>VZTE01004411.1:143494-335401 GCA_013397775.1 Eulacestoma nigropectus
AAAAAAAAAAAAAAAAAAAAAGGATGAATTGTGTATTGTTGCTTAATTCTGAATGAAACCGCTGCAAATTTCACAAGATATGCATAACATAGACTCAAGGGGTCCTTTCTAGCAGATGCCTGAAGCCAAAAGCAGATAAAAATTTTTAGCAGGGTCTGATTTACGGTCTGGTTTGACAAATATTCATATGTGTGTGAAAAAGCTTCTGAAGAAGTGCCACGGAGCATTGCATCCCCTGTCATCTTCCTCGCTGCCTGCTCCCCCTCAAATTAGATTTGGTAATTTGAGTGGTTTCAGCTTCAGGCTGATTTTTCTTGCTTCAGTTAAATCTCAGGTTTCAAGCTGATGATGTTTCACACATGGCAGATTGGCACCTGTTATCTAAAGGTCCAGCAATGCTGACCATGATTGAGTTTGGCCCAGACAACACGCTGAAATAAATCAACATAATGGGTTGCAAGGGTTGTTGTTGGGCTGTTTTACACCAGGCCGGTTTTACTCCCAGCAGGATTAATAAAAGGCAATTTTCTAATGAGCCCATAAAGCTCTGCCTTGGTGTAATGCAAGATCTTTGCCCTTTGCTTTCTTGAAATCTTGCAGCACGGTCCTGTGGCTCCAAATGCCACTGGTGGCAGAAGACAATCTCGGTTTAATTGCCCAGTTGTGCAGGCAGGAGCCACGCAGAAGGTGCATGCCCAGCACAGGCTTCCGAGGACACGGCAAGAGGAGAAGGCAAAGGAAATATGTGGTTATAAAGCAATAGAAAGAAAGTAATGCAAAGATAAACATTTCGTGCACACACAAGGCACCTTTGCTGCCTCAAGTAATATCCAAAAGGATGTCAGTTATTTCTGAGTATTTTCTGGAGTGTTTTCCTTTTGTTCTTTTTGGCCTGAAACAATAAGCATTGGAAACTCAACTTCATTGTGTTTTGAAACAAAAGCAAGGCAGCTTTCAGAGTCTCTCACACACTGTGTAGAGTTCTTTTCCAACGTTACTGATTCCATGATTCTCTAAAAGCAGCAATAGTGCTGACAATGTTTCCTTAAGAGAAACACCTGAAGCTTGGGTAACAGGTGGAGATAAAAAAGCAAAACTTGCCCAACAGCTTGATTTCCTTGTGTGGCTAATTCTGTGCCTGTTCACAGACTGTTTTCCTGAAGACCTGGGGGGTGACTTAAAACCAAATGATGTCTTTGCAAGACCAAGTTCTCTTGTTTGTGCAGGTAAATAATAAGGTTGTCAAGGTTTTGTGCAGAATTTTCAGCCCCTGAGCTCAAAGATCTTTACAAAGCAAGGGGTGAAGAACCAGGTCCTCATTTTACAGAGGGTAAAACAGAAGCATAAAGAAGTACAATGTCTTCTCAAGTTCACTCTGAAGGTCTCCTGCAGCTCATGCTCCGGCTGCGCTGCTTCTATCAAAGACCTATTTCTTCAAAACCTGAAGAGAGGAGGTTATCCAAATCCCCCCTGACCTGACTGAACTCCTTGAATCTCACTTCCAGCCTAAATATCTGAGTTTATTTATGTGAGAAAAAAATTTTATGCCTACTCTAGGAGCAAAGAGCCGATGAAAGACATAGACTCATTTGGAAGTCTCATCTTAAAGCCATTTAGTGACACACACATTTTACCAGAAATGTTTAATGAAGTCTTTCAGATGGACAGTTGCCCTGAGCATGTGACAGCTCACACTGAGTTGTTTTTGGAAATGAATACAAGCAACAAGCCAAGACGGGCAGTCTGCAAGAGGCAGGGCCAGGAGTGGGTCACTGGGACACCCGGAGCTAGAGCTGGAGCACAAAACGGATCTTTGAAAATCAGCTCCGGCCTTGCAGGAGGATGTGTGGATACAGCCTCTCTTTTTAACCACTACCCTCTGTGTCCTACCTGAGAGAATCAAGAGAAACTCCCTCCCCAAAAACCTCAGAGCACAAAAACCTTCACAGAAGCCACTGTTACCTATTTTTTTTCTCTGTTTGGTTGTATTACAATTTTGCTCAAATTTCTGAGAAATACTGGCTCTGTTTGAGTTTGTCTCCAGGCACAGTTACCAACCCCCTTTGTGGTTTGGGATAGGAAGTGTTTAAAATGGCCAAAGTGGAGCATCCCTGGTTTTGAAAACTTTGACTTTGTCAAATGTATCTGTTGGGTGCAGGAAACAAGGAAATCAGGATGAAAAAAAAGGAGAAACAAGTGTAGCCAGGATACCCCTCATGCATTTCCCCCGTTGATATTTTTTCCCGTGCCTGCTGAATCAGCATTTTCCATCTGCCAGCCTGTAAACAAGAGGATAAAGAGGCTGGTGACCTCGGCCAAATAAGCCCATTCCACTCTCCTGGAAGTCCTTGGATCAAGGAGAAAATCTTTGTCCATCTCAGGGCACAAAGCCCAGCCAGCCCTCCTGGAGTGCCCAGCTATTGGTAAAAGCATGCAGAGCTAAGACCTTTGAATCCCTCAAGAAGGGGAGTGAAGCCAAAATTTCAACAGAAGCTGCTATCCTCAGCTGTCATTGCCACAGTAAAGATTGTGTCTCAATACAAAAGAGAAAGAAAAACAGGGCAAAGAGAAAAGGGCATTTCAAGGCCAGAGAAGGTCTTGGAGGAGAAGTTGCTTCTAAGTTCACCCTGAAGTAAAACGTAACACGTTGCAGAACTGAGACTCCTTGGTGCTTTGCCATGTAGGGTTGAAAACAGCTTTTTCTTTGAATTCAGATGCTAAGCAGACCCAGAGCTGCTCAGTGCTTGCACGTGAAGACACCACAAGCATAACTGAAGAAGTCAGGGTCAGGCGCCCTACTCCAGAAAATGCTGAGAAAAAAACCCAAAATCCACCCAACGACATCAACAACAACAATAAAAACAACAACAACAACAACAACAACAACGTCTTCCCGGCAGCTTTGGGCTGGCAGAGGGGGAATGAGGAGAACTTTGCCATGCTGACTCACGGGGTACAGCCTGCGTGTCATTGACTTTGCTCTCTGTTTCCAAGGATTTCCCTTCTACCAGCAGAGGAGCAACTGGGCCTTAGCAAAAAGGAGAAACTGATATTTTGGTCACATGTCAGTGGCAAAGACAGTCTTGACAATGAGCTATTTTCTTCTTGCATTGAACAAGGATCCTCAGTCACAGGGAGAAAACAATATAATCTGAAAAACTCTCTGTTTCCTCTGCTGGCAGAGGCTATCAAGGGTCAGGCTGGCTGGGAAGTGTCTGGACAGGATTATTTGCAACTCTCAAATCTCAAATCAAGTGCTCCTAAACTGTGGTGACCGTGAGGTGCTGGAGGATGAATAGGGATGTGGATTATTGTAACCTCTGTGTGACATATAATCTTGCCATATACTACTAACTTCCCAGAGGTTTTCGTAGTGAGTGGCAGGGATTCTCTGCCTCAGAGCAGAGGGAAAACCTGCTGGACCAGTGTCAGCCAGCAGGGACACAAGAAATGATGGGGACCTTTCTATTTTGGGGGTGAGAAAAGTTATGTCAGGAGACAGGCTGGCTGTGTAGGCTCCCGTCCAAGGGCTCCCTCAAAAACTGCTATGGGCATCCTTGAGAACACAAGGAGGGAAGCTGCTCTCCGCTGTTTTGCCTTGCCATTGGGTCAAGAAGCCAAGTGGCTCCCAGTTTCACTGGCTTATTCATCATCTGAAGGATGGGTATGAAGTGGCATCTGCTCAAGGATCCTTTCCATGGATATGTCATCAGGACTGTGCATTAGACAAACCTTCTTCCCTCATAAAACCGCTTAATTGATGACACATCATTAGTGGAAATTGTTTAGGCCTCTTTATGTTTCTGCAAATCTGCTCAGACAAACAGGACATAGCATTCCCAGAAGGATAAAAATTCCCCCTCCCTCCATAGCTCCTTTTGGAGGAGGGAATATATCTGTGAGTGTATAAGCTGCAGTTCACGACAGCTTTGCTCAGGCTCCAGGGCTGATGTGTTTGGCAGCCTCGTGAACTTGGTCCTTCACCAAGAGAACGCGTCAGAAGTGTCGGGGTCGGGAGGAGGTTTCACAGGCTCTGATCCCCCCAGGCTCCATGAAAGCAGCGCTGTCTTCAGTCAGAGCCAATTTGTGGGACACCTTGTCAAAAGGCAGGCAGCAGAGAGCACCCACAGGCTGTTTCCAGTGGTGGTCTGGAAGACCTGAGGTCTCCAGAGAAGTGGGCAGGCACTTCTTTGTAGTGTGAGGGAGAATTGGCTGGCTGGAAGTACTGAACGAAGAAACCTTTCGGAGCAGATTCTGAGACCAGACGTCTGTGGCTCCATAACAATCTGGAGTGGAAGCCACACGGGCTGTCCAGCTGGTGTTCATGGCCCAGCCTAAGCTCCCCAGAGCCATCACACAGTCGGGTCTTCTTACCCCAGTGGAGGGACTGTGAGTGGATGCACGCATGGCTCACTCCAGTGAATTTGGTGGGCAGCAGATCCACTTCCCTGGAGACTCCTGGTCCGTGCCCAGGGGCAGGGAAGGTCGGTGATGTGTCATCTCCTGGTGTTCATGCTCTGGGGTTCAGCTGGGGCCCTATGGACGTGTGTGTTCGTGCCCCCATCTAGTGGCTGTCCCCAAGGCTGCACCGTCCTCTCCTCTTCCTCAGGTGACATGCACCTCCGAGGAGAGCACTGTGACTCTGCTGTTGATGTTTTTTTGGGTTCTATCTGGCTTGGGACTGTGCCCTTTTGCAACTAGGCTTTGTGGCACATTCCCTCGTGGTAAACTACTTGTGCACAAAATTCCTTGGGAGGCAAAAAATCAAATCCTGATAAGATGAAATGCCTGTAAGTGAAACAGGGTTGTGTCTCTTACTCCTTTCCACTTTCCCAACACACAATCTGGCACTGAGGAATGTGTCCTTGCATGGAGCCCATCACCTCAGAGAGAGCTTCAAAGAGGGGAAGAAAATATTTTGGTGATGATAAATCAGGTTCCCCCTCACCCTCATGCTTATGACTTGCTTTTGGGTAAGAAAAATTCACTTTGCAATGTGGTTACCTAAAAGAAAAAAAGTAATAAAATCATTGAACGGTTTGGGCTGGAAGAGACCTTAAAGATCATCAAGTTCCAACCCTCCTGCCATGGCCAAACCCTGTTTGCTCCAAACCCCATCCAACCTGGCCTTGAACACTTCCAGGGATGGGGCAGCCACAGCTTCTCTGGCCAACCTGTGCCAGGGCCTCCCCACCCTCACAGGGAACAATTTCTTTGTAATTTCTAACCTAAATCTCTTCTCTTTTACTTTAAAATTGTTCCCCTCTGTCATATCACTGCCTGTATAAGAAGACATTTTCCCTCCTTCCCTTTTATGTATAAGCCCCCAAAAGTCCCCTAAAATCACCGCCAGCAACAAAACAAAGGACTGTGTGTTCAGATGCGAGCTGCTTCCCCAGGCACGGGGTGAGCCTTCAGACAGCGTCTGAAGTGAAAGTGGAAGTTGTGCGTAAACATTTGGCTGCTCTGTCAGAGGCTGGGAAACAACACGATGTGATTTTAGTGCTGAGTGCAACTGGATTCTCCCAGTGAGCCCGAGACACTCCAGCAGTCATGTGCCTTTCCCACAAGCTGCATCACATATCAGCTCCAGTGGTGATAGAAAGGGATCCCTATTTTCTGTAGGTATTTTTACAGCTCCTGTTACAACATTAGCTCAGCTCTTCACAGCCTTTATTGTATCTCCCCCAACTCTTCAGACAGGTAGTTAGAGATATTTCTGGGAAAATTGAAGTGCACAGAGAGATGTAATGAAGATCCCAGAGGAAATAACCAGCAAAGAATGGAGGAAATTGATCTTAGATCTCTGCTTACCACTGAGCTGCCTTATCTTAAATAAATCCTAAACAAAAGCCACAGAACTTCTATAGCAAGAGCAAGTTCCTATATATTTTCAATTTGTGAATAGATGTCCTGTAGGTGCATCCTTAGGGCTTTCTGGTTGCTTTTCCATAGCGTGCCTTGGCTGCTCTTGCAGGCATAAAATAATTTTCAACAGGAAAAAACCATTATCTTTCAGCTATGCCTGCCTGACTTAGCAAGTGTAATCTCTTGGGAAGAAAAGCCATTTGTCAGGACACATGGGTTGGGGACTGACAACTCTGTCAGTCAGAGTGGCACAGCCAAGGCTCAGAAGCTGTAGATGGGGTTGATGTTCCCTCTGAGGTTTTATCTAACAGCTCTTTCAGGCCACTCATGATCTTCTAGGCATTTTATTCCCCTTGCAACAACCCATTTCTAGCTGAAATGCTTTATTTCTTGAAATGCAAGGTCAGATCTGTATCTCAGCCCTCCTATTGCTCCTTTCTGTACCTCTTCCAATTTTGCTCGTTTTTTTGGAGAACAAGAACTGTGCTTCATATTCCAAATGTGGAGAACAGCTTGGATGTCTGTGGTACCCTGATCCTTCCAGTTACATGCTGACTTCCATTCCCATTCTTCCAATGTCCTTCTTCATCACCCACCTTGAGTTGTCCCCAGACTTCTTCCCCATCTCTCTGGGTTCTCACATGGCAAAGTGGAGAGGTGAGTAGTTTCTGATATACAACCTTCTCAGGCCTTTTTCTGCTCAAAAGAGCAACAGCATTGAGTAAAGTCTTCCAGAATTAAGTTATTCAGTCAACACCTTCCTGGAGGCATGGAGGGGAGCAGGATGGTCTCGTGAATCTCTTTTGCTGTGCTCTCAACCAAAAGCCACTGGCTGGGGAGCTGTCTTGGCAAAAACTCTCCAATCCAAGGCTAATAAACAAGCCCTCTTGGATGCAGTATGGTTTACAGTTGGGCTAGAAGAGAGAGGAAGAAAGTTTTCTTTCCAAGCCCTGCAGCAATCCCAGATTTGATAAAGCCACTCTTTTCCTTCCCTCTTCTTCCCTCACCTCCCAGGGGTACAGCTCCAGCATTTATGAATGCAAATGCTTCTTGGGTCAAAAGCAGGTCAGAAGATGTTGTGCAAGTGGGATAAAACGTCCTCTGTTCCACCAAGGCACATGCTGCAACACAGAAAATGCTGCCCATGCCCCTTAAATGCTCTGTTCTCACTCCCCTGCCCTGTCCTGCCCTGTGGAGGGTTTGGCTTTCTTAATTCATGAAGGCTGAAACGATCAATATTTTCCTGATCTGCTGAGCACTGGGTCTGTGTTTCTAAAAATGGATGGGGTTATGTAATTTTTTTGGCGGGGAGGGAAGTAAAGGATGGAAAATCATCATCAACAGCTAAGGCTGTTCTCATCGGCTGCAGCTCACTGCTAAGGCAGAGAAGTTTCTCAGGAAATGCACGAACTCGAGACCTCTGTGGCAACAAGTACTTAGTGCCCATGGATTTTGGAAGAGAAAACATGATCCTCGGCTTCCCAAGGCACAGTGCCTGTGCAGACTGCGGGCTAGGCCAGGCTCTTTGGCACCTTGTTCACCTGCCTAAAAGCCTCTTGAAGCCACTGGGGAGAGTTTTGACCCTTATTCCCTGCATTTGCCAACTGAGTGTAGAGGAGCAAGGTCTGCTGCTTGGCAGGGAGCAGCCTGAGCCTCCCCTTCCATCCCTCTTGATCTCCTCAGCAGTGCCAGTTATTCAAGCAGGTTCCTGTGCGGTGTGAATGGTGCTGTGAACTCTAGAAGACACTTTAGTTTGGCTTTCATTGAAGCATGAACCTAGAGAAAACCCTCCAGATCCATGCCAGTATTCCTGCCTCCATAGAGAGCACATCCCTGCATCATTCCCTGTCTCTGCCTGCCTGGGGACATTGGCATCTTAACTAATTGGTCCTCATGACAGTCCTGTGCTGCATCTGTTCCAGGTCAGGGGGAGGGGAAAGCTGATTTCCATCATTGCCTGGGGAGTTGATGGGGAGCACAGATCCACCCTGCCCAGCTGGCAGGCGCCCAGCCCTCTCCTGTCTGCCCGTGGTGCCTTCAGAGATCCCCTGGTGCTCGTAACAAGGTCGTTTATGAATGCTCATCGTGCCCAGCCCCCTGCACAGGAAATACAGGCAGAATCCAAGCATGATCACAGTGTATTTATACACTTTACTATTTAACCTTGGTCACCATCTGTAAGTCCTGATCCTATTTATACACCGGCTGTCATGCTAAGTAGAGTTGTACTGACCCAGCTGGCCTCCTTCCTGCAGATAATGATGAGATAATCTAACTTACCATCCTGCTTCCTGCTCGTAAGACTAAGAAACGTATTTAAACACTGGCAGCTGGGAGGGTAGGGTTAATTGTCACCCTCACTGATGCTCTAAGAACCAGCTTGCAAGTAACCCAAGAAATCTAAACCATCCCTTCCCTGTTTGTTTTCTGCTGAGCAATAGCTGACACGGGTCATGCTGCTCAGTGAACAGTGGAGGCCATGTTCAGTGGAGAAGAGAGATGACTGCTGAGATTGTAAAGTCACCTCTGGACCAAATTCAACTCTTGATGTCAGTGGAAAAGCATTTTCAGCCTGGGTTGCACATGGCACTGCCCTGCACTAAAATGGTTTGTGTGTAAATGAGCCTGGAGTTGCACGGGTTGCTTAGAAAAAGGCAATACAGAAATAATACATAAGACCTTGTGGAAGTGATTAGACCATCCTCCTCAAAAGTAAGGCTAGCAGGGGAAGGTCACCCTCCAAAGCAAGCAGTTGCTCCTGTCACTTTTGCTTCATCACAGTTCTTCCTTCCCCAGCAGAACACTGACCCATCCTTGAAGAGTTGCTCATCCTGTGCATGGAGGAGAAGACATTTTGGGGGAGAAGAAGATGAAGACCTAGTCCTTGTGTGTGAGGAGGCCAAATTGCACTTTCCCAAGCATCAATCATCTGTCAGGTTTCAACACTTTGCCATCACAGCCTGACAGCTCACTTATCTGATGGAACACATCAGAATGTAATCCACAGTCGCGCAGGCACAGATTAACTTCACTAAGAGCAATCATGGCCTTTACAAAGAAAAGGACAGCCAAACGAAATTCAGTGGATGTATTTCTACTAAAACCCATGTCCCTGCAACTGTCTGGGTTAGAGCACGCACAGCCTGGCTGCAATTCCCCTCCAGATGAGGTCATTTGAAACAGTACAGCAAACATTGCTAATGCTGCTGCATCATGCTGGGCTGTCAGACAGATCCCAGGGCTTTAATGCAATGCTATATATGTATTTATACAGTTGCCCGTACTTATTTAATTAAGAGATGCAAATGCTGGTGAGATACAAAGCAGAAAATGCCAACAAAGGCAGACCATGCTTCTGTTCATATGGAGGCATTCGCTGCTGGCGGGATACAGCTGCATCAGCGGCTTCTTTCGGGGCTGTATCTGCCTCTGTTAAACCCTATTGATTAGCAGTAAATTGTCTGGAGTGATGTCATTTTCCAGGGGAAGCAGAGGGGTAAGGGTGGAGGGTTGGGGTTGTTAAGCTGACAGCTCTGTGGGGGGATGTGCTCATAGAATCACAGAATAATTAAGATTGGGGAAGACCTCTTATGTCATTGAGTCCAACCATTAACCCAACACTAAACCATGTCCCCAAGTGCCACATCTACAAGTCTCTTAAATCTCTCTAGGAATGCTGACTCCACCACTTCCCTAGGAAACTTGTTCCAGTGCTTGACAAGTCTTTGGGTGAAGAAGTTTCCCCTAGCAACCAGTATAAACCCCACCTGGCACAACTTGAAGCTGTTTCCTCCTGATGCATCATTTGTTACTAGTGAAAAAAGCCTCACCCCCACCTGCCTACAGCCTCCTTTCAGGTACTCATAGAGGCTGACAAGGTCCCTCCTGAGCCTCCTTTTCTCCAGACGAAACAACCCCAGTTCCCTCAGCTGCTCCTCATAAGACATGTGCTCGAGACCGTCAAGGCATGAGACAGCACTGCCTGGTCTGGAAAAGCTCATGATCTTAGAAAAAACTTGGGAAAGGTTGGGAAAGGCTGCCTGGTATAGGACAACATGGAGATGACTCTCCCTCCTTGGTCTGGTCCAAAATTTCCTGGTTCTGCAGCTGTGAGTGGGCAGGGGCATGAAGGGGATGAATGTAAAGTCCTCTGCAAAGCACAGAGTGGGGTGTGTGGGACGGCGCTGCAAGGAGCAGCTTGGATGAAAGGAGCTTTGGGACAGCTGACCCTGATCATAGGATCACAGGATCAAAGTATCATAGAATGGTTTGGGTTGGAAAGAACCTTAAAGATCATCTAGTTCGAACTCCCTGCCATGGGCAGGGACACCTTCCTTTAGGCCAGGTTGCTCCCTGTCTTCCCTTGGCTGGGTGTGCCCAGTAACCTGGAACATATAGTGATAGGAGATGTCCAAAATTTGCATGAGGAGGGCTTGATATTTTTGCTGTTTGCCCTGAAAATGGGAAAGCAAGGAAGAACTCAGCTGCAAAACCTTGTCAGGATGTCCAGACACCATCACACATCATGTTCCATAGCAGGTCATGTCTGTCCCCGTCCGTATGGGGAGGAATCACTCCTCCAGCAATGGTGTAGAGACAGATCCTCCAGGCACAGCGCCCAGATGTGCAACAGGGACTTGGTGGACAAGATGGAGGCTGACATAAGACAACCTGATTAACCTTGAGGACATTCCTAGTGCTCCCATTTGCCATAGCTTTCCTCAGAAAATTGCCCTCAGGCCATTAGGAGCAGAGTGCTCAAGCGATGGGACCGACTGCAAGGCTGTGTACATGCTTCAGACTATGGAAAGGGGTTTGGGATAGATGAACTTTAAGACCCCTTCCAACCCAGATCATTCTGTGATTCTATGAATTTCACCATAAAAAAAAAAAGCAACCCAATAACCCAACATGGAAACAACCTGAAAGCTCAGCTGAGTTTACTTTCGTCTTGAACAAAAAATAAAACTACTGCTTGTCACCGTATTCATTTGGGTCTGAAGAAGAATCTGGAGTGAAGCCTTCAAATTAAAAATATCATCCCTCCATCTATTGATCTTGAAGGTTAACCTGTCCCACAGCTGTAGGATGCACATACTCTCCTGAAAAGCACAGTTCAAAGTGGAAAGACTAAATACTCATGATTTTACTTTCTCAGGGACATATCTTCATGGTACTTAGAATAAATGTTGCTGACCATATACAGAACTGCTTCATATACCAAAATCAGTGTGGCTGCAGCAGAATGATATTTCAACTAGAATTCTAGTGTAGACAAGTCCTTGGTGCAGAGGCTTAAACTAGGATTCAACTCTGGTTGAATTTCCAGCCAGCCTGACATTCTTTACTCCTTTATTTTTTTTGTAAAATGTGTAAACCCTGAGGTTAATATGTTTGCTTCTCCTATCTCAACGAACTTGGTGTTATTCTCTCAAAACTGTCAGACCCTGAAGTGTTCATATGTACTAAATCCCCACAGTTTTACCTTGAAGCATTGGTGCTGGGATAATATTTGGTTCCCAAGAGAAGATTAGGAGAAGACACATCCTTCTGCCAAAATCAAAGTTTGTCAGAATTGCTACAACACAGACTTAGAACAGAGGGAAACTTTTTGGAAGACTTTCTTAGCTTTGGCTTTGGCAAACCCTGCTGTTTTGAGCTGCCTCCTATTCCCCATAGAACCCTGAAAGTAAAAGAGAAAATTGTTTCCAAAAAGGAATAATTAAAGCTTGCATAACACAGTCTTGCATTCAGTTACAAAGTCAAAGAAATCAATCAGGGCATCTTGCTTGTACAAACAATGTCCTAAATTGCATGGAGGAATGTTTCGTGATACCCCCATTTTCAAAAAATATCTCGCTACACTTTGTTCTAAGTTTGAAAGTTCAAAAGATTCAAAAAACCTAAACAACCCTCATACTTTTCCCCACTCCCTCTTGCTAAAGATCTGCCCTGAAAACCAATTCCAAAAGTTTTGGGTTGAGAAAATACAGGTAAAACCATCAGTTTTGCCCTTGAATTTCTCTCTGCTTGCCTCAAGGTCTTTAATAACTAAATTATTTTGTGCTCTTACACACTGGTTTCTTCCCTCTCTTTATTTATTTCATCTTTTTCAGGCTGAACATGCTTTAGGTGATGGATATCTGTGTTTCAAGTGTTTTCTTTCTAGTTGACTAGCATGTAGGGAGGCAGGGATCTCTCACTGCAACACCCTCAATAAACAAATTGTGAACAATTCAGTGGTGGTTAGTTCTTTGGGGCAGGACACCGTAATACAGCCCACCCTAAATAACTCTGTCTAGACATGTTTGGAGAACAGAGGCTCATATAATAATTCTGGGGAATTTTTTTTTAATGAAAGCAAAGGCATGCAGAGCAATGACCTTCTACTCTGAAAAGCATCTGCCAACACCCTGGGACGCTGCATGGTCATGGCAATTACTGAAAAGATGGAATAGGCTGGCACTAGTGCCAGCAGATTTCATCCTGTTCAGAAGGAGGGGTTGCAGTCTTGGTAAGAGCTGGATCAGGTAAACAGAAGAGCTGCTTTTCAATAGCTGGTGCCCAAGGGCTGGTGCACTTTTCCTCTTCCACTTGAACCTATCGAAACCCAGCAGCCTGCAAACATTTTTCTGGTGAAGGAGATCAACCCAGGGCAGGGTGTGCAGCTAGAGATGAAATGCAGGTCCTTGTTTTTTGGATACAAGTTATGGTGTGATGTGCCAGCAGATCTGACAGCAGTTTCCATGGTTATTCACAATCTGGGATTCCTGGAGCACCTGCCTGGTCCTGACTGCCTGTTTAGAAACCAAGTGACCATTTCCAACTAACTGGACATCCCTTGGGAAAAGTGTAGCTCTGTTCTCAGGCACAGAGTGCCATTTTTGGGGCTGTCCTGTGCAGGGCCAGGAGTTGGACTCAATGATCCTTGTGGGTCCCTTCCTACTCAGGACATTCAGTGATTCTATGTAGTTTCACGTCTCTGGACTTCACCTCCACTCATTTCCAAGTAGAGAATATCAAGGTATTTTCCTCAGTGCTGCCATTTCAAGGAAGGAGAGACACTGGGTTCTTGCACAGTCATGTTGGAATAGCGTAACACAAGCTACCATAAAGATAATCTAATCTGGTTTAAAAACAACTTCTATTTTTGCAGTGGTGATGCACCCACCTGTTGTGTCCACAGTACACTGAGGGATCTGCAAATCCCAGGGCCAATGGCAAGGCAGGAGAAATTTCCATTTATATTTTTGTCCCTCCTTTCTGTGGAGGTCAGAGACCACAGGGGTGTTCCATGCAGTTCTTTCCACCTCGCAAAGCCAACACAGGGATCAGATTCTTCTTAGTGACACAGGCACCCAGAGCAGGCATCCAGAGGTGTCTCCTTGTGATTCAGGAGCCCAAAGGAGATTTAGTTAAAAATAGCCAACAGAATCTGGGCAGGGATCCAACCAGTCACATGCAGGTGCCTGGCCCAGAGGGAGTTATATCACTGCCCAGATTATTGACCATGATGCTCGATTCAGTTTTCCAAACACAGATGTGTAGCAGATAAATTGTGTGCTAGAAGTGTTTCACTGGCTGTAGAGGGAGTCTAACCGTGGTGGTTTTTTTGAAGACATCTGTGAGGGGTTGGTTTGATGAGCTCGTCACAGTAAGGAGGTGACAGGAGCAAACAATCTCCACTGCATTACTTTGACAAATGTACAGGACAGACAGCTGCTTGTCCCTGTCCTCAGATTATAACAGCAAGAAGTTCATCTTCATTCTTCTACTTAGATAATCAGGGATAAATATCTCCAGTTCTCTTGCCTGTTCCCTCTTCCTCTAAATCCAAGGGAAAAAACAAAAGGATTTTGAACATCTCCAGGGAATATTTTCAAGAGACAAAGTGAGTTTGAGTGGGAAAATTTTCTCTGCCAGTGCTCCATTTTCAATTAGTTTTATGAATTTCTGTGGTTTATTTCCAGAAGATATCAAGGCGCTGACCTGATCCAACATGAATAAGACCCAGGTCCTGTAGACACAGGATGGTGCTCAGTACCATTCATGATTTGCTTGAAGCCCTGGTCACTGCCAACACACCTTTGTTTCCTGTTGGGACATGGGGTTCAGTGTGACACCAAGAGCATGAGACCCAGGCCTGGGCAACAGGGGAACCAGGACTATGGGGCACACAGCCCATCCCCACAGCCAGGGATCCTTCCCAGTCCTTCTCATGACCTTAAACTATCCAGAATCCTTCCAGGACAGAGGGAGCTTTATGGGCACAAGCTGCATAGGTAGGAAACCCAAAAGGGAGAGTTGAAGGTAAGACAAGGGTGTGAATCCTATAGAAATCCCTCCTAAGGGCAGAAAAAACCCTCTGCTACAGCCAGGAGTACCAATAATGTGGGACAAGCCCTTGTCCATCGTTTTCCATCAACATTTCCTGTATGGGAAGAATTTTACACTGAAGGTTTCCTTAGTTGCAGTGTACTCTGTGTTTGGAGCCGAACACGGGAATTTATTTTGCTTTGGGGCCATGGCTCAGCTTGAGAATAAATTGCCTTTGGGTGGACACAGGAAGGGGCAGGGTACATTGTGTCCTGCTGAGCTCCCCCTCGCCTTCCAGACCAGGCTCAGGCAAGAACAATAAACAAGATCCAGCCCCAGTGCCCCTCCTGCCTGAATTCCCATGGCACGTGTTGCTCTCACGTGGCTCCTACCTGAGACCGAGGAGCTTCGGAGCGAGTTACAATAGTTCCAGTCAGTGCCTCCCCTCTGCCCCTGCACCCTGTGATCTTATCTGAGTGCGAGAACCACAACTGAGAGCTCTTTCTTGCAGAGGGGAAAACATCAGAGATGTTATGAAATGTGTTCCTGGCGCTCGCCTCGCTCCGCGGTGGGTGGAATGATTGAAAAACACCAGCGCTTTCCCTCTCTTACCTGGCTCCTCTCCCCACCAGCATCCAAAACCTCGCTGGAAGGCATTGAAAAGCCTCCCAGCTGGAAATGCCTGAGTGTTTTGCAGACTTGTATCTCCTTCAAAATTGTCTCCATGCTTGGGCCATGGCCCTACTCATCTGCCAACAGGGCAAAGCACACGTCTGCCAGCTTTCCCCACGCGTGCAGCGAAGATCAGTTCCCTCTGTCCGGTCCCAACATGTTGCAGGTCAGATTAGAAGCTACAGAAGCCCGATGCTGCCTTTTAAATGCAGAGATGTGGGTTGATTACCAGGGAGTGGTCACTTCACTCCTGCTTTCTTGGCAGGGGTAAGGGAAGAGAGGGAGGAACACACCAGGGAAGGGCAATTCGCTCTGCCAGCGTCTCCCTGTCCACAGAACAGAAGCATCTCAGGTATGCAAGCTGAAGCAGACACTCGGGCAACAGTTGCAGCTCTTACCCCAGGAAATCTAATTTTTTTTCCTGGAATTTGTGAGGCTGGTGATGCTGACACATTCATGGGAACCGCCTCGTTTCTGAAGCCTGTAAAAATCCCATGTTTTTCCAGCTGCATCCCCCATTTCTAGCTGGGAGGATGCTGGACAGCTGAGGTGAGTCCTTCCACCCCAATAGCTTTGGGATGCTACAGACTGTTTAAATCAAACCTGGCAGGGAGAAAAAGGCTGCAAAAGTACCGATTCCAAGGAGTTTAATTAAAGTAGGTAGCCCTAAGGAAGACAGAGAATGTAGCATTTCCCCTACTGAAGGAAGGTCTATGCCATGAAATCATTCCTTACAAGGCACCAAAGAATTCAAATTAAAACCTGAGGTAGAGGGAAAGCTCCACTGGAAGCTCACAGGTATTGAAAATCCAACCATGAGCTTCCAAACAACAAATCCAGGCAGGCTCTGCCATCCAGGAACAGCTTGTTTAGCCCTGGTTAGAATAAAATGGATTTAGAAATAATAAATAAGCTTTCCCTCCTGCCCCACCCAGATTAGGCTGTGCTAGAGGCTGGATGGTTTTACATTTCTGTGGATGCTTTTCACAATAACCTGAAGGCTCTGGGCTGCAGCTGCTCACTCTTGCGGAAACGTTGCTGAGTTTTTTGTGATGATAAATATGGTATTATTAAAACGTCTTTCTGTGATTTGCCTGCCCATAGATGCTGTGCTTACACAATGATTCACTTTTCAACCACTTCAAGGAAATAATATTCAAAATTATGGCTTCTGTCAGTGTGGGGGAGAGGAAGGCTTCTCTCTCTGTTCTTCTTTTGGAGAGAACACATGAAAACTTGGGAGGAGCAGGTCTGGAGGAGAATGCTGAAGGAATTTATGGAGTCTTGAAGATGAAGCATGAACATATGCTAGAGGAGGTTTTAATCCATATAAACTAAAAAGGTCTGCAGGAGTTAAAACTGTTGCATGGGAATGGAGAAGAAGCCGAGAGCTTAGGGTCCCTGGCAGGAGAAAGGGGGTCTTCCTGATCAGGACATTGAAGATATAGGCTAATGAAGTCATTTAATAGGCAATTAAATGAAGAATCTCTGGAATTTAATGAAGAACCTCAGCTCTTCCATTGAACAGGAGGCAGTAAAACAACTCTGGGAGAAGACTGGTGGTCTGAGGGTTGACTGCAGCCAGGCTGTGGAGAAATTCAAACACTTGGATGTGCAACAAACAAGTTCTTTGGCTTTGGTTTTTGTTTCTTTTTTTGTTTGGTTGGGTTGTTATTATTATTATTATTATTATTATTATCATTATCATTATTATCATTATTATCCTTCTTATCCTTCTTATTCTTATTCTTATTCTTATTCTTATTCTTATTCTTATTCTTATTCTTATTCTTATTCTTATTCTTCCCTCCCCCCGATCTGAGAATCATTCTAATCTTTATCAAGGACTATTAAACATCAGTGATGTTATTAATGACACACAGACCCTGAGAGCAGAGGAATTTCCAGCAGTCCAGGAGAAGGCTTGCTCAAGGATGTAACCCAGGGAATTTTCTTCTAGCACACATTACAGTGGATGGAGTGAAGGGGAGTTACAGCTCCCATTGTA
Source organism: Eulacestoma nigropectus (assembly GCA_013397775.1). NCBI lineage: Eukaryota > Metazoa > Chordata > Aves > Passeriformes > Eulacestoma > Eulacestoma nigropectus. The sequence continues at coordinate 160,359 of VZTE01004411.1, forward strand.
AATGTCTGGTAAATGAAGCCCTTGGAGAAGTGGGTAATGGTCTCAGTCCTGGAAATTTCTTCATTCTTTCCACCCCTGCTTATTCATCTCCTTTGTCCACCCAGTCCCCTTCTGGATGAAGTTTTGGGAGAAGTGATCAGCCCAACTCCTTTTCCGGGCTCTCCTGTCTGGAAAAGAACATTATTGAGGATGTAGCTCCATCTACTGCCGTAAAGGGAAATGTCAGTCCTCCACCAGCATCTGTCTTGGGCCCTTCTGCTGGTGCATTAAACAAAGTAAACTCAACATAGAAATGTCCCACTCAGCCTTTTTTCGAATAAAAATAGGCTAAATCTATAACAAGCAAATTGCCATTTCTCAACATTCAAAATGCCAATGAAAACAGTTCTTTTAACATAAAAAATAACAATATGCAGACTTTTTTGGTGCCTAAACCTACGAAAGCCATTTTACCTGCAATAATTATCAAAAATTTAAGAAAGCTCTGAAAAATTGGGCCTGAAACTCTGTGGCTTAACCCTGTGTTGGCCATGGTCAATGGGATGGGTTTGCTTTCAGTGGGTCAGTTTTCTTCTGGATTCTGTTACTGAAAGGGCAAGGTCTTAGTGCAAAATACTGGTTTGGTTCTCCTTGTGGTCAGTATGGAGATAACAATTCCAGAGGGCACCTCATCCTTCTCTTGGATAGCTGGCTCAGGATTTCATGGCTTTACTTTTTAATTTTTTTTCCCCCAAATCTGAGAATCATTCTAATCTTTATCAAGGACCAATTAATACCAGTGATGTTATTAATGGCACAAAGACAGCGAGAGCAGAGGAAATCCCAGCAGTCCAGGAGAAGACTTGCTCAAGGATATAACCCAGGGATTTTGCTTCTAACATGAAAACAGATTCTTGGATGGTTTCAAACAATTAGCTGATGTTTATTTGCCTGGTCCCCCATTTCCCAGCTCAGTTTTTCACTAGAAAAAGTGTTGCTATACTCGGATAGTGGTTTCACATCACACCAGAAGAGCTTCTAGGAGATGTAAGGCTTTCAAACAAAGTCATGTGGGAGTAGGACAAAGGAGTACATGATCCAAGTGTGATTGTAAGAAATTCTGCTGGGAATAAAAGGCACCTAAAAATATTTAAAACCTGCTGAAAATCTAAGCCTTTGTCCTGCATTCTCTGAAATATTCAGAAAAAGGTGACCATGGATTTCAGACTCCTGAGGGACAAGCACCACGGCCCCATTTGGATTCAGCAGCGGCCACTGGTAATACTTGTATTGATTTCAACAAAAGCAGGAGCCAGTCTCATTTTGTAGAATCCAGGGACAGTGCATTGGTCACCAGAGACAATGACAGCCTTTCTATTGGCTTCACTGGGCTCAGGCTAGGGCTGTGAAAGCTGGTCTTGTGTTGCACAGAAAGGGAATGGCTTTGAGACTGCATAGCTCCAGGGATTAGTGATAAACAAAGAGCCTTTAACTTCTAGGTCAGTGCTCTGAAGCCCTGCCAAGCTTCTGGCCAGTGAATGCTGCTGCCATTTGTACAGAGGCAGCTGATGAATGAGTTTGACAGTTCTTGGCGTGGTCCTGAACAGAAAATGTCCATATCAGTGCAAGGCCAGCATTTTGTGCCTTCCTTTAGGAGTCAAGGGGACTTGTGAGGTGCATCATTTTGCTGCTGGCCGTGTTCCCAGGTGTGTGGTACCTGCTGACAGGGAGCACAGAAGTGCTTGGCCTTTGAAGAAAGATGCCTCCACTCATTTGTCTGGCCACTGATTTGGTCTGGACAATGTGTTCCTACTTAGCTTCTGGTGATAAACAGATTAAATGAGCAGCTGTAAGGACGTGAATTCCTGACCAATCTACGTTGGTGTCTGTCTCTACTCCAACAGGTAGAACCTGAGCTGTGTGAATATCCTTGCAGGCCTAGGTGTGTCCTGGATCCCTGAGCTTGATATCCAGCTCTCTTTGAGTTGATAGTCACTTTTCCCTGCTCAGACATGTTGTGAACTTCCCTGATTTAGCTCTACTTCACAAGGATCATCGGGTAATTCCTTTGGGTTTGTAGTCTGCTCATCCTCCTCACTGGGAAGCGTTGGACATAGTGGTAGGACATGATGTACAGTTGTGGCTGTTTGCCTGGAATTGCTTTTTGGCAACTGCAAGTTCACATGAGTACATTTCCCACTTATTTTGCACTGGTTTCCATCCCATCCAGTATTTACCCTTTCTGGTATCATCTACATGTCTAAAAAGCAATCCAGAGTTTTGGACTAGTGAGCTGTGTGTGAGTCTGCCTGTGAGTGACTTTCCCCACCACATCCCCAGTCATACCTTATTTATTTTAAAAGTATAGGATGCCACAGAAATAGGGACAGAAAGGAGGATGCTTGTGTGACAGCAGAAAGGCCTTTCCAGGAGGAGCAGGGCTCTCCAAACAAATGACCCTGAAGATAAATCAGCACAAAGAAACAGATTGGTTACTACAAAGATCGAGGTAATTGCAGGAAAGGGATGGCTAAGTGGGGATCTGAAAAAGGGTGAGGATTTGACCACAAGATTCAAGGCCCACCCGCTGAATTGGTGAACATCTGAGCCATCCTGCAATTTTCTACTGCTTGGTTTATTCACCTCTAACCACCCAGCCATCAATGCTGTCAAACTGCAGACAAATCTCAGAGCCCAGACCGAAAAACTACAGGCTGAAAATTTGCAGCCACTTCCAGGGCAGGATTGGCTTTTGATAATGTGTGTCTATGCCTTGTAGGAAGAAACCTGGAGTGGAGACTACTAGGAATGGCTTCAAACCAGTTTGAGGAGTCTGAGAGGAGAAGGTTGGTTTGGTTCAGGGTTAGAAATACCAATAACAGCTTGTGGGTTTTCCCTGTGTCACTGACACCTACATGGGCTGCAATTTGGATGCTCCCAGGATGGCAGCTCAAGACAACTCCACTGGACCTGGACTTTGGTGGTCCTTGTGGGTCCCTTCCAACTCAGGATATTCAGAATTTTCTAAGATCCACGGAATGGCTGTATGAGGGGGAAACCATCCGGATTTTGATGGGAAAAGAAAAACACCTGAGAAAATGTTAAAGCCACATCTGCACAAACCACAGCCCCTGATCCTGCCACAGCACCATGAAGATGGGAAAGACAGAAATCTAAATGATCTGCTATGGCCTGGGAAGCCAAGAAATGAGGGGTGGGACAGGGCTAATGCAGTACGAGTCACTCAGAGTCTGAAACCACAGAGCAGCTCTCCCTCCTCATGAAAAGAACTTCTGCATTATGTTTTTTAATGTGTGGGAAAGTCTCCCCAACAAGGAAAGAAATCTCCCTTTAGCTTCGTTTCCTTTGGACAGAGACTTACCCAGTGCTGTGGGTCCCATCAAGAACCATTGAACCACTTGGCTGGTTCCAGTCACAGTCAGCAGTGAGGGAGATGTCTCCCAGGAATTGCCATGTCCATGGATTTTGCAAGCAAGGGGCTGGCTGGAAAGAAGAATCTCTGTGGGAGCTTCTAATGAAGGAGAGACAAAGTCACTGGGCACAAAGAAGCCCCATGCAAGAGCAGTGAACATAAACAAGTGGTTCATAAACATCTCAGTCACGTGCCTACAGGGTTTAGCCACAGAAGCCAAGCAAGGAAGGATTTGACTTTATGAGGAATTGGTTTCCTCATTTTCATTAAAATTTGTTAGTCTGGCACATCTTTTTCGGAGTGAGCCTCATGTAATCACACGACTCTGGGAGCAGTGAGTTGCCATCTGCTCCATCTCCCTGGTAGATGATGCCTCTTTTCCCCGAGTTATTTTTGATGTTGGCTCAGTGTTGTCCAGTGGCTCAAGTCTCACATACATCAGTCAGAGCTTTTCCTTAGAGAAGGGCAAAGAGCTGGGAATTTGCAATGTATCTGCAGACTGAGAAGTCTTTCCCAAATGCTGACTGGGGTGGGAACACTGCAGACACAGCAGCTCCAAATTTGGTTACAGTATAATCCCGGATAGTGCATTTTTTGTTGTGAGTTTTTGCTCAGCTTGTGTTGCATTTGCCATCTGGCACTTTCTGCCTGGACTAATGAGGATTTTCATAGAATCAGAGCAACATTTAGTTTGGAAAAGATCTTTAATGTGGTTGAATCCAGCCATTAACCCAGCACTGCCAAGTCTGACACTAATCCACGTCCCTAAGTGCTACATCTACACATCTTTTAAATCCCTTCAGGGATGATGACTACACCACTGCCCTGAACAATCCATTCCAATGCTTGGCAAGCCTTTCAGTGAAGGAATCTTTTCTAATATCCAATCTTAACCTCCTCTGGTGCAATTTGAGGTACTTGCTGGGTTTAGATGCACTTCAGTTGGGTTATTGATCCCACTACATTTTTTGGGGGAGATGCTCTAGTTTTTAGGTGACTATTCCCAGGCATTTCTAATAATTCTCATTTTAAACACCCCAAGAATTAGAAGCAGTGTAAGGTTACAAGCAAGGCTAGCAGTTGGTGGGTGGCAGCATCATCTTGTGTTCACTTCTGGAGAAGGGACAGAAGCTTTTTTCTTCACTGAACAGATTCTCAATGTGTTTACCAGCTTTTCTGCAAAAAATCATAACTATTGGCAAACCCTGGATCAACACAAGACAGAGGCAAAAAATCTAGTCCAGGCTCCATCTCCATCCCACCCAGGGTCTCCAGGTAGTACTTTTATTTTTTTTGCACATCACAGTTGATTAAAGGTGTATGCCACTCGTATCCCAGGAGGTGCTTCAGCTTTGTGCTCATTCCTATAATAAACGATCTGGCAAGTCACTACCACCACCCTTTAGAATCAGACACCTGATTATTTTTCACACCCTGTAAAGTTTCAGTGCATAGAGACTTCACACTGTCTAGTCAGATGGGCTATATCTGGACTTAATTATTGTGTTATTTAACCCAACCAGCAATTCCTTCCCAGAAAGAGCTCTTGAAACTACGAAAGATGGTTTCAGCCTGTTTTCAAAAAGTGGGGCACTGCCAGATTAAATCTTGCCCAGTCAACCTACGTGTACAAAAAAGGTGCTCACAGCACCATATGTATTTGTCACTCTCTGTAATTCCTACCATGCTGTCACCTCAGCACCCAGTTTCTGACCTAGACCTGGACTAGACATTTTCAAGAGAAACCAGGCAGATTTGGCCAGATTTGAAGCAGTGACAGATATGCTGCTGGTTGCAAAATACATGTGTGTCATAACTGCTCTTGTGAAAACTGTGAGATCAGTGGTTTTGAAGCAGGAATGAGATTGACCATCATTTACTCATTTATGTGATCTGCCTTGAGGGATAATTAGGAATTCCCACTGTGGACCAGGTCTCCCTGGACAAAAGTACACCACTACAGGCATACACCCCATGTATAACTATGCAGCTAAAACTGGTCAAAGGTGCTGGAAATACTTTTTGTTACTGCCAATGTTTGTGAAATATTAGAACATCCTCTGGCACAAATTTGGCTTATTTCTACTAAATTACCTGCAAACCATTTCCACATTTGGCAATTAGTCCAGTCCAGGGACCATTCCCAGCTGGCAGTTTGTGCACAGCTTTGCTCTGGCTGCTGGGTCAGTACCACAGAGTCAAGCCATGACACTCAAGGTGGTCGCAATACATGGGAGCATCCCCTGGCACACTTACTTCACTCATTAGTGTGAATGGTTTTAACCCCAGTGCACTGGGAAGATGGGAAGTTTTATAATCCAGATGGAAAAGAGGAGAGGAGAGGTTGATAGAGGGACAGGGGAAATGCAAATATACCATGAGTGGGAAGAAGGGTTTGCGCTGGCATTTCCTGCTCTGTTGCTCACCAGGCCATACCAGTGTGGGAAAAGATAATACAGCTGGAGAACTTTTGGAAAAGCCTCCCCTTTCCTTTCCAGCCATAGGGTTTGGGCATTGTATTTAATGACATGGGGTCCTCAAGGAGAGGGATAAAGGAGTTTGGAAAGATAGGGTTAGGGAGAAAGAAGTCAATTGTGGCCCTCCCTGAGTGCATCATCAGAGAATCATAGAATCATTTATGCTGAACAAGACCTCTAAGATCACTGAGTTCAACCATTTAATCAGAACACGGTTCAGAGGAGTGTGAGTGCCCTGTTCTGCTGCCCTGAGCAGGGGTGGCAGCTTTTGCTCCCTTTGAGCTCAGAGGGGGCCTGGGATGGTGCATGATTCCCACCCTGTGGATCTGAGATGAGACCAACCTCGCTCATCCAGCCTGAGGCTTCTCTGCAGGGAATCATGAGAGGGTTGGGAATTATTGGTGAGGCGTCTCAGCAGCAGGAAATGAGCTGTGATTGCCAGCTGATTTTATTGTTACCAGCAAATGGCTGTCAGATAAAAATGACATCCTTTCATACCCAACCTCGACTGGATTCAGCAGCTGTACAAGTGAAGTGGATGTATAGAACAGACTCAGACAACTTCAGCACCCAGGAATCATGATTCCAGGCATAAAAATGCCCCAGATTTAATACATCATAGCAATTACTGTCAAATCAGTGCAGTGGATATTCACTCTAATTTCTAGACACGCTCACAACTGATAGATATTCTTCTGCATTTACCTTCTATGCATATTTTAGCAAATGAGTTTGCTGGCAGAAAACTCCACTCAAACAGCTAATTAAATCAACTCATTTGGAGAGCAGATTTCAAACTTTCAAGAATCATACAGGCACCTTGGAAATGTGCTCTAGGTGCAACACTCACCCAAGTGGGCACAATAAAAATGCTGTGAGTGACCTTGATGGGGCTCACAGTCTCACAAGGATGGGGACAAATCAGCAGGCTTGGTCACCCAGAGCTACAAAATATCTTCTTTAATTCCTTGTTTTCTCAGGAAAAAGCTCTGCTAAAAAGCTCCAGAAGAAGGTCATGATCTTAGAGCTATTTTCAACTCAAGGGCATCAGATCTCAATCAATGTGGTCCCCACTTAGAGTCAGACTGAGTTTGTGACAGAGAAGGGTTGCCTGTTGAAGAATTAAAAATAGTTAAAGGGAATTAGGCAATAACTGTTCATCAGCTGGGATTTGAGTCTGAAGAAAAATCCCCATCTGCTGATTCCAAGAACAAGGGAAAAGAGGGAAAGAAGCTATTTGAGATTACTGGCCATGTGCTCCCTGTGTAGCTCATGCTGTCCTCCACTTTGGAGCAGTTTGGAAAGGATCAGCTTCTTTCAGAGAAGCTCTTCTCTTCTTCCTTCAGGTTTCTGTGAACCTCTGAGACTTTAATGGGTTGAAAGCAGAGATATGGAGTAAACTGGCAGTACAAACATGGTTCTTGACTTGCCATGAAAGGGCACGTTTTAATCCCATCTGTCTGGTTGTGTCCATAGCAAGAATTTGCACAAGATATAGATCACAATGATTCAGTTACCAAAATAATTAAAAAAAAAAAACAAACGAAACTCTCACTGGCTGAGGTTCCTCCAGGCAACTTCCTTCATCCAAAAATTAGCATGGGTCAAAGGGCAACTCAAAAGTCAGTTTTGATGAGACCTTTCTTGGAGCTGAAAGAGTTGCACTTGATGGGGATGAACAGGTTGTCACATGGGACCTCAGGGCCATAGGAAGAGCCCTGACCATGGTGACTTTCCTTGCAGGCACTCTCCTTTTTCTGTTTATTAATTTTGTTTTCAGTAGATCCAGAAGTTGAATGGAGCACAACGAAAAGAGATAAGCAGAGAAGAAATCAGAGAACAGGATTGTTAAGTCTTATTTAACTAGAAAAGGAGGAGGAAGAAAATGAAGACTGAAATCCTCCCTTTACTCAAATTGATTTCAATGCAGTGTCTGGTGTGATACTTCTATGGATGCATTGAATTATGTTAAGTCTGCTGAGTTCTTAAGTCTGGGTTATGTCCTAAATTCAGCTCAGTTGCCTGAACTTTAATTGCTTTTTCCTCTTGACTGTACAGGATGGAAGAATCTGTTGGACTCGTGTTTGAGGTGGCCATAATAATTTACTGGAGGTGTTAAATAGCCATGTTGATCGAGTTAGTGTTTATCTTTAGGAGAAAGGTAATTATCCAGGTGATTAACATTAGGCTCAGGATCAGGCTGCTGTCCTGGAGTCAGAGTTCCATCCCTCTCCTGGCTGCTCTCTGTTATTCCTTCTTTTCTTTGTCAGGAAAGCACTGACACAAGAGTATTTTGAGGAGAAAAAGGTGACTACAGATGAATATTTCTGGATCTGTCCTTTTCTATGCAGTGTTTAAGGAGAGAACTATTTAGAGCCAGTATAGTAACACCAAATATGGTTGACAGTAGTCCCCTTGAAGCCTTTTTCTGATATTTTACTGGAAATTGGTTGATTATGAGCCAGCTCTGTCTTGGAGAGCCTTCTTTCATGCCATTGTTTGTGTTTGAACTTGTCTGTTCTTTATTTTTGAATCTGACTCAAGTGTACACAAGGGTGATCAACTTGCAATGTGGTTTTCTGTTTCAGAGAAAAAAAAATTCCGTGAACTATGAAAAAAAGAAAAGGCTGGTGCCATGGCCATGGGAATAAGCTGTTGTAGTTACGAGGAAGAGGGGTTCTGAGAAAATAGGACATTTCTCTGGCACACACAAAAAGTTCATAAGAAGTTTTCTGCAAGGCCTTCCTTTGCTAACAAGCTCAGGCTGACAATGAGATAATCTCTGCAGTTTTAGCTTGTTTTATACTTTTTAAAAATTTATTTCACCCTGTTCTCAATCTGAGGAGAACCAACCCAGGAGAGACAAGATCCACAGATCAAAGCACCAAGCCTAAATCACTATCCACCAGGAGAAGCTTACAGTGGACATGAGTCTTGGATTTAGATTTATCTCTGTGCTCAGGCAGGGCTGTGAATAAAACCGAAGGGTTTTAGTAACTAAACACCAGGAACTCATTAGATGAAAACAAAGCATGTAGTTATTCCTGGAAATAGAGTGTTCCCTTTAATCAGAGGAGATGTTAGTTCTGGGTTTTGGCTAAACAGGGCAGCCTAAAAGTGAAGAGAGTTATGAACTTATAACCAGCAAACAAAGTGAAGATTTACCGTGAGACCATCACCCAACCAGGGTAATTAGATGCAAATAAAGACAGATGTTGCAAAAGAATAAGTTACAAAGACCAGTGATGGGATGGCTGCTCAAAGCACTCCTCAAATAGCTGTGACTGACAAATGAGTTGGTGAAAATTAAGTCTATGCACAGACAATTCTTAATCAGAAGTTGTTGTGATTTTTCTTTTTTTTTTTTTTTTTTTTTTTTTCCCTTTTTTTTTTTTTTTGTTTGCTCTCAGGCTTCACAATCCAANTTTTTTTTTTTTTTTTTTGCCACTATTTTGATTTTTTAGCTGGCTCCAGAGCTTCAACATCCAAATGGTGGATGTACAGCTCTGGAGCTTCTGTCTTTGCATATATTAATTACTATGTATGGAAAAGTGGAAAACATTATTTCTTAAGTTCCAGTTATGTCTAGAGAGTCCATCCAAGTTTATTCTCAATTTTATAGATGTGCAGACAGAAAGAGAGTAAATCTGTGCCAGAGAGCTTGGTGTAATTACATTCTGCCATGTCATCTATGGTGAGTTCAGATTTCCAGTTTCATAAAGGATGTTAAGCCTCTCAATATTCTGAAAATATAAAGCAGTGAGTTACAGCTGATATTGAAATTATACCTAATTACATGAAACCAGTATTTCTAGGCAGACAGCATCTCTGAAGTCCTTGAAACACCACAGTGAACCACAGAACACATGGGCTTAGGAGCTGTCACAGAACACATGGGCTGTCTAATCCTGTCTTGAAAGAATTCGGTCCTGTTTTATGTGGTAGCCTGGATATCTAGAGGGTTCAGTGATGGATTTTGTGCTTCCATTCTCAAAGCACTGCTGGAAACACATCTGCAACAAGCTAGCCATGCATGGGGAAGGCAAGACACATATGAGAAGAGTTGAAGAAGTCAGATGGCATTTTGAGCTCTCATGTGTGATTCCTTCCTTGAGCTAAAATCGGGCTGTGATCCTTGTGCACCCAGAAGTTGTCAATTCTGTTTCTTTTCCACCACTGCACATGCTTTTTGCTAGTCTGATTTTCTCTGCATCTTCAGAATTTGTTTACAGACATCCACATTTAACGAGATTAAAAGGAAATACTGAATAATTCATTTGAATGAAGAATTGAACTGCAGTGACCTTTATGTTAATAAAAGTGCCCCTTTCCTCTGTGCAAACACTTTAGCCTTTGCAAAGCAGGGAATTCACTGCATCTGTTGAATTCACAAGTGGCTTTTTTTTTGTTTCTGTTTGTTTTGTTTTAAATAACTGCCTAATAGCTGGAACCAGCATTGTGTTCCTCCTGCTGACTCACTGGTTTGCAAAAGCTCTGCGATGAGTGTGACATCTTTAAACACCACAGAATATACTGTTGCCTTTCAGCCAGGCATAATCTGCAACGATTCAACTCCTGTAAAAGAACCATGTGGGGAAAAGTATCCCAGCTGAATACGTCACCCTCCATACCTCCAGCCTCTCTGCCTTGCACCCGACGTGCTGCTGTGCCATTCAAATGCTACTCACTACGGCAATCCATGAAAAGATTCTGCCTTTGTTTCAAAAATCGTGCAGTGGACGCAGAATTTGGCGGAGGCAAAAGAGTCGGTGCTCATTAAAGTGGATAATTCCAGTTCTTGCCTCTGCTGTGATGTGGAGTGTACTGACACTAACTACAGAGTCCTTACACAGGGGATGTGATCCAGGGGGACCTGGACAGGCTGGGGAGGTGGGTCTGTGCAAACCTTGTGAAGTTCAAAATGGCCAAGTGCAAGGTCCTGCACCTGGGTTGAGGCAATCCCAAGCACAAACACAGGCTGGGGGGAGAATGGATTGAGAGCAGCCCTGAGGAGAAGGACTCAGGGTGTTAGTGGATGAGAGGCTCAGAATGTCTGGGCAGTGTGCACTCACAGCCTGAAAGCTCAGCCACGTCCTGGGCTGCATCTCAAGTGTGACCAGCAGGTCAAGGGAGGGGATTCTGCCCCTCTGCTCTGCCCTGCCCTGGTGAGACCTCACCCTCAGCACTGCTTCCAGCTCTGGAGCCTCCAGCACGGGAAGGATGTGGAGCTGCTGGAGAGAGTCCAGAGAAGGTCATGAAGATGCTCCAAGGGCTGGAGCTCCTCTGCTATGGAGAGAGGCTGGAAGAGCTGAGGGTGCTCACCTGGAGACGAGAAGGCTCCAGGGAGATCTCAGAGCCCCTGCCAGGGCCTAAAGGGGCTCCAGAAGAGCTGGAGAGGGACTTGGGACAAGGGACTGGAGTGACAGGACAGGAGAGAATGGCTTTAAACTGAAAGAGAGCAGGTTTACATTAGATATTAGTAAGAAATTCTACTCTATAAGGCTGGTGAGGTCCTGGCACAGGTTGCCCAGAGAAGCTGTGTCTGCCCCATTCCTGGAAGTGTTCCAGGCCAGGTTGGATGGAGCTTGGAGCAATCTGGACTGGTAGAAGGTCTCCCTGCCCATTGCAGAGAGTGGAATAAAATGGTCTTTAAGGTGCCTTCCAGTATGACTCTAAGATTTTACATAGGAAACCCTTTATATGGTAGCACATTGTTTGGAATTATCAAAGAATGAAAGGCCAAAAATCCATACACTAAAAAATCCCTAAATCACTGCTTGGCAAAAAGCACCGAGATCTATGTGCAAGGATGGGTATTCAGGGAGAGCAGAGGCTAATTTTGTGATATTTTTCTATTTGCTCTGTAATTTAGGAGAAGCCTCCTCTGTGGTCAGCATCAGCTCCCTGTCTGGAAAATGAGGACAGTATTGGATCTTTTTTTTTTTGTGCACTCAGACCAAACTCTCCACTAAGGAGGTAATTTCTCATCTGTGCATCTACAGAACTGAACACAAGAGGGCTTTTCTTCTGTGTGAGATTTCAAGATACCACTGCAAAATAAAGAATCTGTGAGTTTTCTTGTGTTTATGTGCAAAACCTTTTTATTTGCTTTTTGGAGACGGTTTGAATGTTTACGTGTAAGAATGTCTGCAGAAAGTTAAGTTGTCAGGAGAATTGGTGAGAATAAATATTCATGAGAATACTCTTGTTTCAAACACTTTCGCGGCCATCTGTAAAAGCTTTTTTATTATTCAAACAATGCTGAGTTTTTTGCAGATAATTTGCCAACAAAAAAAAAAGGAAAGGACTTTTTTTTTCCTTTTTTTTTATTTTTGAGAGGCAGCTGATGCTGTAGTGGCAAAATCATAATTTCTGATGCGTGATTTAATATCCAACAGTGACACAGATAGCCAGGAAGGAATAATGAGAACACTACTGATGCGCTATCAGAGAGATAAAAATATGTTTAAACGAACTATTTTGAACAGAGAACAAATTAGTAAAAATACCACCTGTTTGTGAATAATTAAGGCAAACAAACAAAATATTCTCAATATATCAAATAACTTGTTTATAGCAGCAATTCTCTTTAATGTTGCTGTGATGCCTTAGTGTTGTTACACAGCAACCTTCTGCTCACAAGGAAAATTCTTCACTGTGGGAATTTTCTTCTTTTTTTGAATCAGGAGTAACACAACTTAAACGACTTTTCCTTTATTATTCTTTTCATCTAATGTCTATGTTTTTCATAGTCATACCAGCAGATAATCTCCAAAGTGCTCTGGCTCTGTATTTACCACACCTGCTTTTTAAGGAAGACTGGTAATCTCCTTTTCATAGGAAAAGAAGTGTGCAGAGGTAAAATTTGCCCTTTGCTAAAGGCAAATGTGGAAAATAGGATTATACCCAAATCTCTTCTGTATTGCCATTGCCACAAAATTATATTTTCTGTTGATATTCTATTCCTTCTCTACATGAGGTTTGGAGCTGAAAGAGAGGGAATATTAGGAGGATCTCTCTTTTCTTAGATTTTCCCTGCACAATGACTTCTCACCATGGTCAGGGATATGATTGTGCACCATGAGTTCTATTGATCCAAGCCAGCTATGAGTTTTCTCATCATATATTTTCCCATTCCACAAATGTTTTTGCTAAAAATGACTAAAACATTTGATGTGCTGTTAAACTCCCCATTATCCTTCAGCAGCGATTTCCACAAGTTAATTATTCATTGCAGGCAGTTTGTTTCAAAATCTTTAATTGATTTGTCTTTTTGGTTATGAGGCTGTGTAAGAATTTTTGCTTCCCTGCAGTGCTGTGTATTCCAGTGTGCCCATACCTCAGATTCCTAGGCTGTCACTTCTGCTGAAAGTCCTGGGGCCAGATATTTAATTTATCTCTGCATTGGGAGGTTGAATCTGTTTTAAAAGTCTTTGGGATCTCTCACTTTTTCTTCAAATGGGGATTTTTCCAAAGTGCCTCAAATCCGTACAAAACTTCACCTGAAAACATCCCAAGGGAATCTGTTCAGGGCATTTCAATTTTTCTGAAATCAGTCCCTGAAAACCTTGAACAAGCCATAGGTGCAAAGGACAGAGTTTCCTCTTGGCTCGTTGCACCAGAGTGGGAGGAAAGCAGGGAGCCACTTCACGGTGCCCAACCCCACATCGTGGGTGAAATTCGGGGCTCAGGAGATGAAGGCAGTGAGATTCCAGCACTTCTTTCTGCAGCAGCACTGATGAACACTTGAGGGAAGCAATGTCCTTCCAGAGGAGGCATCTCCAGCGTTCCAGGTGACAGGGCCAGTCCTGCCATCAGCATGGGTGCACCGTGTCCTTGTGCACCTCCTTGGGTGAAACAGTCAGTGTGACAGCAACAGGGAATGGGTCCACAGGAAAATCCTCTTTTCTCCCTAACAAATAACTTGCAAGACTTTTTTTTCCCTTCCCCCCCCCCCCCCCTCTTTTTTTTTTCTGTAAAAATATCCTGTTCCCCATCTTGAGCTATTACTAAAATTTTGAACACTTCTCCTGAAGTGACTCAGTCTCTGCTGCAGACTTTGTCCTGATTCTGACTGATCAGCAGAGACATGGATCAGGAAAACACGGCATTTACACGAGGGATAATAGCAGCCCCAGCCCAAAATGAATTTTCCTTCTCCAAATCTCCTCTTTGATACATAACCTTAGAATTTTAATCTGTTTTATATATCTACCATGATAATTGGGAGCCACAAGCAGCTGGGTACAGTGTGGTTTGTGGATGGAGGAACAGATGGATTTTAAGCACGGACTTCACAAAGCTCTCAATTCTGAAGGACTTTGTACATATCAAACCTGGACCAAAATCAATAAGGATACATCTCATCCATGGCTTTATACCATGCCCTGCCTTAGACCCCAATTTGGATGTCACATACAGCACTGAGTTTGGGCCCAGACTCTGAATTTATGATGAAAAATAAATTTCCCTCCCCACTCCGTACAAAACTGGCTCACACTCTGCAGCTCCTGTCCTCCTGCTCTCTCTCCCTCATCAATTCTCTTTTCCCTTTCACACATCAGCTGCAAACATCTCATTTGGCTGGGATGCTGAAGGCAGGCTCATCTCTGGCAGTTCCAGACTGTTGATTCAACCAGCTCTTACATCAGCACTAACATAAGTGAAAAAGGCTCTTGAATTTCATCACCTTGCTAAAAAACTCAGATGGATTTCTGGAAGGATTATTCGATTTGCTTCACTAGGTTTTATAAAGGTTTGTACACAGCATTTAAACTATTATTATTTACTTTTAACAAGCTATTTATGTCCTACTCTCAACTGCCTAATCAATACTGCTCTCCCATCTGTTCCGAGATCCTGACATCAGCAAATTTCAATTCTCTGCTGAGTGAGTAAAAGGAAGGAATAATTTAAACACAGTGAGTGAATGAGAGAAAAAGAGCCCGAGAGAGACTGGGATGAACTAAATCTCCATGTCCAAAGACGGCCAGACATGCAGGAATTGTGGATCCAAGCCCTCAGCTTGCTAAGGATACTGCTGAGAGCATTGAAGGAAGGTGCTAGGATTCAGAGTAGATAAAGGTGATTTCTTTCCTTCACAGGAAGAATATTTTGATACTCATTAAAGCTTCTTGAATGGATTTTATTTCAAGTTAATTTATTGAGGCTTCTGGATTTTTTCTTTACTTTCCCCTGGACCAGAGCCAGAGGCTTCACTTGGGCATTTCCAAGTGCATGACTGGCACAAATAACTTCTGAAATAATTCTGGAGAGATGAAATCCCCCCTCTGCATGCTGAAAGGTGAGAGAAGGATGAACATCTGCATGTGCAGAGGGGTGCAGAAGAGCAGAGGGGTTATACAAAGGGAAGAGGTCTCAGCCCATTGCTGCCCTGCCGTTGCCATGGACTCAGGAGATACCTGGAATGTTTTACGGTGGTGTAAATCTGGAATAGTAACACTGAATTTTTTGGATGAGGTCACTTCAGCATGGGCTGATTTCTCCTTATTTGGAGATGGCAGGTCTAGGAAGTAAGGGATCAGGGTAGTATCTTCAGCCTGTTGGTGTTATCACCAGGCACTTAGCCAGGATATCACAAAGATCACAACTGGGATTACTTCACAGCATTTTTGGTGCTTGCTATCAAGGTAATAAACACTCAGCACTCCAGGGGCAGGCTATAAGAGGGTTATAAGTTTCTCTGACAGTAATAATTAGTCCTTAGCGACTGTAGAGGGAGCTGAGGTTGTGCTTATTCAGGTACAAACACCTACACTATACACACACTAGTACAGGTATAAATCACAGACCTGATTTCTACAGCACTTTAATGTTACCTGGGCTGCAAATGTGTCATAGACACAATATTGGCTCAGTCCTGGTGTTGGTCTTACAGGCATCTGGAGAGTGTTTCATTGGACTTGTTTGTTGATCCCCTGTTTGGGATGGGATCAACTTCCCTCTCCATGTGCCTCTGCTGATCATGTGGGGAATCTCCCTATCTTGTTGAGCTGGACCCTTGGAGTACCTGACAGTGCTGGATTAATGCCTGGAATCCACAGTACTAGAGATCTTTTTCGACCTAAACAATCCTATGATTCCATGATCCCTATCACTAAAGTCAGATGAAAGAAATATATCTTGTCCTATCAGAGCAAACAGATTCCAAAGATTTAAAATCAAACTCAGGTCTACAGACCATGAAGAAAAGGGATCCTTACCATATTAAGCAAGGTTTATGTTGTTTGCAAAGCCACACTCAAATAAAAACACCTTCCAGATGTCGCCTCAGTAGCAGAAGAAGAAGCACAAGATGAATCCAAAATCCCTAATCAAATGAACAGGCAGATGTTTGGGGCTGATTCCCTGGTGTAAATCGGGCACTGTGCCAGGGACACTGAGCTACACCTGTGGTAAGGCATGGTGGAAAGCTGCTTCCACTGGAGCGCTGGGTTATTTCTTTGGAAAATGAAGAGCTTCGTCATAGTTTCACCACTCTTCAGTGTCAGTGTTTGGCTGAGCACTGGTGGCAAGGAGGAAATGTGCATTTCAGACAGTGACTCCACAGGGACCAATCTTTCTTATTTCTTTATACCAAGAAAAAAATGCACATTTTCTCCTGCAGTGGCCCTCTGCAGCCCCAGCCTTGAATTTTCCTAGTCACCTTCTCAGCTATGTTTAGACATAAAATTTTGGAAGACTTTGGAAGCAGGAGATCTTAATCTCCCATATGCTCCTGTGCTGATAAAAAACCCCATCACAGTTGCCCAGAGCTCCATTGGAGACTCTCCACTTGGAACATGGGAAGTGCTGCAAGGTGGCTGCTGCTGCTAAAAGCAGTGGCTTGAGCAGATACAGCTGTCTCCCTTCAGTGGTTAGTCCACCTAAGTCTGTGAAAGCGTTGCTGATTCTCAATAAGGCATTTAATTAAAATATTAAGGCACTTAGCCCTCATTTCAGAAGGTTCAAGCCCTGCTTTTGGCTGTTTTTTCAGCCAAAGCTGCGGTGGTCTTTTGTGGAAGCTTTCTATTTATTAATTTCTTTTCAGTGCACCCAAAGAAAGAGAATCAAGTCTGTGATTTTGTGTAGAGACAGCCCAGCACAAAGAAACAACTCTTCCCATCTGAATTCCAGTGTCACTGGTTCTCCTGAAGAACCAAACCACATTATTAAGCTTTAACACCTTTACAAGAAAGGTCACTTGGCGTCACTGCTGACCTCTACCTCACTATCTCAAAAATGCCACTGTGCCCAGGGATTTATTATCCCTATGATAATTGCATGCTCCATTTCCAGCATTTTGTCAAATTTTTTCACTCTTTTCATTCTGCCCAGAATGACCAGAACTGAATTGATTTACTGGGCGGAGTATTGTTCCTTTTGAATGAGTGTTGCTATTTTGCCCCTTTTTCTCCACTGCTTTGGGCCCATGACCTTTTTTGGGCAGGAAGAGGGAAGGCAATGAGAGGTTATATCTTGAACAATTTTACCCTGGTGGAAAATACCAATAACTTAAAATAAATATGCTCACTGAGATATCACATTATCCTGCTGAGCTCATGTACAGCAGAGATAAAATGGCTTTTTTAGAACTGATTTTCCTTTCTCCACCAGCTGAATGGAATATCAAAATACACAATTTAAAGTAACTGTTAAAAAAAAGGTTATACACGATGCTATCAACAGAAGGGAGCTGAAAATTAAATGGAAATGATTACCGGAGAACTCATTTCCTTTGCTACTGGGAGGCTAACAACAATAATAAAACAGAATTTAGAAATGAAAGCTGAGATTCTTCCTTTGATGTCTGAATATTTTCGGTTTATGTTCCTTTAAAATAAAAGGCCACATCATAAATTAAATGTGATACTTAATTTTTATTTTCTCTCCACTCAAGCAGCATGTTTTCCTCTAGGTGATTATTAAAATAATGATTCACCTCCCCAGCTGCTGTGAACTGGCAGGTTTTTGTTTAGGCAGAGGAGCAGCATGAGTTGAGCGATCGCTGGGTCCCAGACAGGTGGAATCCAGTTGACTCTTGGAACAGAGATTAAGGGTTTTTTTTAAATTCAACATGTGAAAATGCAGAATGAGAAAGAGCTGATGCCCTTAAGCTTCATCTTAACTGAACATCTCCTATGGTGTATCTCCTGTGATTGAATCACAGAATGGTTTGGGTTGGAAGGGACCTTAAAGCCCATCTCAATCCAAACCCCCTGCCAGGGGCAGGGACACCTTCCACTATCCCAGGGTGCTCCAAGCCCCATCCAACCTGGCCTTGAACATTTCAAGGGATGGGGCAGCCACAGCTTCTCTGGACAACCCGTGCCAGGGTCTCACCACTGTCTGAGTAAAAAAAAAATTCTTCTTAACATCTGATTTAAACCGACCTTCTTTTATCTTAAAAGTGTTTCCCCTCAAGAGCAAAGACAGTTCTCAAAACACCATAAACACTGAGCTTGGTGTGCCTCTCATTATCACTGCTTTAGTATGGGAGAAGGGAATATGTTTGCCAGTGAAATTAGGAATGCAGTGTCCTCTGGTCCCCCTTAATGAGGATGTACCAGGAGGATGGAGGATCTCCTTCATGAAGTTTCTTTAGCAACTGCAGAATTCATGTTGATAACTAATTTTTGATGCTTCTCCTTACAAGACTTGACTGTTTGAGTGCAAGTGCCTGCTGGAGGGTGAACTCCAGGCCTGATTCTGCGGTTTACAGAGAGGTGCCCGTGGCTGTTGGGGGTGGGATAAGTCATAGATCATAGGAAAGACCCATATGTAGCAGAAGTCCTTCAGGATAACCCAAGGTGTATCTGAGATGCTACCTGACTAAAAGTGAGCAGTTAAACTGCATTCCTCTGCTACGGACAGCCTAACTAAGATATTTTAATCAGAACTTGAATCCAGATTCAAAGCAGAGATATTTGGATTTCTAGGGGAGATGTCTGAGCAGGAGTGGCAGCTCTGTGCTGCCTGGGAGGCCAGATCAGAGCCATTCTGGTCTCAGGCTGTTCCATCCTCTGAAATCTCCAAAAGTTCTGTGCTTTGGCTACAAAAGCAACTCTAGGATGGTACCAGTGGCTTTGAAGGAAAACAGCAGAGCTGTAATTGAAACCAATGGATGAAGGGAAGTGCTACATAACATTACACCAACCTCTATCCCTCTTTTCTTCCTTACTTGCCTTTTCTGTGCTTGCTTTACCTTCCACAACTCGATGCTGGTTTCTTCGTTGTTTCACTTCTCATCTGTTTTTCAATTCTATCTTTGTGTACATAAACACTGAGGGGATGTAAAGGATAAAGGACTCCAAGGGGCCTGTTACCAACAGTGGAATGGACCCCACTACAGCAGGTACAGTCACTGGGCTGCACCCAGTGCCAGTTACAGAAGAGCCAAAAATACACTTATTTCCTGTATTTCACCAGCTCTGCGTGTGCTGTCTTGGCTGCTGTGATGTACCAGAGATAAAACTTCTGTGCAAGCAAGGAAGGTGGAAAAGCATCCTGAGGTCTGCACTGAGATATCCTCTGGCTTCACACCACAAGACACACTTCGGGCCACACATTGATGATGATCTGGTAGCTGCAGGTGTCGTGGCATCCCTGGAGTGAGAGAGCAGGTTAGGTCTCAGCTGGGATCTCTCTCTTGAGTTTTAGACGTCTAAGGTACAAATATAATTACAAAGAGAAGAGCATTTTGACTCCCAGGACCCCCTCTTTGGAGTTGTGCTGTCGGACAGGGATTTTTGATGACACCTCTACACTGCAAGAGTGTCTTGTAACCACTGGACAAAGTTGTCTTTCCTTTCAGCACAGGCTGCAAAGAGCATGGTGGGGTCCAGGACAGAACTTGGTTTTGTCTTCTGAATGCTGAGGAGCTGTGAGACCAACCCACTCCTCTTGGAAATCTTTGCAGGAGTGCTGAAATCAGGGCTGTCATTTACAGGTGACTCCCACTCATCCTGATTTGGTGGATGCCTGTCGCTGTCCGTACCAAGAGCAGCGAAGAATGGCACGATCAAAATTCAGGAAAAAGTGGAATATATAATTATTATAAATCGGTTTATATAACTTGGTTTGCAAGAGTAGCACTACTTAGTAGTGTTTAGTAGTACTATTGGTCCCTTGGTCAACCACCTCCTAGAATGATTGGTGGAGGCTACAGATGCCAACAAGTAGGAATTCGTACATCCATCAAGTGAGGCAGCAAGGCAGAGGAAGGAGAACTTGGGTGGTGGGGACTCCCAAAACTTGAGGTGAAGCAGGTGGTGCTGGAGGTCAGACTCTGATGTTTGCTGGTGCCATGGTCCTGCAGTCGTGCTGTGATCCCACAGGGCTCCAGAACAGGGTTGAGCCTTCAGCAAATGAATAACCAAACCTGGCAAGCCCCATCTACTGTGCCATAAAATTAACATTTTATGGAGGAGGGGGGAGAATAAAAAGAGAAAGAAGATGGGAATAGAGGTGCCAGGTTCAGCTAAGGCAAAGGAGCATCTCTGTGAGTACCTGGGCTCCTGATCATTTCTGTGTGGGTGTTTGGCTTTCAGCCCTCCCTGGCTGTTATCTCTCAACACTGTCACCACAGGAAAGCGTTTGCTGCTTCCCACGTCACTCTTCACACCCCACAGGCACAGCTGGGAGGCTGCTCAGGCTGCAGCACCGGTGGGACATACAGTGAACACGTTCGTGGTGGCTTGTACCCACCTCTCCCCATCTCCCTGCCCCCATCCTCAATGGGTTTATTGGGTTTTTAAGCTGAAGATGCCTTGCAGAGAGAAGCAGGTGCTTCTTCTTGTGGTTTACATCAAAAGCTCCACACTAATCCTAACGCTGTGCCTGCTCTAGCAGCTACTCAACGGGTTCCTTCACAAGTCACTCTTACGTGTGGCTGTAGGGGACCACAGTTGGAGTGCAGAGAGCCCAGCCTCTGATCAGAGAGGTGTTAAAGCCTGTTCCTCTTCAGTGACTTAACCACAAGAGGTGAACCAGCACCCTCCTTCCTTAGTCTATGCTCTTGGGCTGTCCCTGCATTGGCGTCAAGCCCAAACTGCTGTGCCGCTGCAAAAAGAATATCCCTAACAGTCATTTAGGGATACTGCCAGTCTTCAAATGCTTAGAAATGCAATCCTAGTCTGGATCAGGCTGGCCAGACTCCATCAGAATCATGGACACACTCAGGCCCTCGCAGGATTTGGCTGACCCAGCCTCGTTCAGGTGTCAAAAGGAAGATGTCCTGAATCACCCACTTTTAGTAACGACCTCTGCATATCTCCTCTGCAACCCCTGTGAGATACCAGACCCCATTCAGAGCTGTGTCACCTTCTGGCAATGAAAACGAACATTTCACTCTCTTCTTGGATACCTTTGCATAGCACCAAGTCCTTGGTTTAGATGTTGCCCTGTGGAGTAGTTACAGTTGTTCAAGTGCTTGCTGCTGCTGTGTATTTATGGGCTGAAATTCCCCTGGGGAATGTTCCCCAGACAGCACTGAGACATTTAAACGGCTTTTCTAAGCACCTCTGTTCTTTGTCCCTATTTAATCACTTCAATGGCCATTTCCCAATTATACACAACATTTTATTAAACTGTACAAACAGCACTGGCATTTAAAAAATTCATGTTAACCGTTCTAATTAAACACAATGGAGCTGGTGCTCCACAAACTGCGAGCACAGATGCCCCCTCCTGCATTTCATACAGCACGAACAAGGATTTCATCAGAGTCACTGGACTGAAACCTTCCTCAGGGTGTTCTGCTCTTCTTGTTGACTTCAGGCACTTCAGCCCTTGCTCCTGCTGGATTCCAGTGATATCGCAGCACTGCCTGCAAGACTGCATTCATCTTGTTGGGATGTCCAAATTGACAGCCTGGACCCGCAGAGCCAGGAAGGCACCTCTGAAGGGAACCTGATTTTGGGATAACTCACCTTTTAGAGCTTTTCTTCTCCATGGACTGGAGGTTGATGTAACAAGGCTCCAAACGTATCTTCTTCAAATAGATCCCAACACCAACTTGAGTGACTGCCTAAGCCTAAGTTGTTACGAAATCTTTTTAGGCTCTGACTTGATTTTGACCCAGCTTTTAACAGGTACCTCAGCAACAAGCAGTAGCTGGGTGGTTTCACAAATCTCCAACCTCAGAAAGCAGTGCACCTTTATTTAAAAGGATCCTGTGATGAAAGGATCACAGAATGACTTTTTTTTTTTAACCCACCTACATTCCCACAGACAGCAAAGGGAGAGAACACAGAGCAAAATGTCACAAGATGAAGGTGAGGGCCACCCTCACCTGACGTGCCTCCTGCCCTGTGACCATCATGTGCAGCTCGTTGACCTGTGCCAAAGAGCTGGGACATCATTTAGAGAAATAGAAAGTAAATCAGCCTTTGCAGCACCAGTTAGTACCTTTCAAGTGAAACACCCCAATTCTGTGACTAGAGGGCCACTTTTACAATGCTTAAACAATGGTTTGAGGAAATGTGTCGCACTTTTCTCATGTTCTTTAGGTTAAAATGTCAGAAAGTCCCATCCAGATCTTGCCCTGAATCTGGTGTGTGAGAGGACACTTAAAATTTTAGAACAGGGTTCTTGAAGCATTCTGCAACTTCCCATCCTTCCTGCTCATGCACTAAGTGTAAATCACTGGTTTTCTGTACTGATCTTGGCACTTCCTTTGGTGATGATCCACTGAGATGTGCAGATGGTGGAATGGGCACCTGAAAAGTCTTTTTGTCCCATGGAGAAAATTTGAGTCCTAACACCTGTGGACAGCATTTTTAAAGGGTGTAGGGAGCAAATTTCTGCTTCAAAACTGTGCACACATGGGTAATTCTGCACATGGATGAGAGGAGGTCACCAAAGCATCCAACCTGAGTCTTCCCTGATACCCTCAGGCCTTGAGCAAACCACTTTTCCTTCAGAAGAAGGTGGGTCTGGGTCAGAGTTGCAGAAATAGGCACTGAAATCACCAGAAGCTCAAATATGCTTATTTTTCTTTTCAGAGGCACTTGTTGGCTGTGTGTACAAGTAGTGGGGAACGGGTTTTGGCACCTCCTCATATTCAGACACTCTCAACTTCAAGAACATTGGGAAGAGAGAGAAGAGAGACTGAAAGATACCACAAAGAAATTTTATCATCAGTGAAGAGTGGGCTGGCATCTGCTATGGACTGGAATAAGTCAGAAGCCTCCAGGCATGGTACAAACTTTCACTGAAATGCTTTTTTTCTGGAGGGTTCTTGATAAAAATAACCATGCACAATCTTCAGTTGACAAAGTGCTACTCAAACCATTACAGAGAATTCCTTCAGCAAGGCAGATCTCAGGAAAATATTTTCTCCATTTTAGGGTTCACAAAAGAGAAGTTGCTGAACATATTTTGGTCCATGCTGTTAATCAGTGCTCTGTCGGCACAGGACAGTCTGGGTTTTTCGTTTAGGAATTCCTTGTCAAAGTTGCTGCAGTCACTTGGAGATTTCTTCAAGAAAAGGAAAAAAAATTGATGTCAAACCACTAATAGTCAGATCTTTATTACAATGGTACTGGCCCTATCAGGCTTCCTGTGGGTTCAGCTCAACTTTTAGTTGGGAGCCAGTAAATATAAATATTGTAAAGGAGGTACTGAGCCTGTGATCCAGGAATTCTGCCAGGCAGGGATGTTACAGCTTTGTAACATGGCAGACTGAACCCATCAATTGAATAACACTTGTGAAAGACTGCAAAATGAATGTATGATATGCTTGTCAAATTAAATGCTATTATTCTTATTAATAGGATTTTAACAATTTAATTTGACTGTTATTAATAGTCAGAATTATTCTGATTTAGCCTAACACTTGGTTCCTGAACTGTTCTACCTTCTGCAGTGCAGTGAAAGATAATCCCTTTAGAACAGGCTGCAGTTACATGGTGAAGGGAAGGTGTTACCTTGCTGCAGTAACTGAGAAAGCGATGAGAAATTTATGGTTTCTCAGGTGTGGGCGTGCCAGACCTGGGCTTGCAGCCACCACAGAGGAGTAGTTGTGAGGATCAGGTCAGGCAACCAGCAGAAATGCACAGTTTAGAAGACCTGAGATGTGTGGAATTGAAAGAAGATCCATCCTTACCACCCTTGGTTTGAATGGAGGCTCCATCCTTCTCTCTTCTAAAGCTTCCCAGTTGATTTCCCGGAAAAAGGCGTGCTGGCGGATGTTCCCTCTTGCTCCCAGTCTCCTCTCAGGCTCTCTTACAAAAAGCTGGAATGTTGATTCCATAGGTTAAATTCTCTGCTGATAATACAGGCATTAAGCAGGGTGAAATGTGTAATTATCCAGAGTCAGTGCCATGAGAAGAGCCCATAACGGAGAAAACGTTGGGGTTTTCTTTCCTAAACACGAAAGTTTATTGATTGGTATAAAGATGATTACTATCTATAATCCTGACAGAAATACAGGCTGTTCGGGCAGAAAGATGGCAGCGTGTGCCCCAAAAAGAGATGTTCAACATCTCAGTCTGCTGTAACCCTAAGTTTGAAGTTTTTTTTCCAGGAGGTAACATGCCTTGCACCTTAGAAACTGCTCTGCAAATAAACTGATCCCTGCTCGTGTCTGATACCCCATGAGGAGCCACCATCACAACTCAGGAGAAAGGAGACACACAAATCTCCTTATGACCTAGGTTAAGTGTGGTTTGATGCCCACAGAAAAGACAGTGACTCTCCCTGGTCCTATCACACTAAATCTGTTTGTCTCTACAACAGCTAAAGATAAACAAATTGAAGACAATAATTCTGGCAGAAAGACTTTCATTTGATGGGTGGTGATTCTTACCTTCACCAAAATGTCCTTTGCATCCTTGTCCAGCCAGCGAGGGTAGAAAGGGTTATCCATACGGATGGACTGGAAAAGCTCCTCTTCATCTTGTCCATGGAAAGGGGACTGGCCAATGAGCATCTCATACAGGAGGACACCAAAGGACCACCAGTCAACAGAGGTGTTGTACTTCTGCCCCAGCAGTATCTGCCCAGAAAGAGGAGTGACAAAGGCAGAAGTCAAATGTCTGACATGAGTTTTTCAACTTCAGACGGGTGGCCAGACCATGGCCTTGCAACAGCTGCTCTGCAGAGTGGGATGGCAGAGGTGCTTCCCTCTGCCTGCAGCAGGAGCCAGAAACCTGCCAGTGGTGAGGGGCCTGTGGTTCCTGGAGAGACACCTGGCTGCCAAAACAGTCCCTGGCACCACAGACAACAGGCTGCATGTAAGTCTTAAGTTACTTGAACAAATCCTTGGCTACCAGAGACATCTCAAATATAAAAGGTGAGACAAGTTGTCTTTAGCCTGCTCTCCAAGGGTTTACTTCAGGCTTCTGAAGCCCAAGAAGACAAAAGGCTAGGTATTAGCATTTTGGGATTGATGCAAGTCACACAAGCTGAGATTTAGAACTACAAATGTGGCAGCACAAGCGTACTTTAGGACCATCACTCAGTTAAAATGGTGTGACTCTACCCCAGAAAAATCTTCCCCAGGTAAAGCATGAAAGGGGTTGCTGATCTGTCCTCTTGAGACCAACTGAGTTTTAGGTAGAGGAACAGGAATTTGCCCTCAGTCAATCCCTTGGTTTGTGCCTTTCATTGTCACCTATAAAGTGACATCCAGCTGGAGTGACAACCTCCCCAGGGTCTGAAGGACCATCACCAAGTTTTCAAACTTCCTCTCTGGAGAAGCAAAATTAATCTCACCTGCCTTTAGATATCCGTTGTGGAGATTCCTAGAGCTGAACCAGCTATCACTAACTCCTTTCATAGCCAAGGAAGGGAATTAGCCCAATTTTAAACATCCAGATAAATATCTACCTGCTGTAAAATACAACCCTTATTTGTCTCCTTTTGGTTCTCAAAGAGCCTCAAAAACTTGCTCATATATAGACTTTTATATTGCAGATATCTAAAGGTTCACATGATGATGGTGTTGTGTAGGATTCTTAGCAGAATTTTAGAGCTGTAGAGGGGAAAATTTTATTTTAAGGTATAATCTTTGCTCTTGAGCCCACATCTTGGTTGCAATGGGATGCTTTATACTACATTTGTCTCCAAAAGAGGAGGTACAAAAAGGACAAAAAAGAGATTTGAATATGTGATGTAATATACATGAGTTCCACTCAAAGCCAAAAAAACCCCAAACCTGGCAAGACCCCTTAATATATTTTTTCTGGATCACTTACAAACAAAATCATCCCAACCTTTCCTTCTGAAAAGAGAAATTATTTTTATAAGGCTTTATCTTTTAAACTCTAAAGTATCTGGAAATTGAAATTAAAGTGTTTTATGGCAGTCAGAAAGAAAAAGATTTATTTTGTTTTAAATTCTCTGGGAAAAAAATAAACTCAGCAACTTAATTTCAGGCTATCTTTTTTTTTTTTGTCAGGTATTTTTTGAAATGAAAAAAAAATTGCTTGTCTACTGACCCAAAACCCCCTTATTTGCACGGCTGTGGCCAAGGTGCTGGGTCTGTAACAAATTACAGTGGTAGCAGCTGCAGTGAAATACTGACAGAGTCCAGTGCTCCTGCCTGTGGTAGGAGAGATGATCCATAAACTCTAGAAGTCCTTTCAATTTAGAGGTAAAATGTTTTATATGCAATCATTGAATCCCTAAAATAAATACGGTGCAGAAATAAAACTCTGAGCTATTTTAGCTTTCCTGTTTTCTATAAAATAAAATCACAGATAATGGATCAACACTTGGCTATCTTTTTTTTTTTAGGAGTGAGAAATAGCATTTTTTTTTCTTAAATAAAGGCATATTGAAGTGGAATAAAAGACAATTGCAGCTTGATTGCAGAGCACACTTACACCCATTCTTAGGCAATAGAAATCCAATTGATTTGAAGAGACCCTTGAGCCAGAAGCGGTGTAACCTCGGCCAGAATCAAGCCCTTGCTGCACAGCGAAGGACCAATGAATTACAGTAAAGGGAAAAAAAACCCTAAAGGCTTTGACAGCACTTTGGAAAGTACCAATATCCATCATGAAAACACTAAAATAACAAAATGGGATCTTGAAAGGTAAATAAATGGATTTCAGACTGATGTCAGACATGCTGCATGGATGACTTATAGGTTTTTCTCTGAGCTAAGAAACATTTTCTTTGGCCACCTAATTAGTCAAAACCTCTCCATAGTAAGATCTATCATTGTGTGAAGTCATCAGGCTAAGGAAACATTCTCTTTTCTGGAGAGATTTAGTTCAAAACACCTACATTTCCTAGGGAAAAAAAAAGAACAGGTTTCTCTCTGGTTAAAAATGGAAAAAAAATAAGGGAAAGGGCACAGTCAGTATTCCTCACGCTGCATCTGTCCCTGAATTGCAGAACCTCTTGGAGTTTCTTCTGCCATGGCCCAAAGAGAATTTCCATTAAGCATTCTGTTTCTTGGTTTAAGCCACGCTCCACTTGCACCAAAAAATGAATTACCCACGAAAACAAGCAACACCAGACAGCAGCACAGGCTTCGAGTCAAGCTGAAATCCAGCTCCTAGCCTGGAACTGCTCCAAGCCAGGTTATTACTCTTTGCAGCCTCCATCACTGCACAACAGTCATGCCTTAAGATATATTTCCTGTTGCCCAGCACTTGCTGACCTCCCTGTGCCCTACACCTACCTCAGGGGCAATATAGTCAGGAGTCCCACAGAAAGTGCTTGTCTTTGCATCTCCAAACATGTTCTCCTTGCACATCCCAAAGTCAGCAATTTTGATGTGCCCCTCATTGTCCAGGAGGACGTTGTCCAGCTTCAAGTCTCTGTGGAGGAAGAGAAGGAAACCCCCTTCTTTAAAGTGGTCCAGAAGCACACAAGTTATTTTAGTGGGTTACACTTATTAACTTGTTCTCTGCCTCTGTGCAGGGCCTGCATGCTGGAATTACAGAGGAAGGCTGAGGGATGAACGAGGAGCTGCTCTCTTGGGCTTCAGTAACCCTCTTCCTCATTTCCCTTGTCCCAGCACTGATTTATCTGCTGGAGAAGACACAGAATCATGGAATGACAGAATGGTTTGACTTGGAAGGGACCTTAAAGATCATCCAGTTCCAGCCCCCTGCCAGGCTCACGGACACCTTTCGTTATCCCAGGTTACTCCAAACCCTGTCCAGCCTGGTCTTGAACATTTCCAGGAATCACATCACCCAAGACATCTTTTAAAAGCTGTTTCCTTAAAGGATGCAGAATAGTGAAGCTAAGAAGGGCTTTGTGGCAGCTGGTGCTTCTGCCCTAACACAGCCTGTAGAACAAGAGCAGGCAGTGACCAGGTAAATCTCACTCTCTCCTTCCCTGGAAATCTCAATATTCTCTCTGAAGCTGCTGCCAGATCTCGCTCCTAGTGCAGGCTCTATGAATGTTGCAAGAGGTAAGTACCCACAAGCCCTGTAGAGGGTGAGAATAATCCCAGACATCAGCAGAAGCCCCACCACTGCTGGGCTGCACCGTCTGAAACCCGGGATTTACAAAGCCTTTCACACTCAGCTGCCAGGCTGCTGTCTGAGGTCTCAGGCTTTGAGCTACTCTGGGGAGCAAAGAGCCCAGAGAGAGGAAGAAAACAGAAATACATAGAGAAGGAAATAAAAGCAAACGAGCCGATGAATCATGATCATTGATGGAGAACAAAGAGGTGCTCAAGTGGGAACCAGCTACAAAAGGAGAGAAAAGCTTGTAAAGAAGAAAAGAGAAGGGCAGAAAGAAAGGAAGGCTGGCATGGTTTCCATGTTAATTTTCTTAAATCTTACCTAAAAGTTTTGTTTTTCATTGAGGTAATGACCTAGGTAAGACTTTTAGATCAGTGATGTGGGTAGAATTTGGGTCACCTGGTCTGTGAGCACACACAGCCTGGCTTGTATATCAATCACTGCTCCTTCTCAGGGCTCCCAAAGCACCCAGACACATTTGCTTGTACCCACAGCAGAGGGTGTAGCTGTTCTTTCTCAACCTCTGCTAATTCATGGCCTACACACATTTTGGCCAAAAGACCAAGTTGGATGGGGCCTGATCCAGTGGGTGGCATCCCTGCCCATGGCGAGGGAGCTGGAACTAGGGGATCTTTAAGGTTCCTTCCAACCCAAACCACTCTGTGAATCTGTGATTCTGTGATTTTCCACGTCTCAGGCAAGAGGCCTAACCACGAGGCTGCTGCACAGCCACCCCCCTGCTGACAACTGCTTTACAATGCGGGGTTTATTTCAGAAATGTTCCTCAAAGAAGGTAATTTCTAATGCTTAATGCTTCTGGGATGATGGCCTGCAATTGAAAGATGATTCTTCAGCCTCCCTCTGTGCAAAGCTGCTTGTCTTGCTTGGGCCAGCGCCTCAGCAGCGTGGGGGACATTGTAGTGTTTATACACTAAATTGTTGTCGTGGGGCAATTGTTCGCTGCTGCAAGAGTATGGCCCAAGACAAAATGGAAGTCATCAATCAAAGAGAAATACAGAGAAAACCAAGACATTTGCCTTCCAAGTGGCAGACACTCATGCTGTCACAATTTCCAGCTGGAATGACTTATTTTAGTTACAACGTTGAGATCAATCTCGAGCTGCCAGCACTGCTTTTATTCATCTGGTAGATCGAAGCAAAACAAAAAACCCCATCACCTACAGTTCGCTTTCATTATTTTGATGAGTCTCAAACTCATTGGCTCCAGGGACTGGAGTTTCTGCCAAAAAACTCCTTGGCTCATTCGTTAAAATTTAAGCCAATGTTTCCAAACGTGGGTGCATGAGACAGAACAGCTGGATTCATTATTCTTATGACATTGCAAGAGATGTAGTTTCAAAACTGATTTCTATTCACTTTCCTAAGTGCTTAGTTTGCTCTGACAGAGATACCGATGACTCTGTGTTCTCAGCTGACCTCATTGTCATTGTCTTCAGTGAAAAAGGGAAAAGAGAGTGGGACTGGTTAAATCTTTTCTCTCAATGCTTGATACCTAAAGCATATCACCAGCTCCTGGGAATGAGATATTTCTTCCTATCCACATGCTACGCAGTGCCCACATGTCCCAATTTTCCCTCAATTCCCAAGGCTCCAGACTCTAAACACCCCTCTCCTTTCACAAGAGATGGTCCCAAACCCCAGCACGCACCAGTGCAGTGATTCCAAGTAAAAATGTGACTTATACATAAAATGCCAGCATTAGCAGTCCTGCCATAAACTCACCACGTCCTGCAGATATTTTTAATTGGATTTTCTGAGAAGACTGACTAAAAATAACAGACATGGCCAAGTGATTTGGGCACTTCAGAAAATTTTTCCCTTCAGTCATCAAGAATAATAATTAGAGCCAGAAAAGCTGCTGAGGCCTCAGAGATCATCTTAGCTTAACGCCACTGATATTGATCTCATGTTTATGCAATTGGCATCATCAGTCAATAAAGACTATAAATGGCTCCCACATGAGTACCAATAAGAAACAAAGCTCGTGTTTTAAAGGGAGAATGGATTGTGAGCAAGCCATCCACTTTCAGCATTTGCTCTAATGTTCACACTACATGACAAACACTGAAATAAGCTCATTTTGGGTTCAGCAAACATTGTTTGCTGTAGGGAGCTTTCTCATTTGTTTGTGACAAGTTATTTGTTTTCTGCTCTTAAAGAAGGCTGCAATGGAGTAACTGAATTTTGCCATGAAGTTGAGCTTGACCAGAGCTCCCCAGAAGTTCAGTTCTTCCTTTTGGCCATGGGAAATCAGACTGTGGCCTAATTTCTGCAAGAAATAGGGCACTTTTCATACACATATTTGACGAACCTAAAAATGCCCTCTGCTCTCTACTTATTACAAGAAAAAACTTGTCAGACAACTCAGATTCATGATGGTGAGATGACTCTCATCTCCACATTGAACTGCACACAGCAGACCTGTTAATAATCAAAATTAAGATATATCACTGTCTCCCTGCTGTTGAGCTTGTCACCACTGTTTCAAGGTAACCAGCACAGCAGATGTACCAAATTTCTCATGTCTAACTTGACCTTATACACCTTGATATGATAAACAGGTTGCCTATACTGGGTGCTGTGTGAATGACTCTGTGTAAATGCATCCAAGGGTTTGTTCTAATGTTAACTGAAATAGGACTGAGTTCTGAAAGAGGGATCAAAACAGCCTTTTCTGTACTATCGTTTCAAATTAAAACATTGAAACTCTGTAAAAGGGAAATCTACAGAGAAATTCAATGTCAGTAAGTACAGCCAAGAAACAGCCTCTCTGTTGCTATTAGAGCTTGCAGGGAGAAGCAGGAAAGGTTTAGCATTTAGCACATTAATTACACTAAAGAGTAAAATTACCTGTATATTATGCCCTTGGAATGGAGGAACTGGAGCCCACAAATGATTTCAGCAGCATAAAACCTGAATGACAGAAGGCAAAAGTCAGAACAGGAGCTTCACAAAGGCGTTTTCAACCGGACCCAAAAAGATGGAAACTTTGTCTCCACAAAAGTCAAAATTTCATTAGGTTCCCTGAAGGTTTGGAGTGTCTCCAGAAGACTTGGGGTGACTGTTTTACTGATGTGAGATTCCCAAAAGCAGGTGGGAGCCTGGGATGGGAAGCACAGACAGACTCCCTGGCTTGTCAAACCGCCCTCTTCCCTGCTCAGATTTATGACCTGCTTTTCACAGAATCCCAGAATTTTGGAATCATTTAGGTTGGAAAACACCTCTGTGATCATCGAGTCCAGTCATTAACCCAGCACTGCCCAACCCACCACTAAACCATGTCCTCAAAGTGCCACATCCACATTTCTTGAATACTTACAGGGACAGTGATTCCACCACTTCCCTGGACAGCCTGTTCCAATGCCTGACCACACTTCCAGTGAAGAAATTTTTTCTAATTTTGAAAGCATATCCATAACATAGACTATCCAGAAGCTTGGTGGCCTTTCTCTGGAGTTTTTTTTGAGCTTGAAGTCTTTGTTCTCAGCACATTTTTACCCACAACCACATCCTGCTGCAAAGAGGCAGCATCAGTGTGAAGAATGAAAGTGCTCTCCCAGAAGGGAATGAAACCAGAGGATCATTTCCCCCTCCAGTGTGGCACAGCTCTGCTCCCTCAGTCTTCAATGCATTGGCCCTTAACTCTGGACATTCAAATGCTTTTGAAAAAAATCATCACTGATTTAAATGATAGTGTGGGGATTTTTTTATTAAATTATTAAATAAAAAGTAATTCCTGTAGTAGTTTCAATATTGACTTTCAAAACACCTTTTGCTTGCAGAAAGATCAAAAGCACCTTTCATTTATTCTAATTCTTCTATTTACTTTAATCAAAGCTAAATACATTTTTAATTCTCCTTTGGTGTATTAATTTTTTTGTTTAAATTTACCTTCTGTGCTTTTGATAGGTTTCACCCCCCCTTGAACTTTAAAGGGAAAAAAGGAAAAATCCTATTACTTCTAACAAACAACAGCTTCGCCTCTGACCACTGGGCTGGGAACCTCAGCTTAAGCAGGCCCTGCTGCTTGGCTACAGAGTGTTGTAAAGAAGTAAGGTCATGTCTGAGTGAAATCAACTGTGTGGATGGAGTCTAAAAGTCTTCTCTGGGAGGGAAAAGAGGATGGGAAGTGACTCCCTCCAAGTCATTCGCTGAGGCAGGGGGATGACCTGCATGTCTTTGCTGAGTTTGGAGACAGCTGGGATAAACTGTGACTTTGCTTCCAGCACAAGCATCATCCCCACTTTGCAGCAGGGCAAGGGGAAGAGAGGTCAAATAATCTGCCCAAGGTTTCCTCTACAGAGCAGCAGCAGAGCTGGGAACAAAATCAAGTTCCCAGTTTGCTTCTCTCTCATGTGCACTCTGCAGGCCCAAAGGCAATGGTAAACATCTTACGTTGCTCTGGGAAGGTCGAACTTATGGCAGCTCTGGATATGGAACATGAGGTCTCCTCCATTGAGGTATTCCATCACAAAAAATAGGTTTTCCTAGAGAATGAGACAAGGTGAAGATAAATAAGGGGTGGTGAAGAGAACAGTCAAAGTTTATATATATTTAAAAAAAAAAAAAAAATCAAACTGCTCAGAAAGCACCCAAAAAGATAAAGGAAAGTATTCCTGTGAGGATTTTGGAAAGAAAGCAGCTTCTTTTTTAGATTCCTCATTTCTCTTCTTGGTTCCTTAAGCCCATATTCACACTCCCTGCTCTGATTTGTATAAACACCATTAGCAAACATTGCAAAGCCACTCAATAACCATCTGGGGCTGTGGATTTTTACCAGCAGAGCTCCAGGCTCACAGAAAGGGGTCAGTAACTCTACAGTGCCTGTATAGCAGAAGGACAGATGGACAAGCTTCTCAAGGGACTGGTGGAAAAGGCAAAAATCAATTCCAGGTCTCTGGTCCCCATCAGAGTAAATTATCCATCCAGTGGAGTGACCTCAAGCTGGTGTCACCTGCATTCCTGCACAGCTTCTGTGGAGGCACCTGGGCCTGACCTTTTCAAGTTATCAGAGACACAGGCCAGATGTAGCAATTTTTTTTAAGCACATGCTTGATTTTACACAGTGCATCCTGAAAGATGCTCTGTGTAACCTGCTGGTGGGAAAAGTAATGAATTAATCATATTTCTGGCTACCCACTGAGCACTTGCATGTCAGAGAAGCCTGGAAAAAAGTCCAGTCCTTGTTCCCAGTTGCATACAACTGTCAGCTGTTCAACCAGGGCAGTAAAAAACTCTCCTCATGGTACATAGAAATTATGGAATCTCTCTCTGTAATGAGCAGAACTGACCACTGAGATTTCTTTTCCAATCCTTGATAGAGAATCATGGAATAACAGAATGGTTTGGGTTGGAAGGGACCTTAAAGACCAGTTCCAACCCCCTGCCATGGACAGGGACATCTTCCACTAGACCAGGTTGCCCATGTACAGGACACTGATCCTCTTACAGCTTCATCAGCCAAAGCTTCACCACCAGAACCCTGCAGAAGCTGGTTTAGATTGATCCCTTCCATGCTGAATTGTCTCTACAAAGCAGAGAGGGCACCTTTTTCTTGAGGATCTGCACACTGAGTTATGCTCCCAGTTTAAACCCCTGTTTTGGGAATCTCACTTTTTGTGCATAAATGCAGGAAAAGAATAAAATGGATGTGGTATTTTTTTCCCTTCAAAAGCCTCTCTCTGCTCTGTACACACCTGAAGTCAGTCATCTCTAGGCTGTGCTAAAAAGTTTATGAATATCTTCCTTTTCCTGTTGCCTATTTCCCGTTACATTTTTTCCTGGGGGGGGGAAATACAGTTATTTTCACTTACATTTTTAACAGTTGAAGACTTTTTATCCATAGGATCTAATGTAAGTATCTCTGGCAGCAAGCCAAGAGCTGGCTATGTTAAAAAACCACAGAAGTGCTTGTTCCTTTCAAACAACAGCTGTCTGCTCTAATTTGTGCAATTTCTTTAGCCAGATCCTCTTAATTACAGCACTCTTATTTAAATGGACTCACTGGAAACCCCACCTGTCATCCAACAAGATCAAAGCCAGAGCTGGCCTCCTGGGGAAAGAATAAAAATTCCGTCACTAAACAAAATGGGTGCAGGTCTTCGGTTTGAAGTTTTTGCATCTGCAGGGGGCTGTGCACGTAAATGAGTTCCAGCAAGTCAAAATGCCGAAGGAAGATAAGCAATTTAGTGAAGAAACGTACAAATCTTGGAAGAAATGTGAGCTCAGGAGCCCATTCAGGAAAATTCTTGAACAGATGCTCTTTGGGAAGGTACACAGGGAGGTGATGGGGTTTAGCCAACAACACACCAGCAACCACATGCATCCTGCTGGGACTGAAGAAATCTCATGGATCTTGAAATGAGCCAGACTCAGCTTTAGTGGGTTGGGAAGGAGAAAATCCCTCAGTCTCCCTATAATGTCCACTGATTTTGGCTACACCTTATCACACATCTCTGACTGTAACTTGAAATCTATGTTTGTTCAGCAGAATGAGCATTCATGCTCTGCTTGCTGGCGGATTTGAGCAACCATCTGATGCACCTGTTTAACTGAACCAGGGACTCCGACTTGAAACTGGGGACTTTGGCAGCATCCTTGAGGAGAGAAAAGGTGGAACAAACCCTCAGATTAATTTACATCCAAATATACAAACTCTGTTGCTCAACTGCCTTGAGCTATGAAGCTGGAGAATACAAACTTAGGCATGTTTAGTGCTGAAGTTTACGATATATCAGGTGCTATAGAGTGGTACAAAAACAGTATTGAAAAGACAGACAGCATCACTCTGACTTTCCTCCTCCGGGGCTTGGAAGTTCCCCTTGCTTCTTGAGAAGTGCAGATGTCTGGAATAGCTCACGGAGGAAAACTGGTTGAGATCAGCCCTACATCATTATGAGTAGTGAGGTGTAACCAAGCAGGGCAAAGTGCAACAAGTTACTGGAGTCAGCTTCCTAAACTTGAGATGTACAGAGCCACAGAACATAATAAAATGGGAAGTGGCAAAATCCATTCTTGAAACCACCAAAAATTCAAGAGAGTGCTAGAGGTCAAAGGGTTAGAATGGCGCAGAGGATGTTCCTGCAGACAGGCTCCAACTTCACTTCCTCCTGTCCTGGGAAAGTGAACTGATGGCTCCTGCCTGCTGGTGAGAGGCCCTGTCAGTACTTGGAGCAGGCAAGGGGGGGTTACAGGGGTATTATCTACTTGAAAATGTCCCTGCTCACTGCAGGGCAATTGGACTAGATGACCTTTAAAGGTCCCTTCTAACCCAAACCATTCTGTGATTCTCTCATTCTCAAGGCTCTGCCATGCCCTTATCCCCTGCAATGGTCCTGCCTGTGGATGTTAAGCAAACAAGCAGGAATGTTGTTCCTCAGTGGTGAGAACCACACAGCTCTGCAGGAGGCTTGGCAAGAGTGCCCTGCCCCTCTGCCTTGCAGGCAGGTGACAGACAACTTGCTGACCACCCGTGAGAGCGTCCCTGGAGAGCAAATGCATAAGACAAAATTTTGGTCACGATTCTGGACTCACAGGACAGAACAGAAAAAGTCTGGTCTCATGGCAGAGCTCGGGACAATCTTTTACCACCACAGAGCTCAAGGAGGACTGAAAAGGCGCTTACTGCACTCAGGGATGGACACTGCACCAGGGTAGTTATAAAATCATAGACATTCTGAGTTGGAAGGGACCAACAAGGATCATCAAAGTCCAACTCCTGGCCTTGCACAGGACACCCTGGGAATCACACCATGTGCCTGAAAGCGTTGTCCAAACACTTCCTGATGTAGTTGGCACCGGTTGTGAACATCCAGGTATCAGCCCTTCCCTACTTCTAGGCCATCTTCCAGGGGCTTTCTCCATGGCAGCACAGGGAACAGGACAAACCCTCCTGTGGGAGGCTGAAGTGCTGCTCCTACAGCAGAGCCCTACAACACAACGTTGTACAACACACAGACACAGCAGCTGTGTGTCCTGCACAAAATAAAACAGTTCCCGCACACAAAACAACACAGTTCCCCAGCTAAGCCAGTCCAGCCAGGTGCTGAAAGCCTGGATTACTGCAAGAACTCAATTTCCTGCCCTTTCAATCCCTCAGTGCCTGTGTTGAGCTGAGCTCCTCCCCATGGAGCCACCTGGTCCCTCTGGCTGTCCAGGACATGGCAGGGATGGAGTTAAACCAACCTGCTCCTGCTCTGCTGCGACTGCTGTGAGAATGAATAGTCACTATCAGAGATGCTTTCAACTTTATAAACAATGAGTATAAAGCAGGCAGCATTTAAATTGATCTTTTGAAGGTACATCCTTTAACAGGCTCTTAAAATCCTTTAACCAGCTGGAAGCCCTCCAGAGCACTTTTCTGCAGAGATTTTCAGATTTTGTTTTCTTTGCATTTTGAAAGCACTTGCATACATACAAATACACAATTCAGCACCATTTACTGAGGAGAAAAATTATTTTCCCCAGGGCTTCCAGGAGGATGAATGTCAGAATAATTAGTGCTGCAGGACAGGCTTTACCTGTGTTTAGAGCAGTTACCCTAAGGAATGGCTTCACGTGGAGAAGGCTCCAGATTATGACCTAATCCTGCAGCATTCCCGTTGAATTATGCTGTCCCTGGCCAAAAGAGAAAGGCTGGACATGACACAGTTCCTGCAGCTGACTCTTGTCTCACCTTTTCATGCAGCTCAGTACAGTCTGGCTGCTGATCCACACTTTGGATCTATTTTATTTCATGGGATAGTTGGCAGCCAAAAGCCTCTCAGCCTTTTCCACCACATCACTCGGTGTTGCAATCCCATCAGAGTGTCCTGTCCAGTGGGAAAGAGGGCAATGCAGTCCTCACTGTGTCTCCTGCCACGAGGAACAGTTACCACAGGGTTACTCCTTGCTAGGAGATGACTGCAGTTGTTCACATGCACTGGAATTTGCACCAGAGCAATCACAGGTTTAATTCTATTCTCTGGTTTAAAGACTTTTATCCCCCTCTTGTGTAATATCTGCCTATCTTCTGGAGATGGCAGCATTTCTTACAGCTGCCCAATAATCCAGTCCAGTCCCTGATCTCACTATTTATACCTCATTCTAATCTTTCCACTGTCAGCATTTTTGACTGCATGTTAAGCTGCTCCTTTGGGATGCTCAGCGTGGTGTGCCCATCTGCTTGGTACAAAGCATAGGAATATATCTATACACATAAATGAAATACATCTGCAGAGATAAAGGTGCAGACTTGGCTGGCAGTAGCTCCTGCCAGTCGAGCTCAGAGATCCCAAGACCTTTACTCACACTCAGAGCAGAGTCCATCATTCACTGATAAACTGAGGTACTATCAGCCCATGTCTTGCAAGAGGAAGTGGTTTTCCCTACCAGCATCCAGCAGAATCTTGTAGAGGGACTAATTTTCTCAAGGCTAGAAAAAGATTTGTCTGCAGATTTGTGGATTAAAAAAAAAAAAATAAAATCACCGGACCAAAAACTAAACAAGAAGTAGACAAATTGGTGAAACATAAATATTTTAGCAGTTGAAAAACAGGCAAAAAAATGTAATGTTTTTATTTTAAGAAGCCATTTTTTTTTCAGGATAAAGTGCAGCTAGATTGTAGATTTTTAGAAATCTCAGGCAAAGCTGAATGCATTCTGTGCTGATTTTCCTCAGGCTGGACAATGGGAAGGCCATGACAATATGTGCATTGAATATGGCAATTATCTATTGTTTAAAATAACCAATTCAGTTGTGAGCTGTCCTCCTCTTTTCCTGGCCAGTGCCTTCCCCTCCTTCACATCACAACACCTAGAGGAGTCTTGCAAAAACTTCATGTACTTGATGTTATAATTACAGCTGCTCACACCCTCTCTGGCACAACCTTGTAGAAATCCCAAAGCTCTGCAGAGATGCTGCTATTTCTGCTAAACCAGTTTGAAATTTTGGCCAGGATTGAATGAGACCTTGCCAGTTTTCCTGCCTGTTGGTTGCAAGAGGCAAAATCCTCAAAGCTTTCCTAAACTTTCCCATCAGCTGGTTCAAATTTGGCCTTGAATCAGATTTTTTCCAAGCTCAAAATACTATGAGGATAGACAGATGTTTTCAAGCTGATGTATCACCCCCAAAAAAGAAGGAGGATGGAACTAGGGTTGTTCAGGGGGTCCATGGCACAACCAGGCAGTGGAGCTGAATATCCAAAGGGTGTGAAATGCCCACATGCCAACCCCATACTCCAATCCAGGGCAAAGAAATGAGCCCTGCCCCTCAACAGGCAGGCAGAGAGAGAAGAAAACTGAAAGTGCACTTGGGGGGAAAAAAAAAATTCAGGAATTGAAGTAACCTCTGAGGAGATATTTTGATGAGAAGTCTGAAAATACTCATGGAAAACAGAGCCTAAGAATTTTCAAATTAGGACCACATTCCTGTTTTACAATTTTTTTTCTCCTTCCTGCCAGTGTACAAGATTTTTCAGTCAGTATTAAGCCCATGAAGGTAACAGAGCATGTGAAAAAGACTCACCACCAGGAGAAAACATATAATAAACAGTAAAGCAGAAAATAAACGTTTCTGTAATATTTTCTTTTAAATTGCAGTAACGATTACTTCTCTTTTGGGTTGAGATAGACTTCTCTGTTGCTATTTTGTGCTACAAGTCAAAATGCCTCAAGATTTAATTTGCATTTAGGTAAAGGGTGTTAATAAAAATTGGTCAATGAAGTAAAGAAGCAGTTAGAAATAAAAGTTCATTTCAAAAAGGGAAAGCCTATTTTTATGGCAGAAGATCAGTGAAATGCAAAAAAGAATAAAACATAAACACCAGGGTGCTAGTCACTGTTTTGGCATTACTGATTTGGGGATTTCACAGAATTATAAACATGTTTTTCCTCCTCTTTAACGTAACAGCGTCCCTTCAAATCTAATACAGCAGAACAGCTCTCTGAGCTTATTGTTAAAATTCACACTATGTAATTATGCCAGCTGAGTATCTGGATACAAAGATGACTGCAGTAAAATAAAACAGTCAAATTCGAAAAGAGATTAGACAAAAAAAACAAACACCATGGGCTTGCATTTATTCACATGCAGTAAAACAAGAAAAGTATTCTGAGTTTTGAAAACACTGATCATTCAGACTCCACATGAATAAAGAGGAGCATTAAGTGCCTGGTGCCAACTAAAAACTGTCTGGAGGGCTGTCCAGCTTTGTATAATTGAGCAGTCACTCATTACCTGGGTGGAGGTGAGGAAGAAACTCATCAGAGAGCTCAGAGAACTGTCAACAGATTACAGGACTTTTTTTTTCCCCTCTGGAAACACGTGGACTACTGAGGTTCTTGTTTTGGTGTAGGAATATTCCTGTTTTTACTGTCCTTTGCAGAGACACTCAGCACCTGGAGCAGCTCAGGTAAGCCAAAGCATGAGGGATTCAGAAAGGCATTGGCACATATATTTCTGTTTGAAACTACTTATTTATCCAGTGAAACTTTAAAAAACAAAAAAATGCCAAATTTTCAATATTAAAATCCATAGAAGGACTCCACACAATGGTGCCATGGCTTCTGCCCATGGCAGGGGTGTTGGAAATGGATGATCTTTAAGGTCCCTTCCAACCCAAACCATTCCATGATCCTAAAATGATTGCTATAAAAGATATTCTGACTGAACCATGCTGTCCTTTGAGCCATGAAAGACTATCCATATCTTCTCACAGCTCCCCTGCTCTGGGTGACTTTCCTGCACTGAGTGACCGCTGCTGGCTTGCGAAGGTCAGAGGAGAAAAAAGCAGGGGCTGAAAATAAATCAGAGCCCAGAGCAGCTTTGGCCTGGGCAGCCCCATTCAAGCTTCTCTTTTTGTGAACTTTGGGGGTAAAATGGGGAGATCACACAGTTT
Organism: Eulacestoma nigropectus; assembly: GCA_013397775.1. NCBI lineage: Eukaryota > Metazoa > Chordata > Aves > Passeriformes > Eulacestoma > Eulacestoma nigropectus. The sequence continues at coordinate 200,575 of VZTE01004411.1, forward strand.
TAAGTGGCAGTGAGGGCTTGGAATGAGATGGATGGAGATTCTTTCTCCACGACAGGAGGGCAAGTCTGTGCTGCTGCCCATAAGAGTAGAAAAAAATTGCCAGGGTTTTTGAGCCTGTCACTATGAATTTTTCAGGCACTCATTGCTTTTCCATCCTTCAGGTTTTCCACGGCTGGAAGCACCCCCTTAAATCGTCAGTAAATCCCACCTGGATCCTGACACGGCTCCATTTGGTCTCTCCTCTTTTTGCCGTGGTCTCATGAGGAAAGTGGACATTTGCAGGCCTGCACTGCCCGAACCCAGAGCTGCAGATTGTCCCTGCTGTGTCCATCCTGAACCTGACCTACAGCTGCCAGACCAGGCTGGAGCACAGACAGCATGGTTCAGCTGCTGGCCTCAGCATCCCTCTGGAGATACAGACATTATTCCCTGGGGTAAAGGCCCCCTCATAGAGCTGTGACTATTGTGAATGTTTTATCTCTTCAATTAAATCGTGATTTTCTTTGCTTTTGGAGTTGTGAGGTGTACATTCTCCTCTGAAAACCAGCTTCCCTCAAGCAGGGAGTTAATTCCTTTCCTTGCCAGTCAAGGATCAATTCCCAGGACATACTATCCTCACTGTCAGTCCCAAAGGGCTTAACCATGAATGCCTGGGCTCAGTGTCACATCACCTACAGCAGTTCCCAGATGTTCCCTGGTATAAATTTTAACAGGTGCCATACCCCACAGACAACTGGGATATACCACAGGGGTTATATTTGTTTCTCCTGACCCTGAAGAAGAGTCTCTCACTGAGCAGGTCCTAACCTCACACCGAGCAGTGACTTGTGCCACTAAATCCTGGGGCTGAGCAGGGACTGGGAGCATCCTAAAAAATCCCTGAACAAGCGTCCACAAGACAGTGCTGCTCTGAATTTGAGCTAAGAGTTATCAATCATCTCTCAGGAATGGTTTGAGTGGGTTGGACAGACGAGATTAACTCTCAAACCTCCCTTGTTTCTTTCTATGCCTTGTGTGTGTGCTTTGGTGTTAAGACTATTGGTTGTGGCTGTAGGAAAAGCTCTGGAAAGCTAAGGAGCTGCTGGATGTTGGCATGTAGGGCCATGAAAATATGTGTATGACTTAAATGTCACTTCAGTTTTGGTTTGGAGTCACAAGTGAGATTTCAGGTGCTGCCCCTCCGAACTGCAGAACCACCAGTGCCTGATGCCATTTAACAGTAACTGGGGGCAAAGAAGTGAATGACAGCAGGTTTATTCTCCAAAACCAGGGATTCTTGAGTTGGCTTTGATCCAGGCTAGCTGCAGCACAATGCTTCATGGTCCAAGAGGTTCAGATAACACGTCAGTGTGGGCACATCCTTACCCTGGCTGTGGGTGTGGCCTTTGCACATCCTCGACCCAGGGTACCAGGATGCAGATTTTAACAGCAGATTTTACCTCAATGAGTCTTAGATGCCATAATCCTCAAATACACCATCCCACCCCCAGATTAATGTGGGGAAAGCAGATTAAATTTTTAGAGCCACTTCCCAAGTGCTTAATCTTCCTTTGGCACCACTTCATGTCCAAAGTATATCCCAGCAGGCTGAAGCTCTTTACCAAGTATCTGTATTTCAGTAAAGCATTCTCAGCCTGTGGAAGAAAGTGGCAGATCCTTGTCTTACCTTGGTCTGGAACGTGCAGAAGACATGAGTCAGGAATGGATGCTCCCAAGCCAAGGAGAGGACTCTCTTCTCCACCATCGTACACTCAACATCATCATCCATCAGCACCACATCCTTCTTCAGGGCTTTCACAGCAAAATACTGGTCTGTGCTCTTCAGCTCGGCCAGGAACACCTAAGGTGGAAACAGCTGCTCAGAAAGAGGGATTATCTCCTCTCAGAACAGCCATGTGAGGGTGGGAGCTGAGCTCCTGGGAATTCACTGGGGTTCCCCTTAAAAACCTTAATGTTTAAGGCCTCATTCTGCTGTTAAAGACTTCGTATGCTTTGAGTTTGCTCCCTACACCCAGAACAGTTTTCTAAAGTTGAGCCCTGGGGAAGGATGAGAAGTTCTTGGCAATTACAGGAGCAGGGTCCTACATGCCCAGATGGACAGGACATGCCGGAGAGCCAAACACCTCTGATAACAGAAGCCATCCTTATGCAAATGTTCCTGAGATACATTTCCTGTTTTCTGACTTCAAATAACAAAACACAGAATATTGCTTCGTCAGCATTTGAAATGCAAATACCCTGCACCAGATCCTCAGCAGCTGGAAAATTATGTCCACCAACAGTTAGACTGGTTTGTATATCAGATGTCTTTCTCTCCTTCCTCCCAATTAGCAGGTCTGAGCAAACAGGGTGCGTCCCCCATGCTTTTGCAGAAGTTCTTCTCTGAGAATGGGAAAACACATCTCAGAGGAGTTACAACCTCTGTGTATTTTTATAGGCAAGGGAAACGAGACCTGGAGCAGAAGAGAAAGGTTTTGTAGAGACCGCAGAGCAAAGAATTCCCTGCTGGAAGGCAGTGACAGTCCTGATCTTCACACTAACAGCCTGCTGACCCTGTTTCTATAGACTGAATAAATGTGTAAGATTCATCAAAGAGGTCTTTGAAGTTCTCTACCAGACACTATTTACTGAGTAAGCTCCAACATGTTTAAGCCCTGACAAAAGTTTTATTTACCCTTTTGGCTACTGCTGCATTTCACTTTGAAGCACCAGACAGAGAGTAGAGCCTAGAGCCTCCCTCTGTCTCTGCATTGAATGACCAGAAATGCTCACAGTGCTGATGCTGCAGGCACCCTTTTTACCCTCGTTTTTGTGCTGGGCACTGCTGTCCTGGGGAAACTGGGGAATGTGCTACATTTGTGACCTGTGCTGCACCTTCCAAGGAGCAGGCAGGCAATGCCAGACCTCATGCAGAGGTGGTGGTGGGACACATCCTCATAGATCTGGCTCCCAACCTCCCAGGACCACATAGAGCTGGAGAGACCCCTCAGGCACTGAGATCTGCACACCCTGTCCCCTCTTATGGGGAAGTGAATCTCGCTCCAAGCAAATGAGGGCACCAGGAGCAACACCAACACAGGAAACTTGTGGGTGAGTTTTTGTTGCAGAGAGACACGAAATGGCCCATCCTCTCCACACCCACAATGTGCACTTCAGAGAGATGCAGGAGCTTGCAGGCTTGGAGAGTCCGTGTCAGCATGAGGGCTAAAACAAGGTACAGAATCTGCTTCAGTGGAGACATTCAAACACCTGAGCAACTTCATCACATTAGACCTATTCTGAGGAATGATTTAGATTAGAAGACCTCCAGAGGTCCCTTCCTTCCAATAAAAATGTTTCTATGAAATCTATGCTCTTGAGTCCAGGTGAGTCAGGAATGTGGATTCTGGGGTATCCTGGCTTAGCTCGAGATGCCTCAGCTCTGGTTCCCATGCAAACTGTGGAGATGACAAGTAGACACAACACTTTCTAGTGGAAAATATCCCTGAGTTGGAACTAGATGATCTTTAAGGTCCCTTCCAAGTCAAACCATTCTATGACTATGATTTTCTTCAAAAGTCAACACAGGAAATATTTCACCACTTTAAGAACTGGCTGCAGAGATTGCTCCAGATCATTTAGCAGGCAAAAAGCAGCCCTTTGTCAAGGCACAGTTTTCCCCTTGGAAAGATGTGGGATGTGAGCAATGTGAGCCATAATGATACTCATTCTCCTTTTTGGCTGTGAAAATACAAAGATGAGTCCCTCTGAAATTGCTTCACGCAGCTTTGCGCTGGCACTGAGTCACGAGTCCCCTTCCAGGGGACATCTGCAACGAGGAGGAATAATCAACGATTCATCAGGATTAATGAATCCACTGAAAACAGGTGGTTCTTGCTTCAAAAGCACAAATTCTTGGCTGTTGCAAAATTTGCTTTGGGCTCCAGCACAGACCAGAGCTGGGAAAGAGCAGTTACTGTTCCCAGCTGGGAGAGCAGAGGTGATCCACACTCAGCCTCTCAGCTCATGCTTCCACCTCCCTAAGAAGAGGGACAGCACAGACACCTTTCCCACCAGCTCTCTGTGGATGCCCAGGACCCATCAACCAGCAGAGAAGGGGAAGTTGAAGCCCTGCCTGGGGGTTTCCTGTCCTGTCATGGGCAGTCATGAGACAGCAACTAATGGGACAGAGAGAAGGACAAGGCAAGGAGAAGATGGAGTTCGGGATTTATCCATGCCAGAGCAAGGATTCTTTGAAGACTTGGAGATTTATCAGCCATAGTGTGGCAGCAGGACCAGGGCAGTGACCTGTACTGGGCACTGGTGAGGCCACACCTCAAATTCTGTATTCAGTTTTGGGTCCATCACTAAAGAAAGACATCGAGGGGCTGGGGAGTGTCCAGGGAAGGGAATGGAGCTGGGGAAGGGGCTGGAGCACCAGAAGGGGTTGAGGGAGCTTGGGGGGGCTCAGCCTGGAGAAAAGGAGGCTCAGGGGGCACCTTCTGGATCTGCACAACTCCCTGACAGGACGAGGCAGCCAGGTGGGGGTCAGGCTCTGCTCCCAGGGAACAAGCAACAGGACAAGAGTAAACAGCCTCAAGCTGTTCCAGGGGAGGTTGAGATGGAATGTTAGAAAAAAATTTATTCACTGAAAGAATGGTCAGGCATTGGAAGAGGCTGCCTAGGGGACTGGTGGAGTCACCATCCCTGAAAGTGTTCAAAAAGCACGTGGATGTGGCACTTGGGGACACGGTTTAGTGGTGCACTTGGCAGTGCTGGGTTAGCAGGTGGATGCAGTAACCTTAGAGGTCTTCTCCAACTTAAATGGTTCCATGTTTTTTCCTACGTGTCCCTTCAAATCAGATGTTATTTAGTGCCACACAAAGCAACAGGCAAATGCAGGCAATGGTGCCCCAGTCCCAACACTTACCTTGCCAAAACTGCCCTTCCCCAGCATCTTGTGCAGGACAAAATCTTCAATGGTCAGTTTTAACTGCACTTGGTGCTCTTGCTGTTCCTGGGACTGTTCTCCCAAGTCTGACTCTATGAGAGACTCCCCCTTCACCGTGCCCTCCACCGGAGTCTCCCAGGAGATGCCTTGTGGCTCTGCAACACACATCAAAGCACTCAAATAAAACCCTGGACAGGAGCAGAAAATCCTCAGAACAGTCACAGGTATTGTGCTTAGAGGTTTAAAAGGGTATTTCAAACAAATGGAAGTGTGGTGACCACGTCTAAGTAGATTGGCTCTGCTCCCACATTGCTTTCTCTCCAGAGGAAACTTTACTCCAGTGGAAATTCCATTTTCTTCAGTGGCTTTTTTTCTTGTTTAGAGACCACTTTACAATCTCCTTCATCTATCTTTCTGTTTTGTGGCAGCAAACCCTTAATTTCTGGCCACCTGTCCTCTCCAGTCCTTCTTGCTGCTGGCCACTATGACATGGTTCCATTTTTTCAAGGTCTTTTCAAAACCCTAGGCAAAGCTATATGAAAAGGTGGGATGGTATTTTTGTATTATGTTCCTTCTCTGGTTGTGAAGCATTCCAGATCAACCGTTCCAGCCGGCCTGGAATGGAATGGCCTTAGTGGAATCACTCAGAGTTTTTTCAGTACTCCACTAACTCAGATTTATAAGAACTTGTAAGAGATTTTGTCCCTCACTGGAGTTAGCCCATTGCTGTAACTGTTCTAAAACCCTGAACTGCAAGAACACTACTCAGCAGACAAACAGACCCACATGTGAAACAGATGTGAAACCACCTGGGGCTTTACTGATTCACATCAGCCTAGCCAGTTCTACTTGTAGAACAGAACAAAAATAAGCACAGATGGGGACATCATTCATCTCCTTGGGGGCCGAAGGGCACAGTCTTTCATTTACCCTCCTAAACATCTGTTCTTGTAGCATAGAGGGCTGTGACACCTAGATCAGCTCCTGGGTGAGTGAAGTGGGGATCTATCAATGGTTTTCAAAGCTACTGGAAGTCAACCTCCACCCAAAAATATGAAATCAGAAAGAAAATTGGCCATGGTGATCAGAAGGATTCCAAATATCCCATTTAGAGCCTGGTTTCTCTGTAAAGTACTCAGATTTTTAAATCTCTGAGGCCCAAGCAGGGCATAAGCACATTATTGCTGGTGGAGGGGTGAGATGTGCTCAAGCACGAGGTCAGAAAGAGTTTTCAGGGGTTAACTGAAGGAGTGGTGGTTGGTGTCTCATGTCACCAGAGGCTGGGATGTCATGGGGGAAGCGCAGGTTTCTAGAGAAGGAACTGGGCTGGGATCCAGGGTCTCTGCCGTGTCCAAGGGATGTGGCTGGGAAGAGTCACTGATATCCTGGGATCAGAAAGGGTCTGTCTTGCTCTAGGATGGAGGGATGCATGAACGATTCATTGGATTATAAATTCCCCACTTATGTCACCTCTAACTAACCAACCAACCAAACAACAACAAAGCTGCTGCCCCGTATCACCAGGAGGAATTACCTTTTTTTCCTGATGTAGAAGCTGGCAAGGTCTGAAGTGGTGTCACATCCTTCACAGGAACAGGGAAGCCAATTTCCAGAGGTCCATCCCTGGAGATCTGTTCACTGTCACGCTGGCAGCGAGCCTAGGGTACAGAAAACAGCAAACTTTTGAGCCAAAAGTCATGTGCTGAGCCTATGAACAAGACTGTGGCTTCTTGAGTGTGACTCACAAAAGCCAAGATCCAGAAGAGGTCTTTGCTTATGAGAAGAGCATCTCGAAATGGTTAAACTATTTACCTGCTGAGTGCTCTCTATCATTGCCAGAGCTTCAGCCATTAGTTTCTGGTTAACTCCACAAAGATTTGCTACTTTTGTCTGGCACTTGTGGTGGACGTTCATGCCACACGCTGAAAGAAAGAACAGGAGGTGTCAGGACAACGAAGGCTGTAAAGGGTTGGGCAGGAACATGCACTGATGTTGGCCAGGGGCAGAATATAAAGCCTTAAAGAGTTCAAATATCTCTTGAGATGGCATTCGGGTCATTTTTTTGTTCTCTATGGAGACTATCTTTGTATTTTCTTCTGGCCAGAGGTTGCATTTCCACATCCATCAGCCCTTGCAGGTACAGGCTACCAAAACTCTACAGTCCATTAAATCAGAGATAAACTATAATCACAGAACAGGATCCTCCCATTGGTGTAGGATTATGAAGACAGTGAAGTGTCTTGGATCTGACAGTGGAAATAGAGCTTGCAAATCGATACTGGGGTGACTTGGGAAGATCAACAGTGTCACTGTGATGTTCTTTGCCTCTTTGGGAAGCAACTTATCGTCCTTCTGGACCAAATATCTCTCTGTACATGGACAGTAGTCCTCATTCTTGAAGAATGATCCTCCTTGAAGGACAGTCCTCTAGACCAGTCCTTCACCCTCCTGGGTGCCATCTCATACTGGTTTTGCAGAGAAGGGTGATAAATGAGATTTGGATTTTCAGAATGCCACCCTTCAAAGACAACGACCCCTCCCATGCTCAGCTGGTACCACCTTCACCAGGGACTCACCATCACACTTCAGCCCCTGCCGTGCCAGGCCCCAGAGGAGGGTGCCACAGTGCTCACAGAAGGTGGGGCTCTTGTAGTTGTAGACCTTAAAGCGGTGGGGCATGTCAATCTTGAACCTCTCCTTGTGGAACTGCAAGACAAAAGCCAGGCTGAAAATCCACTCCTCATTCCCACCTCAGCTCCGCATGGAAAACCAAACATGTACGGCAGAAGTTGGTTTGTCTACTGCTCTTTTATCCCTGGGTATGACTGCCAAGCAGAAACTGTCTATCAGGCACACAAACCCAAATTTTGATACATAACAACTGCAATTCAGAGGGAATTGGATCATTTCATCCCTGGCCTTGACCAAAAAACTGCTTGTGCCTCATTTACATACCCAGGCTCCGTGGGAAAACATTGGTACTTTTAAAAATTATTCACCTCATCCTGCAATGGATGGCTACATTTATTGTCATGAATCACTCCTTGAAAGAGCCTGTTTTAATTCTTCTAGTATGAAAGATGATGACAAAGTTGGTTACATCCACCCTGGAGATGTCAGAGGAGAAGGGAGAGGAATTTCATCTCTAAAAATTGTAGAAGGAGAACAGGAGCCAGGGTGGGACTGAGAGTAAACAGAAGTTGTAGGACACAAGGGAAAGGGAATAGTCCTATCAGCAGTTTAAGTTCTGGTTTTGCCCACCAAAAAGCATAGTTTAGAATAAACTGATATGAGAAAAAATAAAGCAAATAATAGTGGAGATGTCAAATCTCCCACTGACTGCTTCAGATAACATAGAATGGGATGTTCAAGCACAAATCTGAAAATTCAGCCTGATGTCCAGCCTAACACTGGATAGTGAAGAGTTTTCTCCAGTAAATCTCCACCTCGTGTCTGTGACTTCCCTCTGAGTTATATTTTATGCATTAGAAAAACGTCAGTTCTGATTCAGCAACTGCTTATTCTGCAGCTGCATTTGAGTAAATCTTAAGTAGGAGGCAATGAAACCACTGGGAACATAAAAAGCAGAGGGCACAGATCAGATCACAGAGTCCTTAGCTCAGCAGGACCTTTTGCTTCATCAGAAGTTGCTTTGTAGTGATGTAGGAGAGATCTGAATGGCACTCAATATTTTTAAAATTGAGCATAATAAATAACAATAATAACAACAATAATAACAATAATGATAATAATAATGATAATAATAATTGTAATAGTAATACCACCTACCATTGTTTCCCTGCTATTGATTGCTGATCCTGTACACTTGGCTATTACTTTATCAATGCACTTCTTATGAATGGCAGCGTTACATTCTGCAACAGCAAATGTGTCAGAATGTTAATAAAGGAATCCCTTAAGAAAAGATTAAGTAAATAATGACAATGAGAAAATTAAAAAAAAGTTTCTTACGTCTGCATTGATAGCCTTGTTTATTCAGACCCCTGAAATAAACAGAGAAGTGGTTAATTCTGAGTTGTCTGAATGCCTCTGTAGAAAAAAGGAGAGCAACATTTATGAAAGAAAGAGAATAAAATAGCTTTGCTTTTTATCACTCTTTGTAGAGCTCATTTCATTTCATTATCTTCATTCAGTCTAACAGTGGAGTGATTCTCTGTTCTCATGGCCTTTTCAGCACACATTCACATTCTGAGTTTCACAATATCCAAACAGCAAACTGGACCAATGACAAATGCTTGTGCATTTGGCCAAACCCAAAAATATTTGTAAATAATAAATTAAAAAGTGAAGGGAATTTTCACAGCTGGAATTACAACTGCAAACCGCATCCTTGAACTGGTGCAATAACTCTACACGTAAGACGCCAAGGGTCCTACAGCAGGACCACAGATATTCGTCAGGGAATCACGGAATCTTTAGGTTGGAAAAGACCTTTAAAATCATTGAGTCCAACCACTAATCCAGATCTGCCAAGTCCTACACTAAACCACGTTCTCAAGTGCCACACTGACACCAGAACTGGTTCCTAGGGTTAAAAGGAGAAGCAGCACAGATCCATTTTCTTTTACCATACAAACTCGTGACACACAGAGCAGAAGGTGGGTTGTGGAAAGAAGGTGGCTGTGAACTCGTGGCACTTGACATTGTGGATTTTGGCCTGTTTGATGGCTCCCCTGCGCTGGTGCAAGGAGAAGAAGCCTTCAGTCTCACAGTCAGCCAGGTCCTTTGCATCTGGGAGGAGAGGAAAGATATTTAAGTGTACCCTGTCCTGATCAGGTGCCTTGAGAAAATGCAGTTGCCCAAATACTACGTGACTGAAGCTGATGACTCACTCATGGGAATGACTACTTAAAGAAATATAATGTTATGAAACCCACACAAGTCTCTTTTGGATGGTTTTTATCCACCATTCCTACACTAAAATGACTTTAGACTTGGGACTCTGAACTCCCTTGACTATTCATAATGCTGCTTTTGAAATGCAGAACAAAAATTTCCCAAGGAGAGATAATTTAAACATTAAACTTTAACTTTGTATGGCACTGAAGAAGCATGCCTGAAAGAGATGAAATTGCATAAAAATTAATAATTACTGATGCATGGACACAAGCACATGTGAATACATACATATATATGTGTGTATATATATATATATATATATGTATTTAACAGAATCCTTTCTATGTCCATATACATGTGTGTCAATAAGCAGATATTTAGGTCTCTAGGATATTCTTCTTGTTGTTATTTTTCCATGCCAACACTTGCTTTGCTGTTTGCTATGCCCTTGCTGTTATTCACAGCTCACCTTTAAACTTCTTGGAACCGCAAACAAACCAATTCTGACTTCACATGCACTCGTGCACTTCTACACATGCTCGTGCCTACAAATCTGATATTCCCACAGGGAATCGATCTCTGCTTTGTTTCACTCCTGCATTGCACAGCGAGTCACACAGGTAATCTGTGGGAACTGGCCCTCTGTGTGATTTGATGCTAATCTTGGTATTTGTAATAGAAGCACACCTTGCATTTTCCATGCTTTGGCCTCTCTGACACCTTATAACACACAAGGAGACAACAGCAGTCCAGTCTATATTAAAGGTAGGGATGGTTCAGAAAATAGCAGCATGGCCATCGCTGCTTTCAGTGCTTCTCTGTTTCTATAGATGGAAGATCCTTCCAGATATCTGCACCTCACAGCTTCACCCTACACCTGAGGGTATGAGAATTTTGGCAACGAAAACTGGAGAATAAGATCAAGCATTTGGACTCAACCCATTTCTTCAACAAAGCAAAATGCAGCCCTTTCTATGAGAAATTTTCCCTAATATCCAACCTGAACTTCCCCTGGCACAGCCTGAGGCCGTTCCCTCTCATTCTGTCCCTGTTCCCTGGGAGCAGAGCCCAATCCCCCCTGGCTGCCCTCTCCTGTCAGGGAGTTGTCCAGAGCCACAGGGTCCCCCCTGAGCCTCATTTTCTCCAGGCTGAGCCCCTTTCCCAGCTCCCTCAGCCGCTCCTGGGGCTCCAGCCCCTTCCCCAGCTCCGTTCCCTTCCCTGGACACACTCCAGGCTCTCAATGTATTTCTTGTTGTACATAAAGTACAGTGATTTCACAGTGAGCCGGCTTCTTATGTATCTGTTCTGTCTTGTTTAGCATAATGGGAATATCTGCCATTTAGTGGTAAACCAGCCAAAAATCTGCCTTGCAAATCACAGAAGAATAGTCAGTCTTCATCCCCGCCACACAATAAAAATCACTTTTCTGGAGTTTTCACTTCAAACAGTTATGTTTGTTGTTATGGATCAGTCAGTAATAACACAGGCACTGCTTTTAGTGAAGACACCACATCTGCCCCACAGCCCAGAAATCACAGCTATAAATTAACAAACAGAATCACTTGCCACTTATTTCCAGGAAGTATCTTGCATTCATCAGCATTCGCCCTTGAGGTTTCAGTTCTAGCTGGTTGAGATAAGTGAAAAACAAGGAAAAAAGTCCATTAAACAGTCATTCAAAGAAGGAAAAATCATTTCAGATGACTTTCAAGCGATCTCCTTTTCCCAGTGGGAACTGATGAATAGCAATGAATGCTAATTTTTGGGTTGCTCATACCCATGTGAGGCAACAAGGCAGGGTAGGAGCAACTGCAGAGAGAGGAGGGTTGATCACCTCATATCAAACACGAAGAGCAGCATGATAGGAGAGATGAATATGATTAAACCACAGAAGATGTAGGCAGGTTTTTAGGCACCAGATTAGCACCAGGACTATCTATAGAGAAAACTTGTTCCCAATGGATCCTGCAAGAGGAAAGTGGGAGCCCTTCAGAAAACCCAGCCAGCTTCAGACAGCCGATGCTGAAATCTTTTAGGCATTCAGTTCTGCAAGTCTAACTTCTTTACAGTCAATGTGAGGGATGCTACAAGCTTACTCAGGCATTTTTTTGGGGGCCTTCCCATTGGACTTGGCAATTCCCACCTACCTGACTCATCATCCATAAGTGCCTTTGGGAACCTGAATCCACTGGACTATGTATAATCTGGATACTACATTTTAAAGACTTCTGTCAAGATCTTTCTTGCTTGGACTGCCACAGAACACAACCTTACATTTAGCATTCTTGTGAAAACTGTTCAAATTTACTTCACCGTAACTTCAGTGATTTTTAAGGAGTTGCTCTGACATAACTCTGAACTCAGGCGCCTGTGAATCAGCTACTTGACATTAGATTAAATTTTTAAGGCTGTTTCCCCAGAGAACATAAAACAACTCATGTTCAGCCACTCATACTACCATTTGTTCCCAGTGGGTTTCCTCAGCAAAGATTAATACATGGGCACAGCTCACCTGAAGCAGGATCCTCACTAGCACAGGGCACATTTCAACACAGCAGCAGCAGGCAAAATAAAAGTGCCAAGCTCTTCTCTTCTGACAAGTCTCTCCCTCAAGTCACACCCAAGTAGTCTCAAAACATGATTCCTTGGGTGGCAGCCAGTCCCTGCTGTCCGGCTGGTGACAGCCACAGCCTGGCACGGACACAAGGCATCCCCTTACCCTGCAGCAGCTCCCCAGCACATCCTGCAGGAGAAGATAGTGATGCTCACCCATATCTCTGTCTTCCCGTTGCTCTTTTTGCACCTCTCCGCCAGCACTTTGAGCTCCACCGTGGTCTCCGAGACCATTTCGGCACTTTTGTCCTTGACCACGATGTGCATGACCCGGCCATTGTTGATGTGGGCATCAAAAGTGCTGTTCCAGGGCGGGTACATGGTGGGCTTCTTCTGCACGTACACTTGGCCATTCTCTGTCAAGAGGGAGAATACAAACCCATGCAGTGAGGGCTGTTCATGTTACCAAATACAGACATCTACCCTAAAAAATGTAATTTCCACCCTAGACTCCATCAGCTCTGTTGAGGAGATCTCCAATATTGACTCCAACGCCACAAATACTCGCTTTATAATCAGGTGAATCTCATCCCAGACAACCATTGTGTTTATCATCTGTCCCAAGGCACTGCAAAATTAGACAGGTTTGCTTCAAACCCCCCCAGAAGCTGGGTGCGCTTTGGGATTAGGGTTCAGCTGGAGCACATGCCCAGCCCAGTAGCCAGCTAAGGGATGTTAAGATGCTGTCTTGCAGACCTGCAACCATCCCACAGGGATGTAGAGTTTTCAATGAAGCAAACTTTCCCCAATGCTTTAATTCCTCTTCCTTCACAGCATCTTAAAATGGTGCTGGATAAAAGAAGGGGTATCTCTGAGGCTTGCAGAGGGTTCTCTCTAATTGGGTCTCCCTGAAAAGAGTCTCAGCCAGATTTATTTATCTCACAGAGCCGGTTTTACTACATACAGCCTTGTAAAAGTCTTGGATGCTTACTCAAGGTAAATTCTATATCACAGTTACCCTCTGCAAATGTTTACCCTTCAAATGCTGAAGCTCAAGGAATAAGAGCAAAAAAGCAGCAGACCTGTGACCCCTGTCTAAAGACCCTACTCCTACTTCCAATAGTCCCAGCATTTCCCTCCTCCCACACAGCTGGAAAAGAACATACAGCTGATAGCCTGGAAGATGACACATGCTGGACAAAATTTTTCCCTAAATGAGAGTACTAATTCAGGTTTCTTTGCTCTGCTCAGCTTTGATTTACACAGGCAGGAACTCCAGGATATCTGAGGCTTGTGCCACACCTTCAGGATAGATTAAAACTGTCAAATAAGCGCCAATGTTATGGAAAGCAGGAGAGAAGGAGAATAAAAGAAACAGTGATTCCTGATTGTGTGATATTCATCCCAGGAAATGAGAGAATGTTTACTGGGGAAAGAACAAATATCAAGGCTGTGAGATTATAACAAAAATCTCCCTTGACCACCCTGTACATGGAGAAATGGCTGCCAGTGCTTCTACATAAACTACTCTCACTAGCCTGATTCGAGGTGCAGCTTCCTGAGGACAGGATCCTGCAGTCAGCACTGACTGGCTGAAATTCCACCCCATGACCCAACACCTGGCCCTCACAAAGCAGTTCTGCCCTTGGTTCCATCACGTAAACTCGATTTAAGCTCTGACCATCAGCACTGGTCTGCATCACAAACTGAGGGGAGATCATTGAATCATTAGAGTTGGAAAAGACCTCCAAGACCACCAAGTCCAACCTTCACCCAAAACCCACCTTGCCCACTAAACCATATCATCTAGTGCCACATCTATTCAGTTTTTGAACACTTTCAGAGATGGTGCCTCCACTATTTCCCTGGGAGAAATGATCTGATTCCTGGGTCGTTCCTGCAGTACAAAACAACTTCTCGACCTCCTGCCTGGTGTGATGAGCAGTTGTGCAACTAAATTTTAGGCACAAATTAGATTTCCCCAAAGCTCAGAACACCTCAGTGTAAGGTGAATCCACCTCTGTCATGGGGTTGAGTTTTCTCATATGCAGATTGAGGCAATCCTATACTGAGCTCATTGTCTGCAGACTTAATTCATTCCCATCAAGCTTGCAAATATATATCCAACACATTCTTTCAACAAAAAGTACGAAAAATCAGAGACAAAAATGAGAGATAAACTTCCCAGCATCCCAGAAAACAGAAGTCTCTGTAAGGGACTGTTATTTCTTTGCTGCATCAGTGAAAAAACCACAGATGTGAAACACAGCACTTGCAAAACAAGTGCTTTCATTTGCACTGCACTCCAGAACGCCAGGCTTAAATAAACAAACCCTGGAATGCGAATGAACTGCCCGATGTATGGGATCAGACAGCCACCCCTGGTGCGTCCCCGCTGACGGCTGTGGAATTCTGCCAGGGATTAATCTAACCCCGGCTTCCTGAAAAATGAAATAGCAACTGTCTTTCCCAGGGAGCAGCTTCCACTGTAGCAGGGAGCACCTTTCCTGGAGGCTTTGCTGAGTTCAAACACAGAGCAGGATCTTTCATGAAGCAAATGTCACCAAGGCAGGTGGCAAAATGGCACTTGGCCAGGTGGCTCGCGAAGGCAGAAACCACTTTTAAAGGGCAGACTCTTTTTATATCTCAGAGGCACACATAATTTCTGAAGTATTTTGTCATCAATTATAAATTGCTGTAACACTTCCAACTGTATGGAGGTGTGGTTTGTTTTTTGTTTGTTTTGGGTTTTTTTTTTAAGATTGTATTATAATGTACCAGGGTCCCTTTTACAAAATAAGCAAGTGGAAAAACCTAAAAGGCTGCCCAAGATCTATCCAGAACTTCTGAAATTCTTCAGGGTGATCTTGCTGTGACACACCTGTGTCCACAGATGATGCTCATCACTCCCAGATCCCTGGGGACCTCTGTCCCAATGACTTTTTCATTATGGCTGGTTGACAAGGGACAGCCTTTGGCATAAACCCAAAGTCAAACTCCCTGTTTTTGGAAACCAAACACATTTATCATCTACCACTGTTCTGTTTGCAAAAACCCACCCAACCAAACAAAAAAACAAAACCAAAACCAACAACTTCCCACACTTTGCCAATGCTAAACATAGACCCACAGAATGGTTTAGGTTAGAAGGGACCTTAAAAACCATCCAGTTCCATCCCCCTGCCATGGGCAGGGACACCTTCCACCAGACCAGGTTGCTCCAAGACCCATCCAACCTGGCCATGGACACTCAGATATGTCCTGCCCTGCTCAGCAATCATTTTTGCCCTGAAAAACATTTTAATGGCCAAGTGTCAGAGCACAAGGCTTGGTGGTCAGTATGATTTGCACCTCTCATCAGCTGTGCAGCTGATCCACTCCTACTCCTTGGTCATGCCAAAATTTTAGCCAAAATTTTAGCCAAAATTTGCATATCAAGGAACCAATATATATATATATTTTTTTTTTTTAATCCTATTACAACTGAGTAGCAAGTGCTTTGTCAGATCAGGGAGCTGGAGAGCAAACTATGACCAAAACAAAAATAACCATGAAGCAAGGATAAGACACAGTTTAGTGGTGGAACTGGCAGTTTTGGATTAACAGCTGGACTTGATGGTCTTAGAGGTCTTTCCCAACCTTAATGGTTCCATGACGCTACTTCAAATATATTCAGCTAATGTTTGTCTGGAGACCTTTTGCCCTCTTGAAGCCTGTCAGAGCATGAATGGAATGGTCATGTTGAGAGCATTCCTGGCATTTAGAGTCAGGCTCATCTCCCTGAACGTCAGACATGGACCTCTGAGTGGTCTGTCCAGCCAGGGGAAAGCATGGGGCTTTTACAGGGTGTGATTCACCACACTCATCATGGACGTGTTCCTCAGGCTGGGATTGCTCAGACATCAATATCCTGGAACTATAGGGCACATGGATCCCGTGGTGGCCTCACTCTTCTGAGTCCCCTCAAGGTTAAATTGGCCATCTACACATTTAAACACCCTCCAGCAACAGCAGATTAACATCTCCCAAGGGTGCTTCAGCCCCACCCTCGGAGGGGAGTCTGAGGTGAGTCAGTGGCAGGAGGTTCACTGATGTGATGAGTCCCTCTGGCTGTCCCGCCATGCTCTGAGCCACCACCAGATGAAATTACATCCCAGCAAACAGAAATCTCCTAATAGCAGAATGTCTCTTTTCCTATGCTCAGTCTTCACTAATGGAGAAAAGTTCCCTCAAACACAATTTTTTATTTCTTGTTGGTAGAGAATTTATTATAATAATAATTAAAATAATGATAATTATTACAGTAATAATTAAAAAAACGATAATTATTTTAATTATTATGATTATTGACTCTGAGGAGCACAAAAATTATATCCCTTAGAAAGTACTTTTGTGTTTGTTGGATACCAGAAAACACTTTCAGCTCTGTGTCAGACAAATAAATATAGGTCTGTTCTGATCAAATTGATTTTATTCACTTTTGGATTGACACAGATTTCAATTTGAGTTATGGCTTTCAAAAACCTCATTAAAGCAAAGAGCCAAGCTCTGCACAGTGCTAAAATAGAATGCATTTTCTGATAAAAATGAGATCTTAGGGATATCTTGTCATGCAGTATTTTCTTTCCTTTTGGATTTACTATTCACCACATCTTCCATTATTATTTAAAGTATCATTTAAGGCAAGACAAAGTTCAATGTGATAAATGCTGACTCTTAAACAGAAATGAACCCCAGTGAAATACTGAACTATTTTAAAATTCTAATTTTTTAAAACTACTTTAACATCCTCTGGGGATTAGAGTCATGGGGATTCTCAATAAATAGGGATTTCTGAGTGGATTTTATTTTTCAAAGAATCACAGCAGTCAAATTAGAAATTTATCAAAGATTTAAGCTAAATATCAGCCAATATGAGTAATTCCCTAACACTGAAGGTCTTGCTCTTCATGATTCTTCAAAAGCACAGCTGGGGAACTTTTCATCCTTTCACTGGAATTACTTTCATGCATAAGGCATCTAATAAATGTTTTCTGAAGGAGGACTCATCAGTGTCCTGATGAGAATCAGGAAAACTGTGCAACAATCCATAGATCCAGCCACAGCAAACAGCTTCTCAGGAGGTTCAATTTTCAAACCTTTTACACAGCACAGCAATTACACAGAGAAATTAACTATCTCTGCAAATACTGGACTACTTAAGTGACTTTCTTTTTAAATTATGGAAGTGGCTGGGTCTGTCAGTTCCCCCCCCCAAAAAAAAAATGTGATTAACAAAGATGGCCCTGCCAGAATATTTCAGCACACTCAGATTTCACCTATCTGGAGTCCCACTGACAAACCAACAGCTGGTCATGGAAGGGTGAAACCAAATACAGCTCAGCTCATCTGCTCTGTCACATGCTGGGGCTTGTAATGCAGCTGATAATAACCTCAAATTGAAGACATGGATTTGCTGGGCATCCTCTTAAAATCAGATTGCCTTGCAGACCATGCCAAACCCAAACTTGCACTGTGCTGCAACACAAAAAGGATTTCACAAACCCTTATAAAGTGGGGTTGGAACTGGGTGATCTTTGAGGTCTCTTCCAAGCCAACCTATTTTATGGTTCATTCTATGGTTTACCAACATGTTACCTACACACAGGAAACGACACAGAAAAGCACAGACATGACTTATAAAAGCTCCCATCCACATTTAACCCCTCCCCACTCACCTGACTCCACGGCTTCTTTAACCATCACGGCACAGTAGGGGTTGATCACCTCCCCCTGGGACGGCAGGTAGGGGCCACTGTCATAGTTGCTCAAACCAATACGCAGGAAGGGAGACATGACAAGTCCTGTGCCAAACAAAAGACAGGCGACACTTGGGAGAGAGTCTAAAAATTCCCCTGGTTTCAACCAGCCCCTTATCTCCGTCAGACAGCGGGATGCCGGCCGCTAGTTATCCATCCTCTGGAGCCTCTGACTTCCTTCCACGGACTGACCCAGCACTGCTGGACGTGCCCGAGGTAGTGAAACTCAGCTGTCGGCTTAACCACACAGCTGAACTCATCACAGGGCTGGAAGAACCCACAGGAGCAGCTCTGAGCACTGATGACTTCACGCCGACCGTCAGGAACGAGGATGACAGTGCACAGAAGTCAAATCAGAGCTTTCTTGGCTTGGGATAGACTTCTGCTGTAATTTGTGTTGAGTCACATCAAGAACTTGAATGCTATGGGAATAGAGAGGGGTTTGGGAATACTGTTGGAAGCCAGCAAGCTCAACATGAAACTGTGAAATAGCTGTGCACTATTTATATACAGCGTGGAAAGGATCTCGGGCATTCCTGGGTGCTGAACCATATTCACAAGCGAAGCTATAAAGAGAAAGTTCAGCTCATATGAACAACACTGTATAGACAGTGAAACAAAATACCCCACCAGAAAAAACAGCACCTTGGGATTATTTTAAGCAGCAGAAAACAGAAACAAATACAATCAAGATGCCAGAAAACACTACAAAACCTCTGGGTTGAAACGCTACGAAACCTTTGGGTTGAAACACCACAAAACTTTCTCTGCAAGGTCTTTCAAAGCCTTCAGAGAGAAGATTTAGTGAAGTCAGAAATTATTAACTGCTGTAGTTAGTGCCCATCATTGCACCATCTGGGCCCAAAACCGGGATTTACGACCCAACTTTTGTCTCATCATCTGAGCTTGTCATTCCTGGCTTCTCTTCCAGTCAATGGGGAGCAAGAGGCACTTTGAACTCAGCTGCAGATGCCTGCCTTGGACCACCAGAGTTAAAAGACATCAGTGCTATCACCAGCTGTTATCTGTCAAACATATTGACAATGACAAATTGTTCAAGCACAACAGCAAAAGGTTGAATGACTCGTGCTGTGAGATGTTGCCAAGTCTCTTCTGCATTTTACACATAAAAATGATCTCCCTGAAGGGAAGCTTCTCTAGCCTCACATGGAAGAAGTTCCAGGTTCTTCGCTGGGAACAGCATTTTCTTACCTGTAAATGGTATTTTCCTGACAGATAAGTTCAGTCTCTGAGAGGGGCTTCTCTTTTCATCACAGTTGTGGACAACATGGAAAGGAATTTCTCCGCTGAAGGAATGGGGATAGCTGCTCCTCTGGCCAGGTTGACTTCCAAACCTGCTTTTCTGTTCAAGGAGACAGGAGGCAAGACCATCAAGGAGAGAAGAAAACTTGAGGAACCAAGACGTAGCCCTTTGCTTGAGTGTCTTCTCTCTTCCCCAGCAGTGTGGAGCAATGAGTTTCCATCAGCCTCTTCTACAAAAGTCTGGGGCCGCTACAAAACCCAGAACGACTTCCCGTCAGCACACAGGGCAGCAGGTCGCAGCAGGTTGTTGTTCCACTTGTATCCTGGATCTGATGGGATCTTCTCCTTCCTCCTGTTTTGTAAAACAAAGACAAACAGCTGCTGTTATTGCTGGGACTGGAACACCAACTCTTCCGGCTGAGTATTCACAAGCACTGAGCACTCACATTCCAACACTTTCCGACACAGATGGCTCCTGAAGCCAGCTGTCTGTGCTCTCTGACAGAGATTTTGCCTTCCCAGGAGGTTTCCCTAAATTTGCTACCCTACATAGGGCCCATTTATACAATAAACAGTACCTGAAGGCTCTCGTTCCCATTTGAGCTCCTGGCTGTGTTAGCCAACAACTGGGCTGAGTTTTCAGGAAAACAGCAAAAAGTCATAAGCCAACCTGGATACTGCGCTTAAAAGAGAAGAAAACCATCATGTTTCTGGGGAAAACAGGATGGGGCAGAGAAAGAGAAAAATATCTTGTGGCTCATGTCTACTGTGTATCCCTAGGAATGCACAGGTCATGGACCTCTGCATGTGGCATTGCCCTCGACCAGGAAAACATCAGCACTTCTGCAAATTTCCAGAAGCCGGTGGGGAAGGCAAAGCACCACTTGGGGCTGGATATAGGAGATTAGGATGATCTTGGTCTCCCCTGAATGAGGGCAGCATCTCTGAAGGATGTTTCACATTACCCAAGTGCCTGATGAAGCTGCTTTGGAGAGCCACTTGCATTTAGATAGATCCTCACGCACAGGTAGCCCCGTGGCACTGCAGAGAAATACAGTGAGTGGTTTATGAGTGCTCTATGGCAAGAAAAGGCTAAAACGACTGTCTCAACTGTTAGAAGCAGAGAAACCTGATCAAATTAAGATGGGAAAAATCACTTTATCAGCAATATATATTTCCCTCTCTGTGTGATGCAGACATTTATTATTATTTAGACATTTTCTTTGTTTCAAGAAATAAGAAGCCTGCTTCATCGAAAGACAAAAGGAAAAAAGAAATCAAAGGGTCTCTGGCAGCAGAAGAGGAATCCAAGGAGTTGTATGTTCTGTAGCATGAGTGTGGAAAGCTAAAGATGGCCAAAGACTAAAGCCAACAGCTAAAATTTCTTCATTGTACCTTTATGTGTGAACAGAAATGTCCTCTACCTCTACCACACTCCACCAATTCTGGTCACTGCTGGACAAGAGAAGATTATGATCCTCTTCCAAATCCCCAGTTCCTACGCCTTTTGCTTTAGGATCCTGTTGTTCCACAGGCAGGAGAGGAGGAAGTGCAAGGGGTTAAGCATTCCCTTACCAGGACTTTCAAAATTCACCTTTAAAAGCTCAGAGTGCCAGTCAGAATTATTAGTCAATGTGTTGGGCGTCTAAGAACATGAGTGTTGCTAAAAGAATCCAAAGTTCTTTTGATGGCTCCTCAGCAATAAAATGTGGTGAAACTATTGACTCAGGTACTAAAGAAATAAAATTAGGGCTGGAAGTTTGCGCTGGAATTCATCACACTTCAATTAAATCAGTGTATTCACAACATAGTTAGAACTCTGAAAGCCTCTTGTCTGCTAAATACTCGTATCACTGCTCCAGAAATCACTGCTTGGATGTGCTACAAGACACCTGCTCAGGTCTGTGGATCAGCTCCCTGAACAGCGACATTTAAAACTTTCCTTCATCTTAAATGCTGGATGTTCCCTCCCTCCCCTCCAGTGCAACACCTCATTTTGGCTATGAGCAATCAAGTACTTCCTGATCAGGTATCTCAGAGATGTTGTGGAATCATCATTCTTGAAATATTCAAAAGCCATCTGGGCATGATCCAGGGCAGCTCCTGGTGTCCCTGCTTGGACAGGAGAGGGGGACTAGAAGAGGTCACTTCAAAGCTCAAGCAGCCTGTGGTTCTGTGAAGACAGAGTGGGATAAATCTCACCAAGACCCAAATGTCCACAGCACCTGCATCCCCATGTCAGGCAGTCACCTGGGCTCCTGAGAGAGGAACAGAGAGAAATTGGCACCCTCAGATCCTGAGCTGGAACCACCAATGTGAGATTTCCCTCCTCCGAGAGCAAATGGGAATATCTGGGGATGATCTGTTCACCTGAAGCTCCTTCACAGCAAGATCTGGTTTTCATCAAATTCCTGAGGCCATTAAAATTTCAATAGAACTCTTCAATGTATCAAATCTAAAAGACTTGTGCTGGGACTTCACACAAACCATTTTATGGCAGATGCTCTGTAGCCTCCAGCAAACAGGTGAGAATTTTCCACCAGCTGCAAAGCACGTGGGTTTGGCACTGTGAGAGTCAGCACTGATAAACCAACAGCTGCCCTTATAACCCTTGCAAAGGCTGGCTCAAGCTTGCTAAAATCAGAGTTTACTGCTGTACCAGCCTCGTGTGAGCACTCTGCCCTGGGGTGGATTTCTTTACCCTGCCCAATAAATCAGACAGATAACTGGTTTCCTTCTTCTCTCCCACTGTCTTTCCTGAAACCACCCTGGCTTTGGCCCAAACATCTGTTTTCCAGGTCAGATTTCCAGCGTTTGCCACTACAGGACTGCTACTTGGCTGGCATCCACGGCCATAAACAATTAAGGAATGACACAACTCAGCTCCAGCATGGCTCGCTGTAATAGCAGCAGTTTAATTTAACACCAGAAACAGCTGCAGTGGATATGGAGAGTGTCTGCTTAATTTCCCAGTGGAAAGGATACTGTGAGGTATCTGAAAACCGAGGATGAAATGCAGCTTTCTGTAAGAGGCCACCTGCAACCTCTCCTCCAGTGAACATTAAATACAGAGTAATTGGGGTTCGGCAATGCTGCACCCCACTTTGCTGGCACGGGGGAGCTCTGCCCACTCCGGAGAATAATGCAACATATGGAAATCATTCCCAAATGATATTAGGAAGTAATAAGCTCCTTAACATCCTTAATCAATTGTGGTTAACCAGAGAGGAAGAAATGAGCTCCTGCTCCCAGGCAGCAGAAGGTCTGGATGGAGGACAGCTGCCTGTGGTGGGATTTGTGCTTTTGCCTTTCACTGACTGAAAATGGATGCATGTATGACACAGTAAAGATGGCAATTTACTGAACAAGGGCCAACTGAAAAGGGAAGTATTTCTGGATTTGAGATGCTGCTTTCCTAATATCATCAAACCCTCATTTTCTCAAGGTCAGAGGGAATATTTCCAGCTCTCTCTCCTTTTTTTTTGAGGCAAAACTGCACTTGCAAAATTAGTTCATAATCTCCAGATCAGCATCACTGAGAGAGAAAGGATCCAGGAGTTATAGCTGGAGGGTATGAACTTTCTTTCACTCCCTTTCCAAGGCATCTCCCAGCAAAAAAGGCAGGTCCCGACCCTGCAGAGATCTGTTTGCAAGGCTGGTGGAGACCCGCACATGAGCACAACACACCTTGAGGCCTTCCTGCAGATTTCAAGAGCAACACTGAACACCAGAAGTGATGGCTGAAGTCTCTCTCTCTGTCCCCTGACTCCTCATATCCCACAGACCAAACAGGAGGGAATGGGGATGTAAATAACTCCCCTGAGTGACTAATTTTGGGTGCCCATCTCAGCTGTTATTTCAAAAGAGATCAAACCAGCCTGTTCATGAAGGAGGAAGTTCAGAACCCCTCTGAGTGCCAACCAACATTTCTCACACTTTCCTTTGAAAAGGATGTGGATCAGGGGAGGAAAAAGAGGGGAATTTGCAGAGCCATTTAATTTTCTCTCTCTTCATAGTCAGCCACCCCATCTTCAACACCTCACAAAGGCAGAGGAGGGAGAGGAGGAGGCAAGCCAGGACCAGCAGTCTCTGATGGGACTGGGACAATATCAGGCTCCATGCAACTATAGAATCTCTCAGAACTTCCTGGAACCACTTGATTTCAAAACAGACGTGATGCTTCCCACACAAACCCTTTCCATCACTTGCAGACACAGAGAGTCTGGGCAAATAATTACTTTGCCCTCTGGAAATGAGGTTTGCAGGCTTTTCTAGGACCAGTGGCAGGGACAGAGATGGGCATTTCTCTTTGAAAACCCCCTGGGATGTCTTATGAAGCTGTGCTTGGAACAAGTGGCGTGTATTGATAACAGGACCTATCTCCTATATATACCCTACAAACTCTGTCTGGACTCTGCTGAGCTCAGGGGTTTCTTTTGTTGCATTTGTGATGCACAAGGCAAGACCAGAGCCTCAGGTCTATTTTCAGACCTTAAACATGATTAAGCTGCAGTGGAGTTAATACAGGTGAGCAGATTTACAGCTGTGGAAGGGTTGGTGTCCATCCCGCTGGGGGAATTTCAGGAAACAGCTGCTGGGAATGCCAGTGGTCACTACATTCATCCATGGACTGTGGGATGGAATCCTCAACCTTTCTAGCAGACACATGTATAGCCGGGCCTTAAAAACAGGGAATTTGTGCTTCGCTATCCCCTTAGGTCTCCTCATAACAATTCCTTCAACCTGACCTAAACACAGGCTATGCCCAAGGATTTGGTTCAGCTTTTCACCCCATGCCACGCTTCAGCTTCCCAATCTCTTCCAGCACAGCCTGATGTCTCTTTAGAGAAGATCTGTCTATAAGCAACCTCTCTTTTCTCTGCTTGACCAGTGAGTTTGCAGCTGCACCCATCCCCTGGTCTGACTGACCCGGCAGGGATGTGGGGGCCTGTCCCAAGCAGGAATGATGATGATGATGTGTGGGGGTGGTGTGCAGCAACTGCCTTTTGGTTGGGATAAAGAGGCTGGGAAATCGTAGCCTGGCTGCCTGTGGAGAGATTAAGGGTGGATTCACAAGAATGTAGAGAGACAACTGCACTGCACATATGGGCTGCCACCCCAGCTCCCAGAACACCCAGCACAGAGATATGAACACGTGTAGGGGTGCATCTTCCCATCCTACAGATGATATTTTAAATAAAGCCAAACTCATCCTGGAACTGCTGTTTCTGCCCTGTGATTACACAAAGACGGCCAAGGTCACTACCAGTGATGTTCAGATATCCAGTGAAAAGGACTCAGATTTTAGGGTTTGACTCTGGAGCAGATGCATTTGTGCCTAACAGTGATGACAGCTTGGAAAGGCAGTGAAAAACAGCCGGGTGAGGACCCCACACCAAAACCATCCACTCTGGAATTTGCTTAGAAATGGAAAAAGGGTCCAATGCACAGGAACACCCCTTAGCACTTTTTAATTTGCTCATCAAGGAGGAGCAAATTCTTACAACAAAAGAAGAATCTCTCTCAGACATGCCTTTTGTTTTCCGGCAGAGAACGTGAATTTATCTCCCTTGGCAGGGCTTTTAAAGCTGAAACCCTTGTTATTTGTGCAAAATGGAAAGAGAAGCAGAGCAAACCCACCAAATCTTCATTTTGATTAAACCCCTCCAGGTCCTGTCCCTGAAGCCAGGTCAAATCCCATTTTTTCCTCACATTGAATGAATTGTTGCCATGTGTGGTCCCAAAAAAAAGCAATCTTTCTCAATTTTGGAAGAATACCCAACTATCCAGTTTACTCTCCTTTGTAAAACTTTTCTCTCTTTTTTTGTGCATTTTTTGGGGTTCAGCTGATTAAGATCAGCTTGTCAATTTAGCTTCCTTATTTTCCTGGAGGGCTTCTGGTTAATTTATTCTCCTGTATCACTTCATTTCTGTAACACCTGGGCCACACTAGCTCAAAAGAAAGCTTTTCAAAGAATTTATCCCTACTGTACTTATTTATAATTTTTAATACTATATTTTCAGCTTTTGTCTCCTAACAAATGCAGACCAAACTAGAAGTGGCAGAGCCCTGTTTATCAAACACAGAACACAAAATTCTTTCAAGAGCTTTGCAATGAAATGAGGGAAATAAAAATACCTCGAACTGAGATGTAGCAACAATATGTCCTTTCCTTTTGCCTCATGTTCATTGGCAGAGCAATTTCTGTATTTCTGCACGATTTTGACACTAGTTCACAGATTTCTTGCTATTGCTTTTGGGTGGTCTTTGGTGCTTTTTTTAATGACACAGGTGGAGTGTTCCTTAAATACCTCATCATCTTGTACCAGGACATTTTTTAATGCACTGACTTCCTGCCAGTGCCAGCATCTGCACCTACTTTTTACTTTCTTTCTCTTAAAAAGAAAGAAAAAATCCCAAGGAGGGGTTCAGACTTATGAACATCCTACCTTCTGCAGGCACAGTTTCATGCTGTGATAAACCTTATTCAGCAGTTAAAGGTATTTAATGTCTTTGTTTAATCCAGAAATCTGATCAGGGTATTTGGATCCAGGATTACAGAAATGTTGGGCTGGAAAAGAGCATTTGAGTCACCCCTCTGCCACCCAGCAGACTGTGTCTACATCATCCTTCAGGTATCTGTCTGGCCATCTGTCAGCAGTGAAGCTTCTTTGGTGCTTGGTGTCATCACACAGTCCTCAAAAAAGCTGGCAAATTTACCACAGGAGCCTCAGATCATAACTGGACATGCACACCTCATTTCTGTGTGACAAAATGGACTTTGGAGACGTAGGCCAGGCTGGATGGAGCTTGGAGTAACCTGGGACAGTGGGAGATGTCCCTGCCCATAGCAGG
This sequence comes from Eulacestoma nigropectus, assembly GCA_013397775.1. NCBI lineage: Eukaryota > Metazoa > Chordata > Aves > Passeriformes > Eulacestoma > Eulacestoma nigropectus. The sequence continues at coordinate 226,835 of VZTE01004411.1, forward strand.
AAGCTGGAATGAGATGATCTTTAAGGCCCCTTCCAACCCAAACCATTCTATGAATTTATTTATTTTAGGAAACCAGTTTTGATCTAGGATTGTCCCATGTTTCTCCAGAGCTTGCACCACTATTTAAACAGAATCAGTGTTTTCTCCTCACTCCTCTGCACTGGACGTTTCCTCTCAGGCTCAGCAGAAAGGAACTGCAAAAAGATGTCTGACCATCCAGAAAATTCATTTTAGGCACCCCAACACCACGAGCCCAGCTCTGGTCCACAGCCCTCAGCTGCCTCCTCCTTGCCTGAAATCCTCCCAGGAAGTCTGCAGGAATCTCTGCCCCTGTGAGCACCTAGCCCAGCTCACATTTTACAATGAACAGCACCAGGTAGTTCAGGTAATTCAGGTAATTCAGCTTTTTCCATACCTTTGGAGCTTCACATTTATTCTGCTAAATATAATTACATAAATATATATCAAAATTAGAAATATTTCTTTCACACAGTAGAAGCTGACAGATCTACAGTTTCTGCCTTCATTCTCTGCTCCATCAGTTTCTGCTGCCATGGCTTCACCACATTCACCCCCAATTATTTTTTGTTTGGTTGGTTTTTTCCATCAATCTCAGGTGCCACATCTGTGCCATCTCTTGTTAACACCATCCCAACTCCAACTTCCATGTCTTTCCCCCTCCTAATGCCTCTGAACTCCAGGCACCTCCTGTAATATACTCTGATATATCATTTCCTCTTCTTCAGTCATATTCAATTTAAAACTGCACTTCTATTTAAATAAAGAAACTCTGGCTCCAGTTAGGCTGAAAGTCCTCTTCCCATTTATAGTCTGGTGTCCTATTCTCAGTGTCAGAGCTCCAGATCAGTTCCTGGGAGACTTTCCACCTCTCCATATCTTCCCACTCTAGTCACCACTGAACTCGTATCAACTTTATCATTTACCCACCAATTTCTTTCTGTGCTTCTGCCCTTACTTATCTCCCTGACTGGGAGGGATATAGGACACACAGTGGGTGGAAGAATGAAATATAAAACACAGAGAAAATTAATTTTAGACCAAAGTGCTGTGAATCAGGTTTTTGGGATGTTTTGTTGTTGTTTTAGTTTCTAATTTCATTTCTGGTTTTTTGGTTTGGTTTTTTTATATCACCATATGGCTGCTTAGGCAAACCTTCATGAGTTCATCTTCACACTGTGAGAAAAGCTAAATCATGAACATGCAGACAATATCTGCTTCACCTCAGCATCATTGTCCCAGCTCAGCTTAAGCAGTGCAGAGCACAGGGAATGTGCTGTCCCTCCTCCTGGACACACCATGGGCCAGAGAAAGGCTCAGTCATGCCCTCAGATGTCCAGGTACACTCACAAAATCCCAAACTGGGACACACTGAAGGCCCCTTCCCTCTCCTCTCCACCCAAAAAAACCAATTCCTGACACTCAGCTTCAGAAATTCGTTCTCCTACCTCCTCCATACACATTTGCATGTGGACTATCCATCCCAGGCCCTCTTCACAAACAGCAGAAAGAAAGAGACCTGCTGGGTTTTCAGTTTCCATTATCTCCATGTCACTGACTGAAATGGGTCAAATGCCCAGTGACCTCAAATGCCCCTTCCTCCCCAGGGCTGAGGGAAGCCAGGCCTGGTTCAGGTGGAGGTGCCTGTCTGGCATCCCAGCTTCTGAGACAAGAGGGGATGGCTCCCACATGGAGGGTCTCGCCTGCCAGAAGCTGAGTAAATTCAGAGATCAGCTTATGGGTGTTTTTTCTGCATTGAAACCCCCATGAGCTAGCACAGGTATTGCAGACAGAGACAAGCTGAGGACAGGAGGGTTTACAGCTCTGCCCAAGTACAACAGACTGAATCAAAATGCACTGAAACCTTTATTTACTTTCTATGGGGTTTGAATCTGGTCTATAAATAGGGCAGAAGGACGATGCTAATGACTAGGAACTGGAAAAACTGACAGAAGCTGTATAATTGAATTTTCTAGTGAAGGGATTTGGTAAAAGCACCATCCTTTCCCATTTCACTACAAAATACATTGCAGAGAATCACCTTGCTTTGATGCTGGGGGGACAGGGAGAAAAAGAGCTGTTTTCAGGAGTTCTTTATTTACTTAAACAGTGTTTTAATTGTTTTAATAACAGTGTCTGCAGTTGTTCTGACACCCTCCCCTGGCACGAGGCGGAGGAGGGACAGGGGAGCTGAAAACAGAAGCTGGAGGATGCACGTTCTTTACTATTTCACCCGTGCCGTAAATCAAATCATAAATAGCAAGTGTTACTGTAAGGGTGGGAGGGGAAAACCTGGGTAAATTCAGCCCTCAGTACGTGCACAGTCCTTCAAGATAAGCAACAGTGACTCCCACAACTGCACTTGTCTCTCTGTTTTCCGTGGATAAGCAGGGCATGGCCTTGTCCAAATCCCATTCACAAGTCAGAGCAGATCTCTATAAGCTTCAGCTGCTCTTTCTGTTCTTCCTGTTCTTTCTGTTCTTGACATATCAGCCCCAAAATGCCTCCCCTCTCGCTCAGATTCTCCTCCCACCTCAGTTTCCCTTGGCTTTTGCTGCTGATTTAGGTGAGAAAGTGGAGCAGCCTCAGCAGCACACAGAAACTCCACAGCAAAGTGAAACGACCACATCAAAAACCTCCTCAGAAGAAAACACTTGGATCCAAGTGAAAAATTATTCACGTGTTAGTTTAGTTTTGAAACAAAATCAAGTTAAGCTTCTGCTCCCAACACAATCTAGAGTCAGGTTCCTGGGGATTTATGGCACCAGGTGATCCCAAAGCTTGGCCCCTTTTGGAATGTGACCATCCTGCTGCTGGCTGTGGTGTCCCTGAGAATCCCTGGGGATTGTCATCTGCTATTTACAAAATCACGGGGTCATTAAAAGACCAAGATGAATCAGGACTTCACTTGCACCAAGGCAAAGCTGAAACAATCCTGCACCATTCAGGAAAGTCACTACAGCTTTATGTGAGTGTGTGTGATCTCCTTTCCCATCCCTGGAAGTGTTCAAGGCCAGGATCTGAGCAACCTGGTCTAGTGGAAGGTGTCCCCGACCATGGCAGGGGGGTTGGAACAATCTTTAAGGAGCCTTCCAACCCAAACCATTCCGTGATTCAATGATTTTATGACAATCCTGCTGCCACCCCCTAGTAATTCTCTCTTTTACTTTTTTGGTTTTTTGTTGTTTTAGTTTTGGGGTTTTTTGGGGGGGGGGGTTTGTTTGGTTTGGTTTTTTTGTGGTTAAAAAATAAAATTAAGGCCACATATCTGGGCAGTTTATGTAGATTGCAGGTTAAAACTGGCCTCTCAACCAGCATCATTTAGCCCAAATGAGGCAACCGCTGTTGTGTGTTCCATCCCAAGGAAAGAACTGGGTACAAAGTGGTGAGCTACTACACCAATGAGGACAGAGAGAGATAAAATATTCCCCTACTAAACCCAAGAAAAACCTTGCTGTCAGTCAACAGCTAGGAGTAAATTTGTCAGAAGGGTTCTTTATTCACAAAAAGACCCAGAATAACTTCACAAAACAACACAGCCAAAGCCCTACAACCAGTCTGCTTTGAGAATCCTCTTTCACACTCAATCCCTGCATCCCTGAGATGAGCTACACTAAACCCATGCTCTCAGCAAATGGGTGCATTTACAGTGGTGTGACAGCCCTTCTGCTTATTGGGATGGACTGGGTTTATTTGCTTTCCCAGAAACATGAGGTGCAATGACATTTGAGGCAGGAATTGCACTTCCTGGCCTGGGTGGGCAGCTGCTCTGCAGTAAAATATCTCAGTGTGATGACAGAAGAGGAATCTTGGCTTGACTTAGACTATTGTTTGGGGTTTAAGCTGTCTGCTGTACTCTTCCTGGATCTTCTAAATGCCTCATACTTCACAGAATCATAGAATGGTTTGGGTTGGAAAGGATCTGAAAGATCATTTGCCATGGGCAGGGACACTTTCCACTAGACCAGGTTGCTCCTGTACATTGCACTGGTCCCCCACTGCTTCATCAGCCATAACTTCAACACCACAGCCCTTCAGTAACATGTGCCAGACCTAAACACAGCTGAATCTACACCTTAAACCTTCACCCTTCTGCAGGAGAGAGGCCTGTAAGAGCTGTCCCCAGTCCCACACACCCTTCTCACCATAGACCTGTCTATCTTGTACCCACCTCATTGTTACCAGCACCTTTTTCTCAGGTGTTTTTTTCCTCAGGAGTTTCCCTGCCTCAGATTGCAGTCTTGATGAGTCTGAGGTCTAACCCACCTCCTCAGCTCAAGGATACACTTCTTCAGGCACACTCATACCCTCTCCCACTTTACTACCAGTGTCTGGGATGACCTTTTCAAACCAGTCTCAAACATCATTTTCCTGTCTTTCTAAATGATAAAACCCATGGGCAGCAGGTGGTGAGAAGTGCTTTTTGTTGCCATGGAAAATTCTGGTAAATATAGCTGATAAAGAATCATTTTTTCAACTAAAAAACATGCATATTTTCTGAAGAAAAGTGATGGGTTTTACTGTAGGGCCTGAAATGTTTTGATAAAGCCGACCAATCATAATGACTCATTGATAAGGTTCCCACATATCCTCATTCTTTCTGCCAATGAGATTTATCCACAAATCCTCACCTTCCATGAGCACTACTGCCATGGACACCGGGGATGGAGCCAACACCTTTCTGCACCATGTGAAGAATTAATTTCGCACCTTGGAAGCCCCAGGAAATAACTGAACGGAAATGCACCGATCATCTTTAACTAAATTCCTACAAGACAAAATAATGGTGTTCAGAATCAAAACATCTTTGTTGTGGACCAAAATATTTCCATGAAAGAACTTAAAAACCCTGGTCATCTTCTGTGTTTTGGAAAGGAAAACACCTTCATTTTTCTTGTCCTCTAAAGCCATCTGAGTCTGTTACCCTGACGCTTCCAGCTCAGATCCTGCTCTTCTAACACCTTACCAGGAAACAGGTCACTGTGCCCAGGAAGAGCCGGAATCTTGCTATGCACAAGACTGCAACACTTCCTCCTTCTTTCCATCTCCTTCTTTCACCTTTTCTACTTCCATATGTGCCATGGTTTTGCTACGTTTGCTTTCACTCACAAACATTGTATATAAGAATGTGTATGTATATAGGGTCAACTCATTTTTATGGATTCACGTGCTTTCTCGTCCCCAGCTCCTGTCAGGGCAGTTGTAATTATGGAGACAGTCCTCCCACTGGCATGTTTGCTGATAATTACGTCCTGATAAGTACAAAAGTTTTTTAATGTCATTTTTTGATTCCTTTACGTAATGTGGAAGATGTTTCAACTTTCTCCTCTAGACATCACATCAAATACTTTCCTTTAACTGTCCATAGTGTGGTAACCCTGGATGAAAATTGATTTTTTTCATCACTGTGGTTGCCCTGTCTATGTCAGAAGGTGATGAATTCAGTTTTCTCATTGAAAAAACTCTGGAAATGTTCAAGGCCAGGTTGGACAGGGCTTGGGGCAACCTGGGATAGCAGAAGGTGTCCCTGCCCATGCCAGTGGGGTGCAACTGGATGAGCTTTAAGGTCACTTCCAACCCAAACTATTCTGTGATTCTGTGATTGTAACAGAATCAGGCTGAATATGATACATGGATAGCCCCAAGATTCATAACCTCCTTGTCCTCACTTGTTTATCAATCGGAATTTTTTTTGTCTTTTAGGATTGGTATTTCCTGTGCACTTGCTCTGACTATTTTGTATTTCCTGCAGATAAGTGGGATGATAAGGAAAAGAGGATACTCTGCTTCACAGTGAATGCCAAGCAAATTAAGTGCCATAACAACTGAGGCAGTTGATTACTGAGAAGTAATCCAGCCCAAAATGGGTCAAATGTGAGGGGGAAACGACCATTTAAAAAAGAAACAAAACAGAAAGATGTCATGTTGAGCTTATCCCCTGTACATCTCATGGGTCTTTTTGGCTCAGATAAATTCACTTGAGAGATAATTGAGCCCTACATCCTCACTACATGTGGCACCATGGTGAGAGAGATGGGGTACAGTTTTGTAAAAGCTGCACCATTTTCTTTTCATCTCACCCTGGGCACATCCTTTAAAACTGTACACATATTCCACTCAGCATCTCTGCCCAAAAGGAGCAAACACAGTGCATGTTCTTACACATAGGTGGAAATAAAAATTTCCCCAAATGGGATGGCACCACTCTGCCCCAGCAAACTGCTCCAAAGCACTGGTGGTACTAAAAGGCATGATACAAACCAGAGGAATTACCCAGTGCTAAGACAGCTGGGCGTGATTTGAAAAGTAATTTGTGTCCCTTCCACTCTCACCATCACAGTTAATAAATGTTATCTCTGCTGCTGGATGTGATCTGGCTGGTGATGAGAGATGAAAAATCTCCAACAGGCCCGATAAGTAAAGATTAAAACAAAGAAGCAACGATGCAGATAAATCACAAAATTGACACAAACAAGCCATGATACAATAAAAACACTTCGCAATTGGCTACAGAGAAGGGTTTGCAGTTCGGGCTGCCTTTGCCAGTGTTTTCCTCCCAACCAGGAGCTGGATGCGAGGTGTGGAGGCAAACAGAGAACAACAGCATGGGATGGAAACAAACTGTCAGCGAGTGTTTGCAGGCTGCTTCTGATGTCAATCACCAACGTGATCCGGGGAACGTTTCTGTGTGAGAACAGGCACGTGAGCAGCCCTGTGAGGGAGCTATGCAAAGCTGCAGGTACCTGTGACTACAGGCTCAAGACTCTGATTAATCCTTTACATCGTTTCACACATACAGGTTTTGCAGGTTTGTACTCCTGTATTGACTTTCTCTTCCTTTTCTATTTTAAGAGCCACTTTCTCGAAGCTCAGGCAAAGAACAACACTCTGTTGACACAAATCCTGGCTTCAGCAAAATGGGAAGCAACAGTGGAACTTGCAGCCAAGTGTTTTAACTTGGATCCACAAACACATGAATTAAAAAAGCCAGGAGCAGAACAGCCCTCCTGGCAAAGCCCTGGAAGGTGCTTCATACTTCACCTCCCTCCCAGGCTGCAGCAGAGCTCTTTGCAATTAAACTCAGATAATATGAAAACAAACCAAAAAATTTGCCATCAGAAGTTATATTCACCATATCACTTCCTTCGGAAAGAAGTGGGAGATATACAGAGACTAACCTGGAAAAGATCCCAAGGAAGAAAAATAAAAACTTGGCATGCTGGGAAAGCTAAACTGCTTATCTTGTTCCCTCCATCCCATCCCTCCTTCCTTGTCTCTTTCTCTTTCCTTTGAGCTCTCCGCCTCTGATAGGATACTGAGCCACATGCTGCTTCTGTGAGAAGCTCTGAGAGTCAACCAAGTGACTTTCTTTGAAAGGAAACACACTTGAGGCAGAAAAAAAGAGCTTATTTAGCTCCACCCTGGCAGTGTAATAACCCTCACAGCTCTCCTAGGGGTGCAAAAAAAAATGAAAACATTTCCCCAGTGTAGCAGCCTGAGTACAAAACCAGCCTGGGCACAGTGGGCAGCTGAATTGCAGGGTGGAAGTTCAGGAGGGAGATCTGAATCTTCAATAGAGCTTTAAAAAACAAATCACAAAATACATGTAGAAGTGAGGAGAAAGTCTAACTAAACTCTGCATTGCCTGTGCCAGTGCAACTGTGGCATCATCTTAAGGCCAGGGAGCCTTTCCAGGCCAAAACCTTTGCACAGGTTGAGCATCACTTGCTTAATTCACCACATGTCCTCATCAGGGGTTGGGGAAAGAGTCATGTGAGGAAAATGAGGGATCCAGCAGGGCTCAGGGAGCCTTGGCAAGCAAAGACTGGCAGACACCAAAGTCTCATGTCCCGCCGAGACAGCAAAGAAGAGACAGAGGCAACAACACTGAGATTCAGATTCAGCTCTGATGCCAGGAGTTCAGGCAATGGCAGCTCCATGGCGAACTCCAGGAAAAGCAGAATCTCAGGAGGACATCTGATACTTCCTGCTGAATGCAGCCCTGCTCCACCACAACCAGGTGGGATAAGAACCTCCTTGGAGCAGGTGCTCCTTGCTGGTCCCTCAACTCTGCTCCCAAAGCACATTCCCCAGAAACTCACAGTGCCTGGTGGCCTCAACAGGGATGTGAAGTCCTTTCTTCAATTAAAAAGAAGGATAAAAAAGAAATATAAAAAATATACGTGCAGGGCCTCAAGGACATAGGTGTTCAAAAATACAAAATTTTGAACATTGTCCTTTTCACTGCAAATAGTTCTGCTGCTCCCCCTGCCTTTTTTTTTTTTTTTTAATAAAAAGTTCAGTGAAACTTTATCTCTTCCTGCCCTAGTAACCCTACTAAATAATCTGCTCTTAGCATGACTCAATTGAGTGGCTTTCAGCTGCTGAAGTCGGTTTTTTTTTTGCTACTGTTCTTTCATCGGTGGTAATTAAAAAACAACAACCAAAAAAAGGGCTTTTAAAAAGCCTTCCCCCTCTGAAAAGTATCACACTACTGGAGATTAAAGTACAGCCGAGAAGTTGATTGCTTGCCTTGTAGTTGCAATTAAAAAGGATCCGATTACACCCAGGAGTTTAACTCCATTCGCGTTCAACGTGAGCGCAGGGAACTCAGCCAGGCTGGGGCTTCGAGTCCCCTCCTCCGAAAGGAAATGCAGCTCGAACACTGCGGAGCGGAGGAGGGATGGAAGCCGTTCATTCCTCTTTAACTGCCCAAATCTGCTCCCAAACTTACCGCAGCTCTTGTTCTAGAACATTACAAACTCGACCCAAAAGTGATATACCCAGCTGCTGAGATACAACACCGCATCTAAAGCTACACTTCTATCTGGCTGCCTCATCACACACTGCTGTAACCAAGAAACACCTACAAAACATCACTGAGCACAGCGGGGGAAAGTATTTTCCCTCTATATTTTCCCCAGTTTGTTCACTGTGTTGACTAAAACTGTTTGAAGTCGATTTTCATTGTGTTTCTCACTTTCCCCTTCTCTCTGTTGGATGAAGATACACGGGAGAAAACAACGCTCCTTTGTAAAGGCAGGAAAATGTGATGGCGAAACCACAAACACCCGCTAGAGACATCCAGTGTAGAAGCTGAAAGCAATTTAGACTCTTATTTAAGGAAAAAAACCCCTATAAAATCGTGAAACACAACTCTCTGGACTAATGTCAAGTTGTCAGCTTTAAAATCCCGTAAGAGCAGAGCCGACGGCTGCAGCGGAGCCAGTGACAGGGAAACGCCGACAGCACCAAGCAGTGCCCTCAGCTTTCCCGGTGCTGCTGCACAGGTTCTCCCTCCGGGGGTCCCACCCGCGCCCAGCACATGGCCCTGCAGCGGGACACCCTGCCCGGCCCTGCCCGCGCATCCCCCGCGCATCCCCCGCGCATCCCGCGGTACCTGCTGCCCGCGCAGCGCAGCGCGGCTCGGACCAGTTCGGATCAGCCCCTTTCGGCTCAGCTGTGCTCGGCTCGGATCAGTCCGGTTCGGCTCAGTTCAGCTCGGCTTGGCGCAGCCTGGTTCAGCTGAGCTCGGCTTGGCTTGAGCCCGGTCCCGCCCGGCTCTGCTGAGCTGCGCTCGGCACAGCCCGGCTCGGCACAGCCCGGCTCGGCACAGCGCTCCCGCCGCCCCCGCAGGGAAGCAGCGCACTCCGGGCCGTCCGCAGCCACCGCCGGGGCTGCCCTCGCCTCTTCCTCCTCCTCCTCCTCGCCCTCGGCACCACCCCGCTCCGCGCGCCGCCGCGTCCCCCTCCCCGCCCCCGGGTGTCCTCTCGTGTTTGCCCCCAAACATCCTGATCCCGGGGATTGGAGCTGCTGGGAGCTGCGCATCGTGTCTGTCCTGGACAGGACCCTGCCTTAGGGCTGGCGCACGGGGTCCCTGTTGCAGACAGGGAAACAGTGGCTGCAGTGGAACTGTCTCCCAAAATAATGAAATAGGACAACCTGATTTTTTTCCCGGCTGTTGTTGTCGTGGCTGGCAGGGGGGGTTGCTGAGGGGTGCAGAGGTAATGACAGCAGGGAAGCCCTTTCCTCATTCATCTCTCCCATCGTGTTATGTTCTTGGACGTAGTGTTTGAAACCACGGACCGGGTTGTTGTGTGGAAGGACAGGTGGTACCTGTCTGGTGCTCCCCCTTCAGGGGCTGAGGGTGTCAAAAGTGAGTTTTGCTCAAGATAGTCCCTGGGAGACCCTCTCAGCTCCCCAGGAATCGTAGTTTCCTCCTGTGCTGTCAGACAAGGTGTGATGCTGGCCGTCATGGACAGGTGGATCTGAAGCAGGAAACTGGCCCAGGAACATGGGAAAGGAGCCACAAGAAGGAAAGAAAACCCCAGAAATGTCATGGCAAGAGATTCTGGAGAAGACAGTGGGAAACCCCCCATCCTCCAGGGCCACAGCAGCTCTGTGGGACTCGCGGGCTTAGCTGACAAACAAACCAACGTGACTGCAGCTGTAGCGAGGAGACCTAAAGATGTTGTTTACCCCTCTGGTGTACCCAGAGAAAACACGAGGCCACGTTCATCCACCTTCTGCGGCTCCAAAGGCCCCAGTGAAGAATCTCAAATAGTGTTTCCCTAAAAGGTCAATGTACAGAACAGGACACCTGCCAGACCTGTGAAAGATGTTTTGTTTGAGATCACCCAAATGAGGCGTTTAGAAATTTTAGGGCCTGTAAGTGTTCACTTTGAACAGGCTGGGATGCTCATTGAATATTATTGTGATTATTTTCCCCTTGATGCTGATCTCTAAAATGTAATGTATGCATTAAAATAAAGAAAAGGGAGGCAAGGCAAGGCAAGGCAAGGGAAAGGCTGCTGGGATTTTGGAAATCAGGGAAATGAATTGCTTTTAAAGAGTGGTTCTTTCCTATTTTCTGGAACAATTAGAGCTCACCGTAATACCTATTCCTGTCACTGGCAGGAGAGAAAAAGACATTTCATGAGGCAGATGATTTTGCATTTTAACTGCTCACACCCCATTAACCTACACATCCATCCTCCCTGTCTGCCTCAGAGTCCATTATATCAGGCTGTTGATATCACAAGCATACAGAACAGGTTCTTTCACCCCAAGTGAAGGTGAGTTGTAGAGAATTAGAACTCCATGTATTCCCATCCCAAGCTTAAGTTTTCAGCTCTGCTGGTTGCTGATGCTGTTGCTAAAATTTGCACAGGAACCTGATGCTTGGGGGACCATATCCACCTGCACTTAGGCTGGGTGCAAGCTGGGATGCAGCCCCATGGTTTGTCCCCTACTCCCTGACCCCATTGCCTCACCCACATAGATCAGATCCCATCCCTGGAAGTGTTGAAGACCAGGTTGGATGGAGCTCTGCGTAACCCGGTCTAGTGGAAGGTGTCCCTGACCATGGCAGGGGGTTGGAATTAGGTGATTTTTAAGGTCCTTTCCAACCCAAACCATTCTATGATTCTGTGATTTCTTCAGGATAAACACCCATACACAAAAAAAAGTTGAATTACACTTCTTGTTATGGGATCACAGAACCACAGGACGGTTTGGATTGGAAGGGATGTTTAAAGGCCATCATCCACACCCCCTACAACGAGCAGGGACAACTTCAACTCCATCCTGTCCACCAGGGATACAGAGAACAGATTTTCCACTTCTTTCGACTTCTTTTTTTTTCCACAGCAGCTTTTTATCGTATTTAAAAGCTCTGGTCTGGGCAGCAGCTGCTGTATCAGTTACCCAGACTCAGGATAATTACCCAGCTGACACAGAGCTTCTACTGAAGCACACACGGACTGCTGTGCATTGTTATTGTCATTTAACTTGACTCGTACAACAAATCAGGCATCGCCTTCTACAACAGACAAGGCCACTCCTGTGGGTGGAGGTATCTGGAAACCAAAAGCCCTTAAAGCTGCATCTTTCTGGTGGAAAATATCACCACAAGCCATCGTGTTTTCTTTCCTGTATTTGAAAACCACCCACATTTTCAGTAAGAAAAAAAAAAAAATCCAAAACTGATTGAGCGTTTCGCCTGGGCAGTGGGCCTTTCTGAAGAGTTTCACTCTGAAAATATTTGGTCTATGTTGTTTGTTTTTTAAGGGTAGTTGTTGGTAATTTGTTGTTAATTTACAGGAGGAGGTGGGGGAAGTAACAAGGGAACACTTAATAACTGCTATGAAAGCAGATATAATATTCCTCTTGGCGCTTTGAATTCATTGAAATGAATCAATTAATGCATTTGAAGAATAAAGAAGAAAATATATCAGGTTATTTTCAGGTTTTTGGTATTTTTGTTTTTTTTTTCTTTTCCCCCTCAGAGGTTTCTATTTCTGCCCCAAGTGTGCACTGCATGTTACCATGAGGTTTATTTTACATTTCAGTCTCTTCTAGTAGTCTAAAAAAGGGCTTAGAAAGGAGCAGAGAGGTCACTTCATCCCTTTTACCACACAGTGGGTCCAGCACTTCCCAAACCGCCCGTTCCCATGAGATGTCTGTCCAGCTGGAGGTTACACACTTTCAGCTCGGGAGTTCCCTGGCCTCCCCAGAAGCGGACAGGAAATGCAGTGAGCAAATCAAACCGCTTGTTAAATGCTGTGTGATGATGCCCATCTCTCAGGCTTCACCAGAAAACGCTGAGTAAATCTTTCTACATGGTCCAGCCTGGCTTTACTTCCTTGGAACTCCCTGAGCTCCTGGAGATATGTGTTGTCCCTTTCAAGCTATAGAGAGAAATAAATCAGCTGTGGTGCTGGTCCTGTCACTGGTGGTGTTAAAATATCCTTCAACAGTTGTTAGTCTCATGCCAAGGATCAACTGAGCATATGGTGATAAATGTGTTCCCAGCCCATAAAGTTTGCTCAGCTGTGATTTTATAAAGTTTCAAAGCCTTTTCTCTGTCGTTTTGGGCTCAATACTATGGTTTGTCAGCAGCACTCAAAATAATCAATTTAAGCAGGTGTATAAAATGCATTTTAGGGCACAGGTTGAGGGAGGCAAAGCCTCTACCTTCCTTCACCTGCAGTTTCCCACACTCTGCCTCACTCCTGCTTGTCTCCTGGCTCCCCACTCCAGGCTATGGCTTCCTCACTTTGCTGACTCAACCCATCACCGCATCATGCTCTCAGCCAGAGCAGCACAACAGCCTGGGTGTAAGAAACACAAGCAAAGCAAAAGTGAAAAAGGAAAAAAAAAAAAAAAACACAAAAGAAAACTAAAGAAAGGGGTTGCCCTTTGCCTGTAAGAGGCATCATTTTCACAGGAAATGGCCACATGAAGGGCTGAGTGGTCAGAGTGGTGGGGGAAATGGGTGGAGGGGTGGGAGTGGGTGAAAACCTCCCCATTTCCAAAAAGTTCATGGCGTGTGAGCACACACTCCAGCTGACACTGCATGAGAGGTGAGCTGCTTTGAAACTGCTGGAAAAATGCAAAGTCACTTGTGACTGAAAGCTCCTCTCCTGTCCTGGAAACAGTCTCCCATCGTTGTGTGAAAGCAATATCCCCCCACTGACTTCTGCACTGAAACACCACCCCTAATAATTCTCCCTGAAATGGGGATCATGGAAAGCCAGCTACAGGCTTGGACTGGACGTTACTCTTGACCATGCTTGGAGATAAAGTGCCTGGTCTGAGGGTTGCAGGACCACTCCAGTCTCTTTTGATAATGTTAACTAATAACACAGGGAAATCGGAAGCAAAATCAACAGACAAAAATCAGCTTAGAAATCACAGAGTCACAGAATGGTTGAGGTTGGAAGGGACCTCTGGAAGTCACCTTGTCCAACCTCTTTGCCCAGGCAGGGCCACATAAACCTGACTGCCCAGGACCATGTCCAGGCAGCTTCTGAATGTCTCCGAGGATGGAGAGTCCATCTGAATGACATTGGGTTCTTTTTGTTCTGTATTTATACATCCCCTGTCTTGCCAGTTAAAAGACCTTTTAGTTTCATTCGGAATCAGTAGAAGGCATTGCCCATGGAGGTCACAGAGGTTAAGAGATCAGCAAGATTTCCAGTATGCTCACATTTATCTTTGTTATCCTTTTTACCCTTCTAGAGGGTACTCTAAAGGCAAGATGACTGGGAGGATGATTTTTTTTTTTAATTATCTTTTTTTTTTTTTTTTTTTTAATTTTAAGTTTTAGATTTGGGTGTCTGACTTTTGATCCTTTCTGCTGACAACTCCCACCATGGTATCCTCCCAGGGCTGAGATCTGTATCAAGATGAAAGCTGCAGCATAACTGAAATCTGAAAGGAGCATCATGGCTGGAAGATGCTGGTGATGCTTGCAGAGGTGGGACAGAGGTTCCTGGAAACAAAGTCGCCTCCTTCAAACTAAAAGCTGGTTCTTGAATTTGATGTAGTGCACTCACAGCAAATTTGAAAATTCCTCCCAGGAATCCAAAAATGTTTTTCATTGTACAATTTCAGCAGACACACAGTTAAAATAGTTTGCCAGAAAGAGCAATAAGACACCAAATTTGGATTTTAAATGCCTGACATCTCATATAATGGTGAGGAGGTGAGAGGTTTTGCCTGAAAACTTTGATTCTGGGGTATACACTGCAGTAAATCAAAGCAGTTTATCACTCATAATTCAGAAGTGCTGCTTGTCCAATACAGAAACCCCTCATGCTGAGTCCTAGAAGTGACCAACTTCTAACAGCAAATAGTCTGGATGGGGAAAGCCAGACAGAAGAAGTTGTTTAAGGCAGGACCAAAGGTTTTCACATCCACTATATTAATATCTCCAGTCTTTAATGCATTTATCCTTACTGTGCCCTGAAAAGGATCAAGCTTCCTTCTTTAATAGGCAAGGGATTGAAGCCTAGGGAAAGAGGAGGGCAATGTCTGGCTCTTGGGTAATCAGTCACACATCCCTGCTTTATAAGTCCCAGGACATCTTATTTCCAGGTGTCTTTTGCACTTGGATGTGTCTGTAGGGCATGTGGTGAGAACCAATAGGTCAGGCCTGACAGGAAAAAGGTGAAGGCTTGTCCCACTGGAGAGTCTTTCCTGAGGCATGGCATGAGTTAATGATAGAATCCCAGAATAGTTTGGGTTGGAAAGGAATTTAAAGATCATTCCAACCCCTCCGCCATGGGCAGGGACACCTTCCACTATCCCAGATTGCTCCAAGCCCTGTCCAACCTGGCCTTGAACACTTCCAGGGATGGAGCAGCCAAAGCTTCTCTGGGCAACCCATGCCAGGACCTCACTACTCTCTGCATAAGGAAAGAGGGGAACTGCTGCAGGTGGTGAAGATTTAAGCACAGGAAGAGCTGATTTAGCAAGGGAAAAGCTTGAGGAGATGTAGTAGGGGCTGGTAGATGTGCACACAGCACTGGTGAAGATGTAAGCACCAAGCTGACCCTTTCAGAATGATATCAGGTGCTCATTAGAGGTCTTCACGCTCTCAGTAGTGCTTTTTCCAAGAAAGACTTTGAGAGAAATCATCAGTAGTTCAGGAAATGGGTCTGTGAAACTGAGACAGAGTTTGGAAGGTGCTAATACTGACTCAGCCCATTCTGTCTCCCCTCAACCCAACACAGGGTGCTGAGCAGCCCCTTGCTCCACTCCCATCTCGCTCCCCCTCTGTGTGCTGAGGCCATTCTGGCACCTTCTTGGTGCTGCAAAATGAGCACTGATCTGCCTCCTGTGCTTGCTTTGCCATTGCCACTCCTCAGCTGGGACCAGCCACCCAAACCCCAGCCCCTTCTGTGAGTTTTACCTCTCCTCCGTAACCTCCCATGGGCAGGTGAGAGCCAAAGCTGATCTGTGAAGGTGCTTGTTTTATTTCTCTGAATTCTCTCTATGTTTCTCACATGAGCTTGCTTATTAATTCTTGTGAAGTGCCCTGTTCACAAGAAACAAGGGCGCTGCCAGACAGTGTTGTTTGCCAGTGAAATTTTGCTAATAATGAGTTATTCAGTTGGGTGCTGTGGCATGCTCCTTCTAAGTTTCCCAGAAATCGTCCTTCTCTGCTGCAGTTAACGTAAGTCAGGGCGAGCAGAGGCTGCTGACGGTAACATTTCAGACCTTTGTGTGGTGAATATTTTGGGTGAGGAGTGGGTTTGCTGGCTTGCTTTCTCTTAGTGGTTAAGGTGAAAGGTCAGAACGTTTTCTCAGTGCTATGAAAACGTCTGATGTGAGTGCATTTACCATCAGGGCTGGCTGGTGGAAACATGTCAGTGTCTGGTTAAGGGAACCACTGTCTCATCACTGTCACACATTTTAATTGATTCCATGACTCTGTATTAATTGATTCTGTGATTCTGTGTTGACAAGGTGGCGACTGGTCATAGGTTGGACTTGATGATCTCAGAGGTCTTTTACAACCTAATTGATTCTGTGATTCTGTGATTCTGTGATCCTGTGATTCTGTGATCCTGTGATCCTTTCTATTATGGCCATAAAATTCTCCAAATGATGACTTTCCACAGTTCCCTCAGTTCCCTGGAAGACACTGTGTGTCTGGAATACTTTTTCCTTCAATGGCCTCAGCTTTGGGTCACACAGAAAGAGATAAAATGGACTCCGTTTCCAGCAGCATGGAAAAGAACAAAATAAGATGGTGTCGAATGTGCCACCTTCCCTCTGAAAATCAAGTGCCCTCAGGCCAGCTCTGGCAGCCAGGAGACGTAGATGCTCCAGAGTTCTCAGCTAGGATCAGGAGGAGATACTTGGGGCAATGTCCTCAGCAATTCCAGCTTTAGGAGTGTACCTGAAGTTAAAGCAAGCAATGATCCTCTCACTCTGTCACTGGCCACAGTCAACTGATTATAACCCACCTAGGTGCCCAGGTGTCTGCAGCACTGCTAGCTGGAGTAGAAATGGGATTCCAGCAGAGGTGAAAATAAAAGGGAGATCTCCAGGCATTTCATGGCTGTGGTGCTCACTGTTCATTACTATTTTCCTACGAGTGGCTGAAGGCCACTCCATCGACCTTTTTGAAACATAACTCAGCTTGGTGTCCACTGTGGTCAAGGCGTATGGCAATGTGGACAGAAGCACTGAAAACTCTACACTTCTGTTAGGAGGCCAGGGGGAGAAAAAAAGGGTAAGGAGTTAAGGATAGATTTTTGCTGTGGGTGACCTCCAGTACCCTGTCTAAGCCGTAGGAAGAGGAGAGAGCTGTGAGGGAGCAGAGCTCCCATGCAGGAGGTGAGGGTTTGGGGCAGCACACAGCGGGGACACTGCCGTGGGCAGGTGTGAACGCAGAGGATGTCGCCTCACTCGGGGTGGTTTCGGGGATGCCGGTGCTGCTGCCGCCCTCAGTACAGTGCAGAAATACCTGAGCTCAGCTGAAACGAGCTCTTGTAGCCGCTCAGGGAGCTGCTCTGTGATAGTACGGATGTGGAGGAAGGGCTGGTTGATCGTTGATATCTGTGCATTGGATCACAATCTTTGTATGCTGTCCTTTCACCACAGCAATGAAAATGCAACTTTGGGATGACCTAACAACTGGCTGCAAATTGACCCCTGGCATGAAATAAATCCTGGGCTGCTTGAAACCTGGACTTGGTGATCCTGGAGGTCTTTTCCAGCCTTAATGGTTCACCGTCCCTCAGTGCTCTTGTTTTATGTTGGTAACAAATGAAAGCCATGGTGCTACTGCATGATCTAGTCCCATCTCTTCCTGGAGAAGGTCAGGACCTGAAGGATGAAAAGATCCCAGAGCACCCTTCCTGTAGGATATCTCCTAGCAGTGCTCTAGGGGCCTCACTCATTTACCCCTAAACCACAGTTCTGAACCATTCATTTATTAAAAGTAGGTCATCACGGTGTCAGCTCAGGCTGTTTTGTCTCTGGTGGGTTTGAACACTTTGCTTTCCAGACAATGACAAACATAACTGTGTATGAATCATTTTTTACCTCCAGCTTTGTCTGATTCTTAGACAGAGCTCTCAGAGAGGATTAGGTGGCTGGAAGCCTGCTTGGCAGTGCCTGCTAATGAGAGGAGAAACAAAAGATGGAGAGGAAAAACAAAACTACAATCTGTTTCTTGCTTTCTGATCCCAAGTGGTTGATCCTATGATTTCCTTCAGGATACATAAGAAAAAGCTCAAACATGCCCTGAAATTAAATGACTGTATTATAGAGGGCCCCCCCCATAGGAGTTGAGTGTAGCACTCCAATTGTACCTGAAGTCTATTTTGAGGGTTCAAGTGGGACTTTGGTGATAAGAAGGCTTTGTGTTTTATCTTCCAGTACAGCCTTGCAGATTTGGACTTTATCTGGGTGTTGTGTAAGGCATCAAGGTGCTGTAGCACTAAATGTAACAATTGAAACCAGCAATTCTTTTCATTGGTGCCTCTGCTTTGCACTCAAATGCTCTTATAATTTCTGAGCACTCTTCTGTGCACAGCAGCATTTGTCAAAAGTCCTTTTCCAGGTGATGGAATGCAGGGCTCCATTTATTACCAGCAGAAGAGTCTTAATTCTCTTGAAGTCCCAGTGTAAAAGGCTGCAGAACCAGGGGAACAGGGGAATAGTGCAGCGACAAAAATGATTTTGAAAGGTCACCGCACATAACTGAGAAAGTCAAGTCTTACCCACCAACCCTAGGAAAGGCAAGGGCTTGTTTAATATTCATTGTGGGCTTTCCCTAAAAGTCAGTGAATGTTTAAAAATGTCACTGCACAAGCTCCTAATTCATGTTATTTCTTAGGCCATTGCACGTTCAGTAATGGGGAATCAGCTCCGTAAGGCAACTGGAAGATCATGAGGTGCATGGGGCCCTGACTTTTTGTAATGTCACTACACTTAGCACTGGGTATGAAGACTCTGCATCTATTTTTGTAATTTCATTCCAGTGGTGTGCTTTTCTTCCCCCAGTTCTTTTTGATTTGGATCTTTGAGCTCTTTGGGGCAGCAATTTTCACTTCTACCCGTCTGGACACATGCTAGCATGAGAGCTTTTCACCAAGGTGCTGGTGAAATACGAATGCTGAATAATAACTGTGATACTAAGGCAGTACATATTCACTTTAGGAATCATGCCTTTGCCTTCTGAAATTCATGTAGAACTTCACTTCCATGAAGAACTGCCAGTTTAATTCAGATCCAACTTGTCGAGAAGGTGAAGGAGAAGGTAAAGTCAAAGAGGCAGCTTTTTGTAAATCAGTAAAAGTTCATTGACTTGAGGAGGCTTGTGCTCATTTAAACCACAGCAGGAACATCTCCAATCATTTTAGAAGCTTGGATCAAGAGGCATACTTGTATGAGTTTAGTTCAGTGTCAGTGGAAGGGGTTGTTCCGTTTGAGTCTGGGGACAGAAGGAATGTGCTGGAACAAAAATTATATGGACTGGTCTGTGTTTGAGGTTTGCTGGGAGAGTAAGAGCTTAATTTAAGAGTAAGAGCTTAACTTAGGAGTTAAGGTTAAAAGCTTAATTTAAGAGTAAAAAACATGCCTTTTAAGAGCCAGAAAACTGAATATTGAAACCATGGTGCATTAATCTAGAGGCATACAAATAACAAACGCCAAGATATTTATGCATGCAAATCCATATTCATGCATAGAGTCACTTAGGTTGGAGAAACACTTTTTAGATCATCGAGTCCAACTGTAAACCTAACACTGCCAAGCCACATCCATATGCACTCTGCAGAAATGTTTAGATGCAGAGATGTAGCAGGGGCACAATCTACATGGGATATCAGAAGATCCTACAAATATACACCCCCAGACATGCCAGGGTATGACCACTGGTGTCTGCACCTAAAACCAAGGAGAGGGCCTTGTCACCTGCAGCAGCAGGGCAAGCAGGAGGAGACAACAAGTCAGAGATATAAAAAGAGATGCCCAGATGATAGAAGAGAATTGCAGGAACAGAACAGTCTCGTGTCCCATCTGCCCGTGGGAGTATTTATGCATGTGTTTATTTGTATTCCTCACCACGCTCACTATTAATTTTGCAAATGTTCTCAATGCATTTGCCCAGATATTGGAAGCCAGGGGGATGTGCTGTGCCATGCCAGTGACATAACAGGGCCAGGAAAGCTGTTCCAGGCTGTTATTCCTGTACAACCATTTTTCCCTTTCTAATGTGAAAGAATTGTGTAAGTGTAAGATGGACTGACTCTTCCATGCTTGTACCTTTAATCCAGTGCCTCAGTACAGTGTCTGAGTCAGCTCCAGTCCCTCAGCTGAGGAGACTGATGGACACAAGGGAAAATGAGAAAAAAATGCAGAGATGGGCACAACCACATGCTGCTAGAGATGATGTAGGGGATATTTCAGAAGGTGAGAGTCTGCTTTTGGGGAGATAATCTAGAAGATGTGGAGCAGGAGGTGGAGAGGACCAACAAGTATAGCTCTATTCCAGGCTGGAGTTGCACCGCTGTTTTCTTCCCACTTGAACAGAAGTGATGTAATTTTGGTTTTGCTGTTCCTGCTGAGGACTCGGGGGCTGGGGAGAAGGTGGCTGCTCCTGTCTACCCAGCCCAAGTGTTCTCGAACATAGAATGGTTTGGGTTGGAAGGGATCTTAAACACCATTCTGTTCCAACCCTCTGCCATGGGCAGGAACACATTCCACTATCCCAGGTTGCTCCAAGCCCCATCCAACCTGGCCTTGGATGCTTCCAGGGATGGGGCAACCACAGCTTCTCTGGGCAGCCTGCGCCAGGGCCTCACCACCCTCACAGTAAAGAATTTCTTCCTAATACCTGATCTAAATCTCCCCTCTTTCAGTTTGAAGCCATTGTCCCTTGTTCTATCACTACAAGCCCTTGTAAAAAGCCCCTCTCCATCTCTCTTTCACACCATTTTCTCCAGGTTTTTTGCCGTAGAGGTGGCACTGTCTCTCCAACTGACTCAATAGAGGGCTGTCACCTACATGCTGGAGGAGCTGTGCCACTGACTTACACTGCCACGCCTTTCAACAGCCACAGCCTGGCTGTGACCTCCCTCCTCCAGCCTAAACCCTGAGGCATTACTTTTATTATTGCACGGGTTTGTTTGCCTGCTTTTCATCAGGCTTCTCTACTAAGCCAAATAGCAAGAGCTTGTACCCCTTGCCCAAATAAAATGCAACCTCCCTGTGACCAGTTTGTCCCCTCTGGGCAGGGCCTGGTTTTCTCTTTGTGCGATATCTGCAGTGCAAGGGGAGAAAGGGGAAGTGATCACTTGTGACAGAGCACTGGGCACTATAATAAGCAGAAGATGATGACACATGAGAGGCTGAAGGGAAGGCAGGAAGTGCTCGTTTGGAGATGAGTAGGTTTGATTCTAATTCATGTGACTTATGACCACGTTGGCCTGAGGGCAGGCAGTGGCATCCTAGGGCAATGAGCATGCTGAAAACCACGGTGGAACAGAGAGGGATAACCAGGAAATCTCCATCTCACCTGCCAGAGAGGCGTTCATGTGCCAATCGATTTTCCAAACCAGTTCAGCGATCAAACTGCAGACCACAGGAAAACCAAAGGGATCATTTTCATATGTGTGCGTGTGACTTTCACTTTGAATCCTTCTGTGCCCAATTTGGCAGAAAGAGAAGAACAGAGGAGCCGCTGCTCAACCCAGCGGGACAGGTGAAGTGAAAATTCAAGGTCATCAGCAGCAAATTAAAAGGGATTTAATGTCTGCCTCCTGGTGGAGAGGGTGTAAGCCATTTCATCAGTATTTTTGGAGTGCCGCCCAACAACATAATCACAGAATCACAGAATGCTTTGGGTTTGAAGGGACCTTAAAGATCATCTATTTCCAACTTCTTGCTTTGGGCAGGGACACCTTCCACTAGACCAGGTTGCACAGAGCCCCATTCAACCAACCATCATCTGGGGCACACTTTCTTCTGTTAGGTGCCTCAGAGTTATAATAATTCAGGCAACATCCTTGACATTAGTCAGAAGTAGTTACCATGCAGGGAGTTTCAGTTTCACTGTGATCACTTTATCTGAATACAAATCTGAACCCTCTGCACATCCTCAGACACAGCTCAGGACACG
The DNA here is from genome assembly GCA_013397775.1 of Eulacestoma nigropectus. Classification (NCBI taxonomy): domain Eukaryota; kingdom Metazoa; phylum Chordata; class Aves; order Passeriformes; genus Eulacestoma; species Eulacestoma nigropectus. Next base: position 248,775 of record VZTE01004411.1, read on the forward strand.
AAAATACCTTGCCACCTAATCATGTTTTTCTCAGATTTTTTTTTTACTGACAGGCTGTTGGTTTATTGCTTCCTAGCGTAGAGGAACAGCGATTTGGGTTTGCCCTTTGCTGTCATGGATTTGAGGGTCAACACTGTCATCAGGGTCACTGGGACATGTGGATAGTGCCAAGCTCCAAAGGGGAATCTCATCCTAAAAGAGCTTTTTTACAGTCTGCATCACTAACTGGAAAGCTGGCAGCTGCTGAAGCTGGACCTGCAAGCCCCCAAGTTTCCTGGAAGTAGATTGGATCTAGAAATATTCCTGCAATCACAGCAGTAGTAGCCTGGGTTTGGTCACTCCCAGGAGAAGATCATCCCCAAATTCTTTCTGGTGTATATAGTACCATATGAACAACGCAGGAATTCCCTATTACAGATAAAGTTAGGCTCCAGTATGGAGTGACATCCCAGAAGGTGCATAGGTGAAGCTCAAGGATTCAGATTTCATCACTGAAGGAAAATTCACTGAAAAATTTTTGATCAAACCCTTGATGTAAAATCCTCAGACTCCCACCCTCCTGAAAACATTGAACCAATGAGCCGCCTGTCCTCTGAGCATGGAAAAGCCAACATCTCCAATGGCAATTTGTCATTGGAGTTTGTTGGCAACTTCTTTGTTTTTATTCACCCAGATGGGGAAAAAAAAATTAACAGAATAAAGCTATTGATATTTAAAGTAATCCCTTCTGTCAATAAAAGCCAAGCAGGTTTTGACTTCAAACAATTTATAGAGGTTTGCACACTTCATTTCAAATATCATGCCACGATCCTGCCTCCATGCTGCAAGTTATTTAATTAGACACATTAATCCACTAAGTGATGGCAAAATGTTTAGTAATGATGTCTAACTAGGGCATTTCAAGGGATATTTGTTGCTTAATTAGGAGATAATTGATGATAGTGCAGAGAGTACCAGGTTATAAAAGGCTCCTGCATGTCAATTGGGCTTGTGCTTAGCTCAATACAATGGCTTTTAAATGGCCTATTCAAATTGATTGTCATTATCATGGTACATAGATTTAAGAGTGGCCGTTATTTACTAAAAAAAAAAAAAAATAAAATTAGCATTTCTTTAGATCTGGCTAATTAGATTATAGGGATAAAAAAATGCACCTGGAAGGAATGGAAAAGTAGTGGATTAACCAGCTGGCATGAAATTAGCCACAGTGATGGCACCGACTGAGGAATCAGCTCCATGAGGCACCTTGGACATGGAACCGTTGAGGCTTCACCTTTGTCCTGCTGCGAGTCTGGCTCTGATTTAGGAACCCGAATACTCATGTGCAGGTGGGCTGTGGAACCCAGGTCAGTCCATGGTGCTGAGCTCCATGGCTGTGTCATGGCAGAGATGGTGGTGCCTGTCAAAGCCAAGGTCATCTTTTAGTTATTTCCACCATGGAAATAACTTTGGGTGAGCTAAGCCCTCCCAAAGTCAGTGCCTGCCCCTTTGAGGGAAGGTCAGTTGTTGATCCCTCAGCTCTGGAGATTTGGGAAAGGAAGGAGCATCCTGGCGGGCAGAGCCACAGCACCTGACTCTCAATGGGAAAAATACCTGTTACAGGCTTTGCTGAGAGCAAGGAACTAGAATGAGTCTGTCTTTTCCTGCCACAATTCAGTGTCTTGGCTTCACTTCCACTCCCTGACCAGTCAGAGCTCAGCCACTGTTTTCTGCAGCCCTGTGCAATTTGCAAAGTCAAAATATCTGGGAGCTGAACTGGTGCTGTGAGTCTGGCATCAAAATTCATAGTCATGGCATTTCTGTAGCTTCCAATAATTCTACAGTTTTGCCAAAGATGAAACTTTGTCAGTCCTGTTTTGCCTGGATGGACTCAAATGGGTGGTATTTTTCTCCTTTAACTTTAGTTATCTTCCTGTGGGGAGGCTGCTGGAGCTCCATGGTTGTCACTGGAGACCCAGTCAATAGTCAGTGGAATTTAAAGTGCAATTTAATTGACTGAATGTGGACATTTACTTCAGAATGGGATAAACTGCACCATGAACAGCATTGATTGTCTGCCTTCTTGACACATGCAATCAAGCTTAATCCTCCTACCATACAATCTATTTCACTATCTCGTTCTCTTTACCACTAGAAAGACAATTTTTCATTAACATGCAATCCAAATCCATCATGATAAGCCTCTGTCTTCTTATCCTGTGATGCAGACCTCTAAAAACCATGAGTGCCACTGAGACAACAGGTAAGAGATGATTGCCCACCATCTTTTCTAGCACAAGAACACCAAATAAGCATCAAATTATATGAAAGAAATAGGTTCAGACAAACATGCAGATGCACTTCTTCATGCAGCATGCAAGGCCTGTAATTAAATTATGAAACCTCTCCCTGGAGGATGTTGAGACCACTGGAAGCTTAGGCAGGTTCAAAAAGCACTTAGAAAAATACACAGATAAAAATCCATTGTGGGTTAGTAAATTCCAGTAGACTCTCTCTGGTTTAGGAAATCCTGGAAATGCAAGTTCCTGGAGGCTGAAAATATCAAAGGAAATGTGTGTGTTTGGCTTATTATAATTTTTTTTAGTTCATTTGGCGTTAATAACTCTCAAAGACTGGACATCCTTTTGCCTGCACTGAGTTTGTCTTGTCTTAACACTAAATTGCTCCAACTCATTCTACTTCTCCTTGCAGATGACGCTTTCTTAGCCTCTGAGGTATTTTTTGCCATCCTTTCCTATTCCATGCCTTTCTCGAAGAGCAGGTTCCAGGCTGGACCTCACCCTCCATGGATACCAAGCCAACACCACAAACAACAGGTTTACCTCACATTCTAGGTGTTTTCTTTTTTTTTTTTTTTGTCATTCCGAGGGGGGGGAGAAAAGAGAGGGACTTGGAGTCCTGCAAATTTACCAGGTATTTACCTTCCATTGCTGGGAAGATGTGCCCGTCCACGTCTAGTTGTCCTCACCATGTACCACCCCATCTCTGGTGAATCTGTCTGGTGTAGTGGGACAGAAATGTCACCTATATGGTGAAAGACCCAGTAGAGGGGTACAGCCCATCTGCAATTAATTCTTGCAGCTGAGAAAGACTCAATGAATAAACTCCTGATGGCTGAATTTATCTGGTAACTGTGACTCCACACCTGCCTTGCTTGCTGAGCTCATCAGAGACCTTGAGTGCTGGGACCTCTGTGTTAATATTATTTCTGTTTCTATTTTCTTTTTTTCAGCAAGATCCCAAGCCTGGAGCTCTTGACAGTTCATGAAGTGTAAGATCTAGATCCAAACTTGAGTTTTTAAGCTTGGGGCCATTTTCTAGAAGTGAGACAGATGTTATTTGCATATACCATCTTGTTTAAAAATGGTATGATCCTCTGAATTAGCATGGGTTTAATGAGGAACATTTATTTCAGGATACTATCTAATAATTCCTAGTTACATTTTACAGAAGATATTATGTTCCAACAAATCCCCTCTATAGAAACATTGCCTTCTGGTGCTTCTGAAATCCTTTAGTGGGTGGAATCTGATTATCAGGAAAAAATGTGTAAAATATGCAAAGGTTAAAGCAGACAGTTGTTTTGAGGTATTTTCAGATTGAACATCTTGATCTTTGTGATAATTTGTATTCAGACATGCGATGTTTGCCAAAGGAAAGCTTAAAACAAAAGCTAGTAGAATACTTTGCTTTAGGGATTTGCTGGCTGGCTGTGAAGTGCCAGACTGCTCTTTAACTTTCCTCGGCATTTAGAGGCTCAGCACTTGCTGCACTGCACTGAAATGTCACATTCTCTGCAGAAAATGGAGATGATTTTGTGGGGCCTGGACTTTGAGGGTGCCAGACTGTTCTGTTTAGGTGTCTGGTGCAATTTTAGATTTACCTGAGTGCCACATGTCCAGAAAGGCACAGGTCCCACGTAGCCAGCCTCACCTGAATGTCTCAGGTGCCCTCAGATGGTTCCAAGCATCTAAGTTTAGATCAGTGAAAAAAGCTTGCCACTTCCTCATGAGAATTCAATTTATTAATGATTTCTTTAGGAGCATTTCACTGAAATATAGAAATAAAGAAGGCAATCAAAGCATGATCCGTGTTCTTCATTGAAATTATCATCTCCAGGTGTTTCCCCACACTTTTTGGTTCTGGCCTGTCATCACCAATTTTCAGAGAGTCTTGGAAGGGAATGACACAAACTGCCTCACAGAGAGGCTCCCTGATGCTCTATGAATATTCAGGATATGGCTTTGGTTCATATGTCCCTCACACCTTCCAGTCTTACACCTGCATTTAGAAATAAGTTTGTTTTCTTGGGTATAAACCGAAATCCTGCTGCACAATTTTCCTGGAAGGCAAAAAATTCATTGACCAATTCTTTGACATCCAAACAAAGCTCTTACCCATGTCTGGTGAAGATAGCATCCTGTCTTCTTCTGGGTTTTCGCCCACAATTTCTACCACGATCTTTCATGATCGGCCTCCTCCCACATTCTAGCTGAGCACATTGCCTTCCTCCTCTCCACAAAAATCAGCTGGCCTCCACCCCGCTTGAGGAAACGCATATTTGATGTTGTAGGGGAATTGTTTCAGACAGGGGAAGCTGTGGGCTGCCCAGGTGCTGGCAGACAACACGAGAGCTGCCAAAAGGGGTTTTGGGGGCTATTCTCTGTAACCACCCCCTGCACCACTGTCCCACGAAAGCAGAGGTGGCAATTGTACACCTTAAGGTGTTGCACAGTGGGATGAGGTGAGGGATAAAGAACCCAGATCAGGAAATCTGGGGTCTTCTTCCCTTCCACAGCACAGAGCAAGATCCCTGCCTCAGTTTCCCCCTTTCCCATTTCCCCCTTTCCCACAGAAGCAGAATGCATTGGTGGGCTGGGTTATTTCAGAGCTGATAGTTTAAGGAGGGAAGAAGTCATTCCATGAATTACCTGTGGATTTGCTGTAGGGGGCCGGTTTCTTTCACCTGCTTGCAGGGCTCAAGGAGCCGCACCGAGGTTTTTTGCCTGTGTGGATTCTCCAAGTTCTGACAAGGATTGTGTTTGCAACTACAACCTTTGTAGGTGGGGATGGGTCCCCATCTTCCACTGTCTGTGTCTTTCTGTGAAATGTGAAATGCTTAGAGCCCTCAGTCTGATCTTCAAACTGACCCAAAGGTGTGGAGCAAGGGATACACACAAGATGTGGCTCCACGAGCCCCATTTTTATATGGAATGAGGCTGAGGCATGGCTCCAAGCATGTGCTCCAGAGGAATTATTGCCCTGTAAGTCACGGACACAGCAAAGATACGTTCCTCAGCCATGTCCAACACTGAAATAAATCCCAGAGGTGCCTTTGCAGGCCAGAAAAAATCAGATTAAACTGAAAAATGAAACACTGATTTAATTGTGATAATGAATTCTTTCCATTGCTGCAGTATTACAGGTCCCCTTGTGAGGCTGAAATAAAAAACAGCTGCGCAGAACCATTGGTCTGTCTTGAGGAAGCAAAATGTTTGCATGGCCAAAATGCAGCACATGCAGAAGTGGCTGGAAACACAGGAGAGTAACATTTTAAAAATAGCAGTGGCTTGGAAGAAGAAGCTGGGAGTCAATTTCAACATCTAACAGAGTCTTCAGACTGCAGGTAGAGGAAAAAAAGGTATTTCCTGCTGTACACTGGCCTCACCAAGGGTTTTTTTTTGACCAGAATCTGGTCTCTCCCAGACAACAGCTGAGGTTGTTTCTCTGTGGAGAAACACCTAAAAATGTTTATTATTATCTGATCAAACCAGGCACTGTTTTCCCGTCCTGGGAATGTTCCTGGCTATGTCCACACTACCTTGCACTTGGCCCTGGCTCTTCTCCATGACATGTCTTGTGTTCCTGTGGTTCTGAGATGTCCCTTTAGGGTCTTGTTTTCAGGCCAAAGTCACGACAATAAGACTGCAGTGGAGCCCTACAGACTTGTGCTCCACAGCAGGAACTTGTCTGCAAGTGTTTTGTCCCTTGGGATGTGGCATGAGGATATATTATTGGTGGGCATGAAGCTGGCGAGCAGCAGCCCATTCTTGAGCTTATTTCCTGTCCCTCTTTCATTTTTACAACATCTGCAGAGCCAGGAGAGATGCTGTGGGAGTGCTCCTTGCAGTTTGTCAGTCTGATGTCAAACAAGGGGAAAACATTTAGGAGAGGGATAGAAGTGTGATAGACCCTTCTTGTACTACTCAGCCACCTCCTCAGTCTGGAAGTGAGTCCAAGGTTATTTTTTTTATCATCTTTGTCATCTTTCTTTGCACCTTTCTTGAGCTGTAAAGCAAAGCTCTCTCTTTCATGTTTTTTTACAAGAGAGTAAACACAAGACCTGAAAGACATAATTACAGAGAAATTCTCCTTAATGTATTATTCATTTGACTTCTTACTAGAAGTGTTTCTGTAGCCCTGATGTGCTGAGGATACCAGTAACATGAGGTTTGTAGAGAGAGGTAATGTTTTTATTAGAGCAATGGATAGATTTAAAGAGGTGAAAAAAAAATATGGAGTTGTGGACGTATTTCTTGTGTCTGTCTGGGATAGAGTTGTTTTTCTTTCTAGTGGCTGGTACAGGGCTGGATTTTGGATATAGGATGAGATGAGTTAATAACAAACTGATGTTTTAGTTGTTGCTGAGCAGTGCTTCCACTAAGTCAAGGACTTTTCAGCTTCTCCTACTGCCCTGGCAGTGAGGAGCCTGGGGGGCACAAGGGGGGACACAGCCAGGACAGGTGACCCAAACTGGCCAAAGGGATTTTCCAGACCTTGCAGCGTCACTCTGAACAGGAAAACTGAACAGGGGGGAATTGTCCAGGGAGTGGCAGCTGCTGCTCCGACACTTGCTGGGCATTGGTCAGTAAGAGGTGACAACTGCAATGTGCATCACTCATTTTGTACATATTCTTCTTCTTCCTGTTATTATTATTGTTATTATTTTACCTTCCTTTTCTGTCCTATTAAACTGTCTTTATCTTAACCATTAATTTTACCCTTTTTTTTTGCTTCTCTCCCACATCCCTCTGAGGGTGAGTGAGCACCTCTGTTCAGCTGCCTGACAGGTTAAACCACACCAACATAGAAGCCCAACTTAAAACTCTTTTAAGAATGGTTTTTGTGAGTACAAACTTATCTGTATTCCAGTTGCTAGCTGGAGTCATACAAGATTTGACATCTTTCCCCAATGTTTCTTTTTCCTTTTTTTTTTACAGAGAAAGGAAGCTCAATGCAAAGGTTAAAAGCTGTGCAGTACTGTTGGCTCCCGAGCTAATTAACCTCATACTGTTGTCAATACAAGCTGCTGGGATGATGCATGTCTTTCATTGACAGGCTGATGTATTTTGGGTTGCCATTAACCTCTTCTCATGGATTTATGCTGCCAGAGATTACCTGCATCAAAATGAGTGTCCATTTGAAAATTTGTACTGATTTTAGTCTGTTGATTCCACTTTGTATCTTCAACAGTGTCATAGTGGCCTCCTCATGCTGACTTATTTAGACCTGTGGATCTGCACTGTTGAGTACGAAGTGGTGATGAGATAAATGCATGTCATACTCTAAGCATGTCATGTTGGAAGATAAAGAAATGGAATTATTAGTATTTTAAAATACAGTAAATAAAGAAAAGAAAACCATCAGTGTATGAGTCTGCTTAAGGTGCACATTCCTTGGTAATAAGATTCCGCTTCAGCTTTTTTTTCTGATGTTTGGGATGAATTATTATTGTATGCTATATCAAAACAACTTGAAGCAACCTGGTCTAGTGGAAGGTGTCCCTGCCCATGGCAGGGTCTTGGGAATAAATGCTCTTTAAGGTCCCAAACAATTCTGTGATTCTATGATTATGAACCTTTCAAAAGTTAAAAAGTCCATCTGGTCTTGCCACCCTACCCCACAGCTTTCACCACAGAGATTTCTAGAATAGAAGACATCACTGCAGAGGATGATTTCACAGGATAAGGATCAGTCCTGCCATTCATTCCAGCACCATTCAACTCTGCTCCAGGGGTGGGAATATCTGGTGGAAACAGAGCAACAGGCAGGAAGAGAGGGCAGGATCTGGACCACAGCACAACACTCATCTTGGTGCTCTGTGCTGCTTCCAGGGCTGCTGCAACAGATCAGTCTTGGTGGCTGGAATTCCCTTGGGCTCCTGTGAGTTCCTGAATCATCCTGAGATATTAAATTAAGCAAAATAAACAAAGGGGTCAGGAACAGAAGAGGAAGGCAAAATATTAGGGAAATACTTTCAACCAAAGCTTAGTTTGTGGCTCGAACAGTAAAAATCCAGCCAGGCTGGATGCAACGGACAAATCCCACTGAGGAAAGGAAAAGGAAAGGCTCCATGGAAAGGAAAAACTGCTGTTTTAATGCAGACTGGGAAACTTGTATTAAAAGGCTGGACCATCTAAGTGTCATCTTCCCTTTGACTGCAGTGAGTGCCAGGTGGGCTCCAGTGTGTTTTTTGAGGAGGCCAGAGGATGGTAACAGGGATCAGGGCATAGGGAACATGGCCTTGGAAATTGCTGGAAGTCATTGGGGATGTCCAGGTCAAGAGAAGCAAGCAGCAAAGCAGAATACATCAACTTCTTTCAAATTAGTCAACAGAAGCAAAGACAGAGATGTATCTCTTCTCTGTGTCTGCTGAGGACAAGACATTTTGGCCTGAAGTTGCAGGAATGGCCTTAAACAATGCTGGGATGTAACTGAAGGAAGGTGACATGGGTAATTTTTGGGAATTGCTAATGCACCAGGTAACAGCATGGTGCTGAGTGAGCTGAGCTCTGGATATCTGCACTGGGTGCATTGGATCCAAACTGGATAAATCAGACTTGGGCTTATGCAAAAGCCATGTAGATATTGCTCCCAGGTCCTGCAGGATGTGAGGCCATCAAGTCCTTAAAACTGACCCCATGGGCAAACTGCCAAATGCAAATCTTTCCCTTTAATTTATTTGTTTTTTCATGCCTCAGGCCACAGGATTAGGTCAGCGTTGCTTATATTTCCTGTCCTGAAAAATGCAATCAAGATGGAACCAACCTTGAATCCATCCCTCTTGTGAGGAGTCTTTGAGGGACACATTTTCCATGAGAGAGTCAAGGGTTACAGATGCTACAAAGGAAGAAGGAAGAATATTCGAAAGAATAAAGGAGTTTTTACATCAGCCTCAAGTTAACACCATATGAAGTTAAAAAAAAACCAGTGCTCTCAGCTGAAAAGCCTGGGAATAAATGAAACTAAAATAAACCTCTTCAGCTTGATGCACAAAGGATTGTTATTCTTTTCTCCATTGCTATACTTTCATGTTGGTGTAACTCCAAATAATTCGTGTTACTTCTGTTAGTGCCAGATTTGGGGAGAAGAGATTCAGACCCAAGCACTGGGTGATGATTGACTAATCCTTTCCAATACAAAGAGAAAAACAGTGAATTGAGTTTTATGTCTAAATCTGGATTTCAAACTGCATAAATTAAATATATATACACACGTATCTATGCATATACATATATATATGTTTGCATGTGTATGGATGTGTACTTTCTTTTGAATTTCAGTAAAACACATTGAATCTTGGGGATTTTTTTTGACAGACTCTTGAAATGCACCACTTAAAGAGAATTTATGTTTGAGGTACATCTCGAATGTGAAATTTTGAAGATTATTTGACAGCATGACATGCCAAAATAAAACAGATGATGCAATCTCTAAAATTGACTGGATAATGGCACATCCTGGTAACCTATTATTCATGTAGGGTTTTGTATAAATGTGGATATTGCAATAATTCAAGGAGAGGCTGTTTTCCAGCACATTTCTACAGAAATATGAGGATCAATTCAGACTTCAGCTGTTTGGACTTATAAATCAGGCCTGAAGCCAATGAACAGCACATAATCTTAAAAAAGGAAGAAGGATGTTTCTTTGAATGAATGTTGCCAATATTTATGTGTCCACAAGCTTACTGGAATAAAACTGTGCAAATGTTTGCAGGATGGAGCTATTAATTAAATAAGAAGTCATATGGGGTAATGCATTATATACCACCTTGCTGCCAGAGTATCACTTGCTGTCTCTCTTTGACAGCAGGTGTTAAGGGGGAAAAAAATGATGCCTTATTATATATTCTTTCTTTGTAAAAAAGGATCCACACTAAAGGCAATTATTATCCTAAAACACCTAAGGGCATTTGCTGTGATGTGCATTCACTTGCTCCAGTGACAGCAACAGGACTGGCAGTAATGGGTTTAATCTCCAGCAAGGGGGAATTAGGGCACACATTGGGGCTGTTTCATCAGAGGTGACCAAGACAATCTGACCAGGTTTGTTGGAGATGCTCCATCACTTGAGGTTTGAAGAACAAGTCAGGTGAACCTGCACGTGTACAAAAACTTGTGGGAAGTTTCAATGAGGAATTAAGCAAGGTCAGGCAGTGATAGGACAAGGGGGGATGTCTTCAAACTGGAAAAGGGGAGATTTAGACTAGAAATTATGAAGAAATTATTTGCTGGGGGGGGGAGGAGGAGGCCCTGGCACAGGTTACTCAGAGAAGCTGTGGTTGCCCCATCCCTGCCCCATCCCCATCCGAGGCCAGGTTGGACAGGGCTTGGAGCAACCTGGGATAGTGGAAGGTGCCCATGGTAGGGGAGTGGGACTGGATGATCTTTAAGGTTCCTCCCAGCCCAGCTCATTCTGTGATTCTGTGCTACAGAGAACTGAAAGAGGTAGGGTCGATCCCCCTCTGGGACAGATGATGGAAGAGATGATCTCTTCAGATCCTTATTTACCATGATTCTGTGATTTCTCTGAACACACACACACCGCCTCTGAGTTTGGATTTCTATTTTTCTGTAAATATTTGTGCACAGCACAAATAAGAGCAATTACTGTAGATGGGAACCACAGTGGGTTTCAGTGGGCAACATAAGGTTTCAACCCACGTCACATTTAATGGAAATTATGCATCCGAGTTACAGACCAAACAACACCACAGAAAATGAAAGATGTTTGCAGACTGTCTGTGCATCTGGATGTTGAATTAAGAGAAGTTTTAATTACAATTAATGTAACAAAATTTTGCTCTTAGCCTGTGAGCAGTTAATCCTGAGTTCAAAATGCTAAAACTGATAATATTTAACTTGTCCAAAGTTAAGTGGGACAAAGGAGCACTGGATGAAAAACCTACTGCAGTACGTAAATGACTCATTTGCTTTCTGAACTTTATAAAGGTTCTTTCTTGACAATGAGGGAGAGTTTCTCCTTTTTGATCTTATTATGATGAGTGATGTTCTGTTTCAGAAAGATGGGCACTAGAGAGGAAGTGGCAGCGTTAAACAAACATGGTCACCAGCACTGAGGTCACACTTAAATTGTCATTGAAATAGATCGATCATGAAATGTCAGAGACTTGCTTACTTGGGGTCAAACTTACTCTTGCTGAACATGTCTGGAGAGCCAGAGTTCCAATCCTGGAAGTAAAGGCAAAAAGTAGGAACCCGAGCTGTCCTCGTACGACAGGACTTTCAGAAATACTTTGGAACTGCTGATGGGTACTTGTGCTGACATGGGAAAGTGTATGATAGGGATAAATTTCAAGAAAGGTTGTGTCAACCCCTGAAAATGAGGCTTTCTTGAAATTCTTCACTGAAGATCCAGAAATGAAGCTTCCCTAAACACTGGCAGCTTGTCAGGTCTTGGGGGATGTGCTGGAGGAGAATCCTTGTGAAGATTAACTCTGCAGGGATTGAAGAACTGGGAAGGAAGGAATGACACTCTTCTCAGCTCTGCAAACTTTTGAGATCTTTCCTGGCCTTGATTTGTTGTCTGACAGGGCTGGCAGGCAGCTCAAACATTATTCCAGCTGCAGTCTCAAGTACACGTGCATTGAACACAGCAGCAGAAGTCAGGTCATGAATCTCATTTCACAAGACAGTAACGAGCCAATCAATACACCAAGAGAGTTTTACACGTTTTTCCCAACAATGGGAGCCTTTATCCTGGAATCAATATTCCTGGATGAACACGGAGATGTAGCCACATCACAGTTACTGAAAACCACCAGGTATGAGCAAGACACCTCAGTGGTTCTAAATAAAGGGAACAAAGAGCCTTGCATTTGGAAAGCTCTGGTTTGGCAAGCTCCCATGAACTAGAAAACATGGAAATACAAGCAATCGATCAGAAGCAGCTGATGTATGGTAACAGGATAGTGCACAGTAATCCTTAAGTGTGAAAACACCCTGGTTCCACAGTGAGAAACAACTGAAACTCAGACCCTGGAGAAAGTAGGGCCCTGACACAGCCCTTGGGGTGATTAGTGAACATTTAATGGTGTAAGGAGTAAATGAAAGTAATGAAAAGGAATAATGCACTGCCTGGAAGATGAACCTGGATATAAACACTAGCTGCATCTCTAGGGAGAGAGGAGAGACACTGGTTTATTTTGCATCACCAACTTAAGCCTGCCACTAAAGGAAAACATTTCTGACACCAGCTGGCTGCGAAACACTTCATGCTTTTAATGTTTTTCACCTAATTCAGGCAGATGAAGTTAACAACAGAAGTGTGCAGCAGAGATGGAAGGAGTACTGCACTCCACATCAAGACCTGGGAGAGTGATCCTTTAAACCAGCTATTATCGAAAGAAGATGAAGACATAGAAGACTTTATGACTGATCTAAGATTGAAGAAAAATTCTTGCTTTATGGGAGGGTAGATCCTTTGATAGGAACTCAGAGTGTGATGGTAATCAGGAACTAAAACATTAGAAAGAGAAAAGTGTTGGCAGATCGAGAATTGACCCTTGACAATGTGGTTAGGACACGTTAAGGAAAACCTGGGAGACACAGCCAGAACTGTGACAGCTGAACTTGACTCCATGAATCCCCATGACCAGCTGAGGATGTAGGGAGGGGCTTCCAGTGCCATCAGATGAGATGCCCATAAATGCTCCTAAGAATCTGCATAAGAACAAGAGTTCAAATCAAACCAAGAGTAAGGCAGAGAAAGACTTGCTGTTCATAGACTTTCTGTAGTTGTGGCTTTATATTCAGTACCTTTTTATGGATTTCCTTCTACCAGATTATCTGGTCTCTTTTTACATACCAGACACCTTTTCAGTATTTACGACATCCCAAGGGGAGAAGTACATGCACTGGCCTCCTGCAATAAAAGTATCTACCAGTATCACCACCACCAACAGAGCAGTTACTGCACAGGAGACCCAAAAAACCAGTGACTCCAGAGTCTCACTGAGCTGCTGAACCAAACTTCAACAGTCCATGAATATTTCCCATCATTTCTAGTTCTGCTTTCTGTTGGCATTGGCTGTTGGTACTCTTGTCACTCTTCTGTTGGCATTACGGGCATATGGGCCTGGGAAAGGAATATGTGCTGGACTGTGTTTTGAAGAGGTGCAGAAGGGATTTTACCTCCCAGCTGCCCCTCCAGCAGTAAAGGAAAGGAGTTCAAGTAGAGTTAAGAAGCGGACAGAACCAGGGCAGTCATAAACTTCTGGGCTCAGTAGATGAAATTAATAAAACAAAAATACAGGAGGGGAGTGAGAGACGATTTCAGAAAAGGAAGGTGTTAAGGGGAGTTCTCTGGAAATCAACAAAGCAGCACAGAGGAGGTCTCTTCAAGTCAGGTTTAAATGTTTTGTTCTTTGCCAGGTTCAGCGGTTTCTTTTATTTCCCCTGTATTTAACCCCCTGTCAGTTTTTGTTGACAGTTAACTCCACTTCTCAGAGCAAACAGGCTGCTCAAAGTCCCAACACTTCATTTTCAGAGATGCAGAAATAAAATATCTTAACACTTTTACTCCTCTTTTCTTGAGGGATGAGTTTCTTTGTTGAATTCTGCCCAGGTTGCTGCACGCTTTTGGCCACCCCAATTTTTATTTTTCTTATCTTCCTCCCACACTCCCACTCATCAGCCAGACCCCATCTCCATGTCTTTTGCTAACCCACCCCACCAGTCAGTCACCACTTCTCATCCTGCTCGTCATGAATCTGAACTGGTACCACCTGGCTTGGAGGCTGCAAAGGTCTGGAGGGACCTGGTCCAAGGACCAAGAGTCAGTGCCTCTCCTGAGATGATGATCTCCCATTTTTCACTCTTCAAGACTCCCTTCAGAGTATGATTCCCAGAGTCAAATGAAATATCTTGTGTGTCCCTTCAAAATCAGGGTATTCTGAGATTATGTGATCTGATGTTTTTGTGCAGGGACCATGCAAGAGCTGGTGGCACGGCATGACCATGGCAAATTTGGGCATGAATTTGGATATCTCTGAGTCACAGACTTTTCCACAGGGTTCAAATCCTCTGACCAGGCCTCCACGAGGGTGGTTCCTCTTTAACTTCCTCATAAACAAGAACCCTAATATTTGACTTTCCTTCTAGGAAAAGCAGAAGATCATGAATCACAAAGGGCCTTTGTTATGAGAGCAGCTCTGCTTTCACTCTGCTGCCTCAGAGCAGCCCTTTGATGCCTGTTTCCTGTGGCAAGTAAAAACAAAAGAAAAGAAGTATGGGAACACATTTTTATTGTTTTTCTTTGGCCCTGTTTATGATGATTCAGTAGCACCTGTCAGACCCCCAACAGCCTCTCCTGCACTGCATTACTGTTCCCTGGGGTGAAGGCATGAGGAGGAAGACGGAAACCAGCAGATAGATCCATACTGTGGATTGACTCGGGCTTTGGACTTCTGCACTTGGGAAAACTGCAGAGTTCCATGGATCAAGGCCCCAAAACTTAGCTGGGACGGATTGGGGTGGGAGACCACAAACTAACTGCCCCTGAGGTTTCTTCTTGACTTTATTTTCCTCTTGCTTGGGTATCTCTGAGGGTGAATGATTCAGAGGAGTTGAGGGAAGAGTGAGAAACTCTCCAGCCTCTGCCTCCCCACGGAGCCCAGAGGAAGGCGATATTGTCTCTGTGGTTAGAAAACCAGACATGTGTCAAACGTTTGCCTTCGAGTCTTCAGTAGAAAAAATTGTCACATGAGCTGCACCGTAGCTTGCAGTGGAGCTTTATCTGCTGGGCCCAGCAAGGGCTGGTTTGAGGTGGAAAAACGTAACACTCAAATGCGGCTCTTTGCCTCCTGAAGAAGGACGCTTGCAAACTTTCCCGCTTCTGGGGGTTTCAGGGGTCTCTTCTCCCTGATGTGCAGCCCACAGCACTGGAGGAGCAGGACAGACAGCAGGAGAAAAGCAGCTCCCCAAAAACCAGACTTTCTGTCTGTGCTTTTAAGAAAAAAGAGTGTTTGGTCTTTATTTTTTTCTTTTTTTTTCATGTGTGAAACCGAAGCAGGGTGAGATAAATAAGCATGGTCTGGCACACAATCAATTTACATTACACAGGCACGAGCTTTCTGTAATTATTTCAGCACATGGACTAGAGGAACATCATTCCCACCACGGTCCCTAAATGCCAGCTCTGTGCAGAGCTGTTCACCATCCCAAACAGAGCTTCCCCATGCCATCCTAGCACGTGAAGGGTTGGTCTGACTTTGTGTGCTTGGTTTAGACACTGGACAGGCCATGCCAATGGGCAGAGAAGGTGTCCTGACCTATTTATCTTGCTGCTACAGGTACAGGATGGTATGTCCAATTCAACTCTGGACCCCTCACTACAAGAAAGATTCTGAGGTGCTGGAGCAAAAAAAAAAAAGAAAGAAAAGGAACGGAGCTGGGGAAGGGTCTGGAGCACCAGGAGCAGCTGACGGAGCTGGGAAAGGGGCTCAGCCTGGAGAAAAGAAGGCTCGGGGGGACCTTCTGGCTCTGCACAACTCCCTGACAGGAGAGGGCAGCCAGGGGAGGTCAGGCTCTGCTTCCAGGGAACAGGGACAGGATGAGAAGAAATGGCCTCAAGTTGCACGGGGAAAGATTTAGATTCATGAAAAGGTTTAGCTTTCATCAAAAAGGTGGTCAAGCACTGGAACAGTCTGCCCAGAGAAGTGATGAAATTGACATTCCTGGAAGTGTTCAAAGGACATGTGGCACTTGGAGTGGCACTTGGCACCACTGCTTAGTGATGGCCTTGGCAGTGCTGGGTTAATGGTTGGGCTTGATGACCTAACAGAGCTTTTCCAACCTTAATAATTCCTTGGGTTTATGTTGTCTTGCCTTTCTAGGGTCTCTTTTAAGTTATTTCCTGTAATCAGCTCCCTTATTGGGACTCTACATGACCCAGGACCCAGAAGAAAGGGTAACTCCTATCCTCCAAGTTTTTTTCGACAGCAAATGGTGGTAACTGGTTGAGATCATGAGTGTGCAGCAAGGTTGTCTCCTAAATATGTCAATGAAAATAAAATCAATGCCTTTTTAAAAAAATAAAAATATTTCCACCCGACTTACTGTTGGGTGTCTGGAACAAAAGCTGCAGGAGGGAGCGCGCAGCGTTTGAAGTGGGCACAGATCGTCGTGTTCTGCCTCAGCAGACGGTTCCTTTACAGGAAGCCACCACAATTTTTGTTCTGCAGCTGAGCAGATCACGAAAAACCCTCAGTGCTGCTGCCTCACTCATCCACATAAGTGAGAAAAGTTAAAGGAACCATTTTTCTTCAGCCCTTTTGGGGGCCGGAAGATTCAGCAGGGACCATTTTGTAAGTCATGGTTGCATTTCCCCGTTCCTGATGCAGTGTGCCTGGACATGGTGCAGCCAAAGGCAGATGCACCTGACTTATGAGTATTTGTCATGCTGGGCGTTGTCACTGGCAGTGCAGGACACCAAAACAGCGAATCCATCCTGGCCATTTGTGCAAGAACATCAACTTTTTAGTGGCTGGACAGTTATTGACCCTGTGAGCCACTGAGTCACTTTGTAAGTTCCTATATTTTCTTTAGGTGGAATACCAGACATCCAAACCATCTGGTTCAACTTCGTATCATCTTTTCACCAAGCTGTGATTAGCACAATGTTGTGGTGCTGAGCAGTGATGGCTGGAGGGTATTAGTTCTGTTCCTTTTATTTTTCTTCTACCAGGGAACTAATCCAAGTTGTTCTTTGGCAACAACTGCTTGAATAGAAAATGTTATGTAAAACTGAATGGCCACAACAGCTCAGAACATAGGACCAATTTCTCCCCACAGGTCAATAACTTGAGTTCACAGTTCACGACAGCATAAATCCTGTGATGGATTTGTCACATTAGTAACAAATAGGGTCAAATACAGATAAAGGAATATTATACAACTTTTAAGTGGCTGTTATTGTGGTCAGAGTGTAGTAGGTTAATCACTGTCAAGACGGTGTAAGTGAAATGAGCATTTCTCAAACATATGAAGCTCTTCAGGAACATTCATGGTAGAAGATAATGTAGGAATTGAGGGTGTTTTGCTTACAGATGTTCCAGGTGTGGCTCCATCAGACAGCTGATAGCCACGGCTGAAAGGGTTAGACACTTACTGAAGCCAGTGGAAACTTAAACATGCTGTAAAAGCACACTGAGATAGCTTAGGGATGAGAGAGAGGAATTTCTTCTTCCTACAAATAAAATTTTATAGGAAAACTAGTAATTGTTAAATGTTAATCTTATGATTACAGAGACGTCTGAAGAACCCATGACGATTCACGTGTGTAGGTTAAATGCATGCGTTGGATCTGTTGATAAGACTAAATCATAAACAAAAATAGGACCAAGCATGGGATCGTCTCTTCCATCTGGTCAGCAGTTAAAAGCGAGTAATATGTGCAAAAGAAACACAAAATCTGATCAAGCCACTGTCAAGCTGAGGAGAGACACTTGGATGTTTGTGGAAATAAATTAACATATGTTATGTGTGAAGGGTACAGCCATTCTTTAAAAGACCCGTGACAAAAACCTAATCAAATGACAGCTATAATGACTCGAGCCCGAAGGGAGCTGTTACAATAATTACACAACATGCAGAGGGTTGTAATAGCAGGGCCTCACCCGCTGAAAGATGAAAGGATCACGGGAAATGGAAGCATTTGTATTCTCAGAGATGCTAGGGAGGCACAAAGGGAAGAGCAGAGGAAAGATGCATCAGGAATCAATTCACCTAAAGCAGCTTTGGCCCCAAGGGCTGCATACTTGGGCTGATATTGGAGTGGGATGTGGATGGATTGGTGCAGGGTGTGAACAGGGAAAGCAGATCCAGCCTCAGGCCCGAAGTACTTGAGGAGGTGATGAAGGTCCGCAGGGGGGTGGCTGGTGGTCTGAGCCACATCTCTGACTGTCAGGGTACAAGGTTCCCATTCTTAGAACACGATTCAGTGAATCATCTCCTTTTACCCTCACACAGGTCCCCTCTGTCTTGCCTAAGCTGGTACTTGCAATGTCCCTGGGTGATGTGTCCAAAGAAAAGGAGGCTTGAAGTGCACAGCGGAGTGTGGAGCTCAAGTGAGAGCTAGCAGAGTTTTTCTCCTAACCTAACACTTATTTCTTAAGACAACCTTCCTGATTTTTCTCCATCATTTTCTCCATCTATTCAACTCTGTTGCAGGCAGTCTCTGTTGCAGCAAAAAAAATAGGTGTTGTATCAAGACAGCATAGGTAAATTCCTTGATGAACAGTCATGTTTTCTTTTATAAATGAAAGCAAAAGTAGATAACATGAACTAGAGAGCCCTGAACTTCAGGCAAGGCCTGTGATAAGTTTAAAGGTGTTGTGCCCCTTATATTGCCATGTATTTAATTACAATCTAAACAAGCCTAT
This sequence comes from Eulacestoma nigropectus, assembly GCA_013397775.1. NCBI lineage: Eukaryota > Metazoa > Chordata > Aves > Passeriformes > Eulacestoma > Eulacestoma nigropectus. Next base: position 267,460 of record VZTE01004411.1, read on the forward strand.
GGAATATCAACGATCATCTGATAAAATGAGAACTTGATAGGGAAAGCTGTGCCACAGATCTGATGTGCTGCATTTTACAGGTCAAAAAATTGTACTATCAAAATCTGAAGTCGCCTCCTCTTCAGACAGAGAACAAGAGACCATGTTCTTCCCTGAGTGTCCCTAATATTCTCAAAAACATGCCAGCTTTATTTTCCTTTAAAGGAATACTGATAATGAGTGTGGCTTGCTTTCACTTGAAAGACTGATTTTCCTGAGGGGCAAGAGGAACACTGTTCCAAAGCTTTTAGTCCTTTAGGATATCATCTTCATGTGATTTTGGATGGATGAGTCTTCCTAACAGCTGGGGCTCCCAGAGTTATTCCTAGATTTCAAGAAGAAATTAAATAACTGTTGGGAAGCCAATGGCTAATGGAAATGAGTTTGAGATGTGGACATGTAGCTTCAGCAGATTGGAAAAGGACAATTTCAAACATGAATATCAGTGATGCTGGAGCCAGAACCACATGTTGGATCTGTGATTGTTTAAGTTGTACTTTTATCTTATTTTCCACCATAGCAAATTTGTGCTAGTTTATCCCAATTCTCTGAGTAATGCATCCATTTTTCCCACAGTAGCTCACAATTGTTGAAAAACCCTTGTACTGAGAGAATCACTCCTAACTAGTCCTGGCTCAGAATTAGACCAGAGTATAAATGACAGTGGATAAGAGCCAGTGGCTCCAGGCTCCAGTGGAGGGAGGGATTGATGTCACCTCCTGCTTGGATTTGTTCTGGATTGTATGTCCTACCGTAAAAAGAAAAAAAATTTTCTGAAAATACCATTAAAATCCCTGTGTTCATTTTATCCCTGTGATTTCCTTTAATATTTCTTTCTCCGAGCACTATTAATCCTGTTAATTCCCAGCTGTTGCCCGACGATCAAGAAACAAATGTTTATCCTCTCCTGGCCACGGCCCACAGGTATTAAAGGATAGTCCCACTAATGCTCTACACCAAGACTTCACTTCCACTTGACATATGGAGTAATTTACCCCTGTTGGCAAAAGGAACCGAAATCAGCACGTTCCTTTTACAGCCTAATCCTGTACGTCGTGCTGATGTGTAAACAGTGACACACGAGAGTTTTACTGCCTGACATAAAACATACATTAGCACTGAGGGAATGTGTCTGTGCATTGGAGGGAAGTTGGGTTTTTTTTTTTTTTTGCTTCAGGGAAGACTGTTTTCCTCACATAGAAATCTTGGTGAAATAAGATCAAACCACCTGGAAAAGCAAGCGGATGTAATGCAGAGAGCAAAAGGAGATGATGCATCTCTTTCTGGAACCCGGAGAGATGCAGATGTTCAAATCTGGAATGCAAGTGCCAACCCATGAATTTGATGGGTGCTCAGCATCTACTGCAGTTTGGGGTTTTTCTGTCCTGAGAGAAACAGGCACTTCCAGAACACATTAAACTCAGACAATCATAGAAGTGGAAATCAGGTCAGATGACTCATGTCTTAAAAATGACCATATTTTTCTTCAGTCGTAAGTGGGGAAAGGGTGACTAACACCTATAGAGATGATATTAGGTGGGATGAATCCTACCCCCAGTGCCTCTGAAAATGAAGCCGTTTTGGCTGATGAGACACAAGGTTGATGTTTCAGACAAAAGGGATGATATGAGACTGCCCGAAAAATGTGAGACCATCGGGATTTACAAAATAAAGAGAGTCACAGCATTACTGTCTTGTGTGTATCCGTGTCCAGGTATCGAAACGTGTCCTCTGGATTTCTAGTTCTATGCTCTTCTTCATGCTATCTTGATGTTTGTTTTTTAATGAAAAATGCCTTTTTTTTTTTTTTAATTAAAAAGAGATTTTTTACTAGCTTTGGGAGGGAGGGAAGACAGGCTCCAGAGCTGCACTGGCCTGAGGACTTCTATTCATCCAGAATTCTTGCTGTGGCAGAGAATGAACCATCTGGGGTTGCTGAGGACTAGCAAATAGACCAGTGAAATTCATGGGCAACCACAACTCCTGCTCACTAATTGTGGCATTTCTGCAAGGTCTATGATGGATGTGAGAGTGATTTGGGGTTTTTAATTATTCTAAGACAAAATTTCACGATCAAGAAAAAGCCCTTTGTTTACTGTTATGTAGCTTTTTCTAACAGAACAATAACAGAAATCATCATGCACTACTATATAAATCTTTCCATGGCCTTCAGCTGTTGTTATTTATTGTTGCTGTCCTGTCTCCCCACCTGAGAGCATAATATCCTGGGACTGGAAACAGTGGCAGAGTGACAAAATGCTAAAACCCAGAATTATTTCTCCATGATGAAGAATTACAAACTCTAGGATCTTATTTGTCTGAAAAAAAAGGTAGCTGAGAGGGCATCTGATACAAATGAATACGGGAACTTGTATCTAATTTTCCTAACACTAAACCCCAGGGGAACATCAAGTAGCATTGCTGACTGTCTGATCAGTTCAGAAAAAAAAAGACATATTTCTTGTAGCAGGGTGAAGTACAGCTGTGAAACACTTTGCCAAAAGACAAGGGGATGAGAATACCTAGAAGGTTTCAAAAAGTGATAGAACATATTCTGGGAAGAAAACATCATTAAGGACTTATAAAATCATCTTGGTAGCTGCTGAAAGGCTGCGAGCTGCAGGTTGTTGGGGTGTTCTTGGTCTTCTTTGTACATTTTCTGTTGGACATTGCTGGAGGCAGAACTTGGCTAAGCAGAATTTTACTCTGATCTCACACAGCTTTATGCTGCTCTGTCCCATACAGCCTGTGCACTCTGAAGGGGCCTTCTTGAAACAACTGTGTCCACCAAACGCTTTAATTTGACCTGGAGCAGAAGGAAAAATCCAAATTTCTTCAGAAAACTTGAATGCTTTGTGTAGTATGGGTGAGATGTTTATTAGCAAAGTACTCGTATGTGTTAGTAGCTTTAAGTCCACAGGGCATGGAGAAGGAGAATTTGCGAGACTCCAACAAGGATTTAAGGCTGAGCATGTTTAAAGAACAAACTCCCTATTTTCCTGTGTATTTTATATCCTCTTTAGAAAGAGAAGGAAACACTTTCGGCATTGCTAACTACAAGGCACCACAGTGAGGCTGGGAGTCCAGATGTCCACGGTGTGAAGACGGTCCCCACTCACCAGCTCTGTCTATCTTTGTGTCTCCAGACTGTCCCACACAATGAAGCCGGTGACACCTGGTGTCGCCCTCCTGCAGCACAGAGGAGCTGCACCTTCATGGACATTGAGAGGGACAAGAACAATTCTGTCTCTGCATAAGAATATCTGTGTTGGTGTTGCCTGCTTGGCCGTGAGCAAGCACTGGAGAGCCCAATTTTGCTTTGTTGAGGGAGACTCTCAGTACTGCTCCCACCTGTGAGCAGGACAAATGGAGAGTGTCACAGCTCTTGTGTCAGCCTCGCTGCTCTCCTCCTCTGTCACCTCCTATCCCCAGCACTAAGTCTCATCTTGACCCACGTATCTGCGACCAAAACCACTGGATTTTTATGGTTGTGCAATGTGAGGGAGTTCAAGGCACTGCAGCACTGACAGGACTCTCTTTCATGGCACCGTGAGCATAAGAAACCTTCTAGATATGACTGGCTCAGCTGCTGTCTGACACCATCCTCCTTCACTACCACAACAGCTTTCAGCCTGGGGGTTTAAACCCTCATGGGGCCTTGACAAATTCAGCACTCAAGGTGAAATCACAGACCAAGTCAATATTCAGCTGGTGCAGAGCTGATTTGGTTTTCAGCATGAAAAACAGCATGGGAAAAATGTAGCTGTTTCTGGCTCGTGATTCCTTTTCCCGTTCGCAGCCTCTTCTCTCAGCAAACTGTTTAAATATTTCCCACGTACAAGGAAAGCCCAGGGAGCAGAAATGTTTCTGACCAGGCAGCTAAGTGAAGTGTTGAAGGTCTGAGGAACAAAACTTTCTGGTCCAGCAGGTCAGCTAACAGCATCTCTCACAGAGAAACAAACTGGGGGGATTCAACTCCTTTAATCTCTCCCTGAGAGAAATGTGGTTGAGAGCACAGAGTGCCTGTCAGAGCACAGATCTGCTGCCAGCCCTCCCTGATAATGTCTGGGACCACCAGCAAGGTGGAACGGAGCTCAGCACCAGGATAGCAGCCTCAGAGGTGCTACCAACCAGCCCTGCAGGCGTTCATAGTTGGGGGCAGAGAAGAACATGAGCACTTTGGATTTTTTGCTGTGATTCCGTCCCCTGATTGTTCCTCTTACTCTCCACAACCCTTATCTAAATAGCTCATGGACATGAGGAGAGATGAGGCATTTCAGAGCAAAAATGTGATGCAGGAAGAAAATGAAGGTAGGAGAGGTGAAGCAAGAAACTTTTGCAGAATGAGGCTTATAGAGGATTGGGCAGTAAACTGGGCTGACTGTGGAAGAGAGAATGTGAGGCCAGTGACACCAAACTGCAAGAAATCAAACTTCTTTATTCAGAATAATTGTCCCTGAAGAGATCACGATTGCTACTGTATCTCACATTTGCCTAGAAATTCAGAAACAAAGAACCCATGAAATACTTCTTCTTGTGGTATTTTCTTTTGCTATGAACAGGGTAACACTTGTGTTCATCCCTTGCAATACAAACTTTTCAACCTTCTCGTTTCTTGATGTATGAGGCAATTGTCATGTTGTGGTTTTGATGCCTTGAGTGGCTACCTAGAAACAGAGACTAGACAGGAGTGAGGGAATAAAGGTGGATATTTATTTGAAAGGCCTTCAAAGGTACATCCTGGGGAGCCAAAGGCTACATCAAAGATGGACCCCAAGATGGACGACGAGTCACAAGTTCTTCATACTTTGATAGGTTTGGTTCATTTGCATATCAGCATAAATTTGCCAATTAAAACTTTAGCTAATGATGTAATTTCTTCAATTTCTCCACCTCTCTGGAGGCCCTAGTTTACACCTTTTGGGCCTAGGACAATCTAAGTGTCCTTGAATAACAAGCTCAGAGAGGCTTTGTTGTGTCTAGCTGACATGAGAGGACAGAAGTTAACAGGCTACAAAAAAGTTTACAGAATTTGAAGAATATAAAAGCTAGAACCTAAGGCATCAGTTTCAAAACATGTGCTAGAAAGTGCTCTAGGTGTGTTTGGAATCCTCTGTCCTCAACAAGTGAGACGTGACAACCTTGCAAGTGTGCATGGCAGCCTGATGGAAGGGACATCAACCAACCCAACACTAAGTCTGGTGGCTTTCATCCCATGGCTTCCACGAAAGGTTCCCAGCTCAGGCTCCCCGGAATCACCACCCCCACAGGCAGGAGTGCTCAGCAGAGGAGAATCACAGGGGACAAGCACAGTTGAAGCAGAGCAGGAACTGGGGATGTAGTGCAAGAAGGTCACTAAGGAGGAGGAGACAGGCTGTGACAACGAGAGTCCATAAACTCAGTGGAGAGGGGCAGATAAAACTGCAGCAGGATGTAAAACATTTTTGGGAGCTAATTAACCTTCTAGTACCTAAATAAGGCTTACAAGAAGGCAGGAGAGGGACTTTTCACAGAGGCATGTGGTGACTGGACAAGAGGGAATGGCTTTAAACTGAAGAAGGGGAGATTTAGATTAGATAGGAGGAAGAAGTTCTTTACTAAGACGGTGGGGAGGCCCTGGCACAGGTTGCCCAGAGAAGCTGTGGCTGCCACATCCCTGGATATGTTCAAGGCCAGGTTAGATGGGGCTTGGAGCACCCTGGGATAGTGGAAGGTGTCCCTGCCTATGGAACGAGATGATCTTTAAGGTCCTTTTCAACCCAAACCACTCCATGATTCTGTTATTCTGTGAATTAGCACCTGTTTGACCACAGAGTGATCTACAGGTGACTGTGCTTGGTTAACCTGTCCTGGTCATCTGAGAGAAGTTAGACAGCAGCAACCATGGTTGAAAACTGGATAGCGCAACCCTTCCTCCTCTCACACCAATTAGCATGGCTGTTGGGACAAGCTGTTTAATTACTGCTGCAATGCCGCTACTCCTGCTCCTGGGCCATGGTCCTTCTCCTGTTCAACTGGAAGGATCCGAAGTTCACTCCTGCCAAGCCCTGGTTGAGCAATATTAACACAGCATCTGCCAGGATGCTTTGAATAGCTGCTAAACATCTACGCAGCTTTAGGTGGGAAGAAAAGGCTTTTCATGTGATGCATACATTACCCATAGCAGTGGGGAAGGATGTTAATAATTCATTCATGCTCTCAGACTCTGGAGTGTGCTAGATCTTTCAACTCACAACAATAGACATCACCCTGCAGGCTGTCATGTCCCGCTTTTAACAAAGGGAAAGAAAAGAGAGGCACTAAAAAGGAGGAAGATTTCCTGGGTGGAAAATCTGAAGCCTGATGAAGAATTAAAGCCTGTTAAATGTCTGCTTGAGCCAGCCATTGAGCAATAAAGCCTATTTGCAACTGGTTGCTGGAAGAAAGAGCTGCATGTGCAGGAAAAAGCATCTGTTGGGAAGATGCTGGCATTGCTTTCCATCGATTGTGGAATACATCAACCCCCTGGGGTGCCTGTTCGGCAAGTTTTTCTTATTCAAACCAGAGCAGAGAGGGAAGAGGAAGGAGTCACCCTGAGAAAATATATGTGCGGAATTATTTTCATGTGGCTGGACCATCCTTTGAGTACCTGAATTGCCTTCAGCTATGCCCTGCCCCCACAGGATGTTCCCAGTGGGTGTGATAGAGTCCCATTCGGGTGTTTCCAGCTCCAACAGAAATAAAGGCAACCAGAAGCAACAAGAGGACTTGTTTAGGATGCAGCAGGTAGGAAAGCAACCACTGCTGAAGGCACAGCCAGGATTTTGGGCTGGTGACCATTGCTGAAGTGTGGCCACCCCCAGTAACAATCATTGTGCCCATCACCAGGGACTGGGAGAGAAGCCACACATTTCTTTAGGACTAGTCCTGGGTCTGTATTTCTGATTTTGTCTCCTCCTTCTCCTTCCCTGACTGGAACAACCCCTCTTGTCCTTGCTGCTTTGCTCCCAAGGTGGTAAAATCCTTCCTGTCATGTCGAGAAACCCCACACCAGTCTGAGAGTAAAGGAGTGTCCTTGTCATGGGGTAATTACATTTTAAAAGAGAAAGACTGAGGTCCTTTATGTGGTGAGTACTAAGCTACACCCAAAAATAACAGGAAGGTCCCTCCAGTAAAGAGTAGACCATGTGAGTGAGCAAGAGAAGGCAGCAGAATCAAAATGTTTCCTTCCTGGGGAGGCAGGAGATAAATAAATAAAATTTAATCCTTCTGAAATCCAACCAGTCTCCTTATTTCTGTAGCTATGTCAGCAGTTTTGAGCCATTTAACAAATTCCTCATGTGACTCCCATCATTCTGATTCAAAATTATTGTAAATTGGTTGACAAATGGAGAAGAGGGCTCAAGTCCTATCATCACATCGAGTGTCTTGATGAAAACTCTGGTTTTCATGACATATGCTGGCCCATTGAATTCAGCATTTTACTCCCTAGAGTTCACTTACTGCTATTTTCCGTGGGAAACTCCCCAGGGACATTCTTGTGTACTTGGGAGAAGAAAAGCAATACTTTAATTCTTCCCTTGTACAAATCTGCACATCGACCACAGAACAGTTTTCCTTCAGGACGGGTTCCCTCAAAGCAGAATTTCAATTTGAGCACTGCTGCTCAAAAGAGCAAATGGGAGATTTCAGGCTTGCTTCACTCAGTTGCATTCTGAGTTCAATGCAGGCAGATTCTGCTGGAAGGGTATTTGCAGCAGAAGTAGGGTCTGTTGTGACCCCCATCAGTCAGCCCCACCAAACCCCCTAAAAAAAGGGGGCAAAGATCTTCTGAGGTAGAGGCAATCCCTGTGCCTTTCTGAGCTCAGAGCAGTGTCACTTCGTCTTCTTGGGACATTCTAGGGACCAAATGATGGAGCCAGTGTGAGGAGCTGACCTGCCCTTTCACTCCCTTCAACTGTGGGGTCTTTCTCAAGGCTTTTCACAGTTCATCCTCATCCCCCAGCATGGGCATGGAGATCACAGAATCTGGGTGAGCTCTTGGAGGAGATAGACAGGCCCTGCTTTGCCTTCCCTTGGCCCCTCCATTCACCCCTCTGCTCCCTGTCACCCTTGGCAGAAGTGCCAGTGGGATGTGACAAGATTGCAAAGTCTTGGCACAGAACTTCCTGATTTCTTTTTTCCTTCCCTCTGCAGGGACATGGAGCCAAGAAAGTGTCAGCTCCATAACTCTGCCCCAGCAGAGCCCTGCAAACTCCCTCAGCCAAAGCAGCTGAATAGGAAATGGGATGGAGCTGGAAACTTGTCCTTGTCAGCTGAGTTCTCCATCCAACAACTCATAAAAAACCCTACATGAAAGCAGCCAGAACCATTGCAGCTTAGTCCTATCTGAGAAACTGCATTTAATCCCCACACTGTTTATTTAACTCTACACGACAGTTGTGTAATGTCATGCTGTTCTGTCCTGATCTTGTTCCACAGGGAAGCATTTCAGCTCAGGAAATGCATGGATCAAACTGCCAGGTCTGGGTGTATTGCAGAGCTCTGCCATGTAAACAATTATTCTATAAAAGAAATCCCTCTAGCCCACAAATTTTGAGATCAAAATAAAATAAAATAAAATAAAATAAAATTGCAAGTTTAGTTTTATTTTCATCTTAGATATATTTATGATGAAACACTTGAATTTATCCCAACCACATAAGAACAAACAGGAAAATCTAGGTTGCCAGGTTTACTGTTTTAGGGTTTTTTTACCTGTCATCATTTTTAAGGCTATTTTAGGACTCCTGAACCCTTAGGCTGTGCTTTTCTTTTCTCCAATTACACCTGCATGACTGGATTTCCTACTGAAATCACTGAGCTGAAGCCAAGGGGGGTAGCAGGTCTAAGAACAAGATTTGGTCTCACGCTCCTCAAACAGGACCTTTACAATTAACTCTTCAAAACCTGCTCACTTTCCAAAGTTGAAACCATGCAGAAGGGAGATGTCTTGAATAAAATAAATATCCCCCATGTCCAGGAAACAATACGGAGCAAAGAGATTTGCTTTGCATCGTGTAATGCAACGTTTTTTGTGTATGAGTGTTCATCCAGAAAAAAAATCACAGAATCATAGAATGATTTGAGTTGCAAGTGACCTTAGAAATCACCCAGTTCCAACCCTTTCCCATCCAAGCTGGCCTTGGACACTTTCAAGGATGGGGCAGCCACAGCTTCTCTGGACAACCCTCAGAGAGTCCAGGGCCTCCCCACCCTCACAGGCAATAATTTCTTCCTAATTTCTAATGTAAATATCTCCTGTTTTACTCTCCCCTTATCCTATGTCTGTCCATGTAAAAATTCACTCTCCCTGTTTTTCATAAGCCCCATTTAAGTACTTGAAAGCATGCAGAAAATGAATATATATCATAGATTATTTAGATGTCAAAAAGGCATTTTTGCTGGCATACTATTTTTGGACATTATGTTATTTTCTTACCAATGGTAGGAATAACATGCCAAATGATCACCATCAAAGCACCTAAACCCTGATCTGTGCTTAGGTAAGCAGGGAACTTTGTGCAGAGAAATGAACACACAGAACATTCAGGTTCCATTTAATTATGTTGCAAGTAAATAATCACAGACAAATCTCAGGGAACAGGGCTGAGGGGCAGTGATGCTGTGAACTACCTGCTTCTCCAGGGAAGGGTGAATTCCATTTAAGCACTTCCCGAAAATATGACTTGAGGTGTTTTTAAAAGACACCTTCAGCAGTGGAGAGGTCAAAACCGCCTTGGGTGGGTGATTTCTGTGCTTTATCAGTGTCCTGATGGAAATTGCTGCCCATTCCCCCAGGGAAAAAGCCCTCTGGACAACCCGAGGCTGACGGTGCTGGCTCCAAACCCACCCTTATTGTGGCTGCTCTCGCAGAGCACAATCCAGAACAGCCTCCCTTCCTTCCACAGCCCTTTTTCCCCGCTGCACACATGGAGCAACAAATGGCATCTAAACACACGGCGAGCGGCGGATACAACAAGCAGATGGTGAGAGAACAAGGGCCCAGATCCATTAGCAGAAATCTGGATCAACTCGAGGATGAATCAGCGGCACAAATCAGGGGTAAATACACAACAGACACTCCACGCCAGCCGTTCCCCCGGGAGCTGGACGTCTTGGGAGACAGATCCCGGGCTCTGGCATCCTCGCGTGTGTCTTTTTGCGGATGTACACAGGAGGGCAGCAGACATTTACTCAGCGTTTGGCACCGCCATCCCTTCCCTGCCGCAGATAGCTGCTGCTGGGATAGTGTAAACTGTCCGTCAGCACGAGGGGATGGATGCCGGCTAAACAGCCCCATAAAAAACCCCAAAGTGACTGTAATTAGACACAGTGCACATTTCACTGTTATGGCAAAGACAAAGGTCTTACTCATTTCTTCCTGCTGTTGGGCTAAGTTCATCCCCCACCAAATCATCTCAGGATATTCCTTTCTTCTCTCTAGTCCATTTTATTGGGTGTTTGCTGTTTTTTGTGTAAGTTATTGCAGTGGTTTTCATTCTCCAGGAAAAGCACACTCCTATTTTTTCCACCGAGATGCTGACACAGGAATCTCGAACATCTCTTTCCCCTTGTTTCTTGATGGACAATGTACTGGGGATGGGGGAACAGGAAAGTGTGTAAGAAATACCCTCTAATTCCAGCTAATGAAGCTTGTCAATGAATATGAAAAACATTATTTAGGTTTGGAAAACAAAAGCCTGAAAGAGAATGTTTCTCAGCAACGTTTCTATTTTTTTTTGTAAGTGGGTATAATTAAAGCAATTGTCTTTAGCCGGCAAAAATACCCACTGCCTTCTTCCTGCTCCTAGCCCAGTTCCATTCATTCCTTTGAATTTGGCTTCTTGATAACTTTGTCCGCGATCCAGCACAAACAATTCTGCACGCTGACGTTGATGCCAGCTCAGATTGAAGCCTTTCAGGCAGAGCAGTGTATTTTGCCTAAGTATTTGCTCAGGCTGATCCTAATTAAATTATTAATTGCCATGTGGTTGGGTTCTCTTCAGCTGCCTAAAAGGAGTTGAGGATGGGTGTGCAAGCTGAGCTGAGCTCCCCTCCACAGTCCCAGTTGACTGCAAGAGGTGTCAGTGATGTCTCGAACTTCCCATTTCATAGAATCATAAAATTATTAAGGTTGGAAAAGAACTCTAAAATCCTCGAATCCAATCACTCCCCCAGCACTGCCAAACCCACCACTAAACCGTATCTCTAAGCACCACATCTGCATGACTTACTCAAATCCCTCCAGGGATGGTGACTCCACCACTTCCCTGAACAGTCAGTTCCAGTGCTTGGAAACCCTTTCCGTGAAGAAATCTTTCCTAATATCCCATCTCAACCTCCCTGGCACAACTTGAGGCCGTTTCCTCTTGTCCTCCCTTGCTCTCTGGGAGCAGACCTCGACCCCCACCCAGCTGCCCCCTCCTGTCAGGGAGTTTTGCAGAGCCAGAAGGCCCCCCCCGAGCCTCCTTTTCTGCAGGCTGAGCCCCTTTCCCAGCTCCCTCAGCTGCTCCTGGTGCTCCAGATCCTTCAGTAATCTAAAACTAGGATGAATTCTGAGGGAAAACCCCACATTTTCTTTCCATTTAGCTTTGTGTACCAGGCTGTAGGTCCATATCTGGTGTGCACAGCAGACTCACAGACCAAGAGGAGAGTGATCTCTTGGGTAGTTTGCACTGCCCCCTGTAAATGGCTGTTTTCTCCAGCAGTGGGGAGGGATTTTCAGAAATAATGTCCTCAAGTAGGTGCTTAAAATTCGATAGGGTGCTTTGTGGCCAAAAGCCAAATTTTACAAGATTTTTGAGCACTGAAATTAATGAGATTTAGGAACCTAAATGCTTGAAAAGAAAAACTCAACGGAGTTGATTCATCTGCCCGTGATCCTGCTAGCAAATGTGTGATAGGGACTGAGCACAGATCTGTGAGCTGGTGTAATCCACTAAGAATAATCATTCACACGGTGAGATTCCACAGCCTGACACACGCAGAGCAATCCTAGCACAAACAACAGGCATCAAAAGTCACGGCGGGAAAACGACTGGAAGTGTTTGAAACAGCAACACTGCCTGTTGCTGTAATCTCCACCATGATAATGTCACTGGGGACTGGGATTATGAGAGATGCTGTGTGGAATGAGGCTGGTTTGTGTCACAGGACTCCACTAAGATGAAACACACAATAAAGAAAAGCCTGACCAAGCAAAACCCAGACATCGTCCAGCTGTGGCTTCACGGCAATAAATACGATTGGGGATTTTGCTTATCTCCAAGATTTATCCTGTCTTCTGCCACAGAATTGCAGCCCAAGCCATGAATGCTGATTTGAGGACTTCACCTCCTGAAACAGAAATGTGGAGGCTGGGTGTGCCAGCAATATGGGAACCATCTCAGTGTGTTAAAATAAAATCCCTGGCATGGTTTGCTCTGGTGGCTGTATTGGGAATACAATGTTAATTGTTGGACCAGGCTTTGGGCAGCTAATGAGTAAAGAATCTCAGTGGATTGGGGTCTTAATTACCTGATTTACTTTAACCTGATTTCCTCTAACCCAGCAGGTCAGTGGGACTAATCTCAGAACAGGACACTATGCTATGTGATATCTTTAAACAGGTCCAAGGATTCCCAGAGATGAGGAAGGAAGTGGGGAAAGGTGCTCGTCTCAGTGGAAATTAGACACCTATGCCTAATATGATGATATAGAAATAACTCTTTGTTAGCTACTTAGCAGCCTGAAGACCCAAAGTCACACCAGATCTTGCTCCTCCCAAATACTTTGGTGCCCAGACTTCTGTTCCTGCTCTCAGTCAAGATAAAAAAGCAACAAGCTCAATAATTTCTTGTTTCTCTTAGCTGGAAATAATAAAAAAAAACAACCAAAAACTTCCTAGAGCCATAGAATCATTAAGGTTGGAAAAGATCTCCAAGATCAAGTCTAACCTTCATCATCGAGTCCAAACCTTCTTATAAATTGAGAATGTCAGCACAGAGAGGGAAGGCCTGTGTCTGAACCAGTAAAAACACAGTAATTCCCAATTCACCACAGAAACTTCAAAGCTTTATCACCTTCCTCTGCCTGTTGCTTGCTGTTCTTTACACCTTTGGTGTCACCAGGCACAGAAACTGCGGTTTGCACTAGGTGCAAATTCTTTGATTTCCGTAACTCTGCTCACTTTTTTCCTATTTTTCCCAGTTTGGTTACACTCTACACCAGGTTTATCCAGACAAGCTTCTTGTCTTGCTTTTCTCTTATCCTTTAAGGAGTAGTATTGGGTGCCACTCAGAGGTGAAAATCAGGTTAGAATGAGGTCCTTGCTGGGCTCTGTGATGAGGATGATGAACTCTGATATCTAGAGAGGACACCTCTCTCCTCACTCTGTGTTATCACAGCAGGATGGTCAAAGGACAAAATTAATTATTCTAATAACTCTAATTAAATGAAATATTAATCTGAAATAGCCCCTTTTCTGAGCTAAGGAACTTTTATAGTTCTTTTTGTTTTGTTGCGCTTTATCTCATATTCTGTGCTCCTCATTTGGTGTCTTCAGCCCTTGTTTCATTAAGAGAAAAATGAAAATAAATGAAAGACAATAAGCAGATTATTAATAAAAACTTTCAAGTAAAAATTAGTTGGAAAAAATAATTTGTAAATTAAGATTCGGATTAATCTCACTTTCTTTAGGAGGATTTTAGTCTAGACTACCTCTATCTTTAGTAGCCATAGGCACAGGGAAAACACATACTTCTCCAGAGACTGCTGTCTAAGATGATTTATCATTAATTGAATTGTCTCACTGGGCCATAAACTGAGCACATCTTGTGCTTGAAATGACACATATGCCTAAATGATTAGGAACTACAATCATTAGCAGTAAAAGCTGATACTCCTTGGGTTATCATGACATGCAAACCCTGTTTATGATGGGGAACCTGAGTCAAGCTTTACCATAGAAATCTGTACCCACACATCCATGGTAGAAGGTCCCTTCCAAAACTGCTCCTGGAAGACCTTTACCTTGCCTGTTCTTAAAATCTCCAGTAATGGAGAATCCATCGCATGTTGGTGGCTTAATTTTATGCCTACAATAATTCTGTGGTGAGTTACTCCTTTGAATAGAGAATGTCAGTACTTTCCTCTTTAGGCAGAATTTCTAAAGTTTTTAATTAGTGTTCTTCCCATCTTTAAAGCCCAGAATAAACATTTTGATCACCCTGACTTCCTGACAGCAGCTGTCCCCTCTATTCCTGTATTTAGCACCCAGACACAACAGATGCATCTCATAAGGGCAACCAACCTTTAATAAATTTCACCTTTAAGTGAAATCCAATCAAGCTTCTGATTTATGTGTTGATTATGTATTATATTTTTTTCAAATACAGAAAATTTGAAAAGTGAATTTAAAATTAGGAAGTAAAGTCTTTTCCCCCAGAATAATGCAAACAAGGCTGTTAACTCTGTTGTTCCCAGTCACTGATTTGCTTCTCTGACCTTGTAATCAGAGAAGACTCCAAGCCTTACATTCGTCTTTGAAGGCTGCTAATAATTAAATCCTATTGTTTCACTGAAACAGAACATGACTCTCACAATTTGTAACCAGAAGCAGTATAGCTGCACTGAACAATGTTGGATAAACATGCCCTTCAAAGATCAAAGGATGTAGGGCTATGTCAATTAAAAAGGAAAAAAAAAATCAGCATAGCTAAACTGCTGTTTCTCAGCATCTTGGTGCGGGTGCAGATCTGAGGCTGCCTGGATCACTTTGCTTTCATTTCACAGTCTCAAGGGTATCCTTATTCCCCCCAGTGCCTGGGGAAGCTGGCACACCCAGATGTGAGCTGAGAGTCTGTGGGCAGAGGGAGAGAGTATCCCCCTCATCCCTAATTAAACGTTCAAAGGATTCGTGCTCTCTCCAAGCAGCACATCTTTGTGGCATTAAATAAAAATCGGCCTCAAAGAGAAAACACACACACACAGAATGTGTTCAACAAGGCAGTGGGCAAGAGGGTAACAGGAGGATGTGGATTTGGAGTGACGTTGTTTGCTTTCATTTCTTCCCTGTGAGAACCCTTCCCTTCTCCGTGCATTTCCATCAGAGAGTTCACTCTCTGTACCAAACACAAACTCACCTTGATGCCGCTTTGGCCATGCAGCTCTAAGAGGGCATAGGAGAAACCGTGGTTGCTTAAGGAATTTACCCCTTCCCAGGAACGTCCATGTGATTTATGGCCAGCAAAGCCTCTTTAATTAACGTGACTCTCACTGGCTGTTTCCTGGTGGCCCAGAAAGGAGGAAAACTTGCAGCAAATGAGTCCCAGCCACGCCTTGGCTTTGTCTGTTCCATATTTCACAGCTTTTCCTCTCTCTGTTGAACAACTTCTAGGGACATGAAGACTCCTTGCTGAAATGTCTCTACTTGTGCAGGGACAGGTCACTGCTGGGAAAGGCAGATCCCACTCTCCATGGCCTGATCCTTCTGGTAGGTGTTGTAGGATCCAGTCCATCCATATACCCATGCCATAAACCTCTCAAGTGCCTCTTGCCAAGACCAAAGAATTTCTTCCCTGTGAGGGTGGTGAGGCCCTGCCACAGGTTGCCCAGAGAAGCTGTAGCTGCCCCATCCCTGAAAGTGTCCAAGGCCAGGTTTGAGATAAACGGCTAGGGGTCCGCTTATTTCAATAAAAAATCAAACTTTATTTAACAAAGATTAAGGAAAGGTAGGGCGAACAAAGTTAACCGAAAAACCACAAAAGCTGAGAAAAGCCGCACTCCCAAGATAGGCCTGGGAGCCGTAAGAGCACAACAGCCACCTCTCAATGGGCACGCTCCATTCCGTTGGGTACCCCGACTAGCGACAGGTGATTCCAGGATAAGGTGATGCATCACCATCGGAGGAACAAGAAAAATGATTTGGCCCCTTTTTAAAGACTCTCCTGGTTGTCGATTGCTCCTTTTTGGATCCTCTTTGTGATTGGCTCTTTTCTAGTCCTCTGGTTGGCTTATAATAACAGTCATTCTGGACCAATCATTTTGCCATTCTCCACTCCCATTGGTGGTTGGAAGGTCCAGTGTAGGAGAAGGTATTTTAATACTGGGTCATGTCAAAGTTTTTTGAGTTTTCCAGAAGGTTCCTCCTCATTGAATCCGTTACAGGTGTTGCCCTCTCGTGATGGATTTTTAACATTGCACTCTTCCGGTAACTTTTATTATTATTACACTAACAATAACCATTAACATTTATCAATAACTTATCAACAACTTTGAATCAACAGTTCTTAACTTCTTTTTAATTAACTTTAAGTGACTCAATTAACCCTCTTAGTGATGAGATTTCGAGAGCCAAATTATTTATTCATAACAAGGTTGGACAGGTCTTGGAGAAACCTGGGATAGTGGAAGATGTCCCTGCCCATGGCAGAGGGTTGGAACTGGATGATCTTCAAGGTCCCTTCCAATCAAAGCCATTCTATGATTGTCCCAGTGCATGTGTATGGATATGATCCCAACGTATTCTGGATGGCAAAAATGAATTCGTTTTCATTTTAGAGGAGGGACCATTGAGGAAGATGCAAACCAGAAAGGATAAAGTCATGCTGGAATCTTGCAGCAGAGCTGTCTCATGAATACCACTGTGCTTTCTGCTGCAGATTGTGTTATCTCAGCTTCAGAGGGGATCAATAAGCTTCAGCTCTGGCTATTGTTTCGTTTGTTGTCTGTTTTTTTTTTTTTTTTTAAATCAGAGTTTATTATTAGGTTAATACAATATAAAAACAGCTTAGAAAAAAAATGACTGATTTTTCCAAAAGTTAGGAAAAAAGAAAGTCTTAGCACCTTAAACACTCTCCTCTTCTCTGTCATTGAATTCCAGGGTGGATCTTCAGCTTACATCAAAATATGGTGCTTCACTCTTTATGGCATTGAGTCAGCACTGGACATGCGACCAGATCTACTCAGGGCTACGTCTGCAAGAGAGCTGTATCTTCAAATGCTCCCCTTCCACTGCAGATGGAAGAGGCATTTTTATTCTGAGAATGAGGGCATTTGTTCCTTTTACTTCTTGTACCTCTGGACTCCAATGCTTCTATTATGTGTGCCTGGATTTAGATTTATTAGTTCAATGAGAAGAATGTAAAATATGTAATGCTGAACCTATGTGCAATAGAGTTCTCCAGCCCAGGCTCCTGATTGAGAATTACAGATATTTGTTGGGTTTTTTGCTGCGCTTCTTGGGAAAGCAGAGCTGTTGCATCCTGCTGCCTGTTTATACTCCATTTTTATTTCCCAGTTCTAGACAATACCATTCCACCTCAGTGAATATTTTATGTTTTCCTTGAAATACATCACTCTCTCCACCTTACTGTCTACTAAAGACAAAACCTTATTGTAATGAGTTAAATTCCAGTATCAGCTAATCTGAGGAAAGAACCTGGTCCATAAAGTTTGACAAATGATGATCATTTTAAAAAATAAAATGTACACATTGCATCTAAACACAGTTGACCTCATTCCTCTCAGCTGCCCTGGTGTTCAGCTGCTTGGAAAGTTTCCTCCAGGGAAAACCTTTATTAAATGATTTGTGTGTCTTTTACATTTTGTTCCGAATTGTCTCGCTTCCTCGTTTTATTTTTTCTCCGGGCTGGCTGCTTGCTACAGCTAATTTGGTTGTCCTTGCTGGGACTACCATAAATACTCCTTCCCAGTAGTACTTTGCAAGCTGAATTAGTCAAGTGATCTTGGCTACAGCATCGAAGAAAATACTCCACGAGATTAAACATTGGGAGAAGTTTATGGTTGGAGACACCGTTTTAAAGTCACCCATAAAGGAGCATGAGCAAAAAAATGCTGACAAGGCCAAAAAACATTTCATAGATGCTAAAATTGTGACCTTCAGGATCGTGTTTGAAGGGAGAGCTGTTCACTCACTTCTCTCCCTGCAATGGCTGTATTAAAGCGTGACACTCTCTGTGGAACTGGTGACAAGGAGCCCTTCATAAAAATGAATGAAATATCAGATTGAAAACAAGGAGGTAAAGCCTGGCCTGCAAATTGAAAGACAGAGCACTGAAGCCTGCAGGAGCCTCCAGGTATTCTGGGTCTGCCTGTAAAGCAGAGAAGGTGACATCCTACCCGGCCTAAGCGGTACCAGAGTCACCAAAACAATTGGAAAAGTTGTTTCTTCATCTCCATCTTTGCTCTTATTTCATCCTGGCAGCACCTGTAGATTTAACCTGTGCAGGACTGTGGCTCTTGGGTGGAAACTGTGGTTGGGCAATTCTGCTTTTGGCTCGGAGTGGCACATATTTACCATTCTCCGCAAAAATTGTGGTTATCACCAGGCAGACTGGATCTGTAGTTGTTCTTACAATGGTTTCATGTCTTTTTGTCATGAGGTTGGAGCTCCAGATTTTATTTAAGGCTTGGTACACACTTCATTCACTGAAACCTAATTCCAGGGTAGCAGAGGGTAACAACAGGGCTGAAATTATTTCTGATTGGGAGGAACTGATGAAGAGCTTCCCGTCAAAAATTCCCTTATTTTTAAAATTTTTCCAGCCATGCACCAGTTAGAACATTTTATTTCAGCATTTTTGAAAGTAAATATTCCTCCTTTTCAGTTGTGAAATAATTGTTTTCAAGTCTGAAAGTACCAGTGCTTCATTTAAAAGGGTTACAAAAAATCATTTAAAATGCCCCATTAGCCACACAAAACGTTTTGACTTGAAACATCTCTTAACTATTTTTAAAAAATGCTTCTTTTCCCTTCTAAGTTGATCTTATATGACTCTCCTCCCTTCATCTCCCCAAAATAGAGTTTTCAAAATCATAAAATCATTACTATTGAGGTTAGAATCAATTACTCTTACAGTTTGCTTAAATCTTTTGAGATGTGGCGGACAGAGCTACTTTCATGTCAAGATTGACTTTAAATAAAGAAGGTTTCTAGTACTAAATTGAAAAGGCTCAGACTTTATCCTAGTGAAAAAGGTGAATGATTACAATGGGAAAAGCATTAAAATATCAGTATTTCTTGTAGAATCAGAAGTCTGTATTTCCTTAACCCTCCTGCACCACTCATGTGATAGATAGGTCTTTATTTTTTAACAGATCTTTCTTGATGTTAAAAGGTAAGTCTACTCATCTTATAATAAACCTGGAAAATTCTAGGATGAAGAAATGCATGAGACTGCATAAACATGCTCGGAGACATTTTGGGTACAAGCAATAATTCCACTTTTCTTGTAACAGATGACACTGCTTGACATTAGAACAAGAAGCACCTGTTGCCTGTGCTGTAAAATCTCTTGCAAATAGCTTCTGATTTGTGGCACTGATATAAACGCTGTGTTTTATGGAGCTTACCCAACCAGCTTTGCTATGTCAGGTTATCACTGATACATTTTTTTTCCAATTCATTTTGAGACCAACTGCTGCTAGGAGGCTGTAACAAGGGCTGTAACTTGCTCCTTTCACTTCCATTCAGACGGTTTGAATAAACCCCCATTTCAGCCTTTTATGGGCCCTCTTTCCATTATGCCTATTTTATTTTACTTTTCTCCACAGGGATTGAGCCACTTTATTCAGGTCATTTTCTGCAATATCATGTTAACCCATTAAAATGTCAGATAATTTATTGTCCATTCAGTCCACCTGCCTGTCCTTTTCCCTTAAAAAGCACAATCATTTCTGTGAGCTCTGCGTTCCCCTGCCTGTTCAAAGTGCCTCATGGTTGTCCTCACCTTCTCATTAAATCTCGCCCAAGAACGGTTGCCTTGGAAACCAGGGAGGTGATCCAGCAAAGGGGCTGAGCATCTTCACCTTGCCTTGACTTTGGTGGGAGGTGAGGCCATTCAGCACTTCTGAAAGGAGAGTTTAGTGCAAGGCCAGCAGAAAAACCACCAACTTCCATTTTCCTCTAGTTCCAGGATGATGGGATGTGATGCTGCTCCTCACATGGCTTCTGCGTGAAGAGCAGGAGTCAGAAGGAGTTTGAAACAGCTGATGCTTTTCTGGCATCTGTGAAATCATTTGAAGATGATGGAAATGCAAATGCACTCTAAATACTATTCAAATGAACAAACTTCTTCTGAAAGTCTAAGACAACCCAACTTTCCTTCCGGGCTATTTATAAAGTGACGGTGCGTTTGTAAGGGAGCTACCAGGGTTGTTACAGATTTGGAATAAGAAACCAGTTTGGATTAAAAAAAAAGAAAATAAAATCAAATAAACAGCACATCTTAGATGGTTTTTGAGAGGAGAGACAGCATCCTTCCAAGGACTCAGCCAATATAAGCACTGAATCTTAACGTTTCCAAGAAAAACACGGCAGGGTTTGGAAACTTGCCAGTGGAGAAATGAAGCCTAGCTTTCTGTGATAATCACAGCAAGAGAGAACTTGTGGAGATAAACTATACCCTGAGAACAGAGCTGGCTCTGCTCAGGCCACCAGTTCAGCCCTGGACTGGGATATCTGTTTCAATGAAGCCTTCAGACCTCCCTGTGAGCTCTTCCCAGGCTCACCTGGTTCCATATGGAGCCGTTCCTTGGACCTGAACCTTGATATAGGTGCCAGGAGCAGTGGTCGAGGTCCAGATGAGCAGAGCATCTACCAAGCCTGTGCAACCCCAGGAAAAAAGAGACCTCTGCAGGATCAGTCTAATGGAGATGACAGATTCTGCCTCACTCTTGGCTGGAGGTCTCACATGCTTCATTGGAGCTTGCTCCTGGTCTTTATGTGCTGGCACTGTAAAGTCCATGTGGGAAATAGCTGGGAAGATGTTTCCCTTCTGACTGAAGGTCATGCCAGGTTTTTCTCCTCTTCAAACTTAATGGAACCTTTTACCCTCAAACCAAGGTTTACTCCCATGGGGTTGCAAGTCTTTCTTCCTGCCAGGAATATCCCTATCTTCTCACCCAGACACAACGTGCAATGCTTGGACTCTTTTGATGCC
Source organism: Eulacestoma nigropectus (assembly GCA_013397775.1). Lineage (NCBI taxonomy): Eukaryota > Metazoa > Chordata > Aves > Passeriformes > Eulacestoma > Eulacestoma nigropectus. The sequence continues at coordinate 288,462 of VZTE01004411.1, forward strand.
AGCCTAGAGTGGTAAATGCTCAGACAGCTTCTGCAGATCCCAGGTTGTTTCAGATATCAAATTTGATCCAGAAATGTTGCAGAACATCTCCAGAAATATTTTTTCTGACTCCTTCTCTTGATATTTTTGGTGTTCATTCTCAAGAAGTTTTTATTTGTTTTGTTTTCTTGACGTTCAGTTCTGCTGTGTTTTATAACAGCAAATAAATTCCTTAAGGTCAAAAGGATTTATTTTTCTCTCAGATGGAAATTTTTGAACTTGAGAAAATGAGCACTGGAAGGAAATCTGAACTAAAAACCCATTTGAGAAGTAGAACTTTCTTCACACATGTCCATCTGAAATCCTTTCTAACTAGAAGCAGTTTCTTACAAAATGCTGTGCTACAAACAGGCAAACCTTCCCACAGAAAGATGAGTGGACAAAACAAGACGTTTGCCAAGTCACGTGATGCATTTCTTCAACTTTCTTCATGTCTTTGTATCCATGTGCCAAGCTGATGTTTTTAAAGAGAAACAAAAATGACTTGAAGTTTATATTTAGGTCGTGTCTAGAGGCACTAAATGGCGTTAGAGCTACTGGCTAATATGTGCTGTAGGAAAAACAAGGAAATTACTTTTCCTGTCTTGAAATGTTTTCAGTTGGGACACATACGAAAAGGGCTTCTTACTCAAGCTAACATACACTATTCTCTACCTCACAGAATTAGTTGGTGTTAAATGTGTCTCCCTTCTGCCCTTTTCCCCATCATTTGCATCATTGCCAAATTTTCTTCCAGAGACTGTTTCTTGAAAGAAAGCAAAGAAGCATGACTGCAGAGACTGAAAAAACAGGTGATAAAAAGCAGCTTTCTGGTACTCACAGCAAGGACAGAATAAAGTCAGGGCAGTCCCATCCGGAAAGAAGAATTCACTGTTACCATCTCAACCCTGCAGAGCTGTCGCCACATCTGGTATTGACTTTATTCAACAACAGGGAACTCCCAGGGCATTCCCAGCCCTTCAGGGTCATGGATCTGAAATCCTTGCCCTGCTCTACACTGATTTTCTCTCCCATCTTGGGCAAGCTCAGATTCAGTCCAGTGCGCAGTCCCACCTTGAAAATAAGGGTAAATGTATCTCTGAAGTGCAAAATGTTTGGACAGAAGTCTCTTGCTCACAGTAGATGAACTGGAGAGGAGGTAGGTTTGGATCCCTGTGTTGCAGGGATCTACACCTCCAAAAGAGGCTTTTGGTACTGAATAGTAACATGCTTCTAATTAAGGCTGTTGCTGTAAAATCTCTAATCTGATAACACATTGTGCAGGAAGCAAGCAGACATCTGTTCCTATGAACACATCAATGTTAAGGTGGATTTTGGATGCAAAACTCTCCCCATGCTGTTTAATAATGCCACTGGCAGAAGAGATCTCCCGCCTTAATATCTGGCAGCAAATGTTTTGCATCAGGGCCGTGTATTCCGTGGAGGATGGTGTGAACATATGATCTAATTTCCCCTGGCAAAGCGTCCATCATGCGTGTGAAATTTCTTGTGGAAGACAATAACCCCTCTCATCCATAAAATCAGGTTGATGGGTGAGCAAGACTAGGTAGAGACAGGAACACTCTCACCTCCAACGTTACCAGCTGTGGCCTTCCTTTGGGACTTTTTAAATGGGAAGTATTTGGAATTGGGTGAGACCTTCTGAAACAAGGAGTGAGTGGAAGAGCCCACCTGGCTAAGATAACCCGCCTGGCTTAAGATGTTGGTCCCTACAGTGCCCAGCTACATTTTAGCCCCTTTTGTGAGGATCTCAGAGCTGTTCCTGAAGGGAAGTAGGGTAGTGCAGGACTGACTTTTCCAGAACAGCCCAAATGCTGTCCTGAGTCAGCAGTTCCTCTCCACCACTAAGTCAAGCACAAATCCCTCGTGGTATTTCACAGAGGTAGCCTCCCCAAGTACTCCTTTTTTTCCTCCAACAATTTGCTCATCAAAGTATTACAAGCCACACTCAGACTCTTCATATATAACTGCCCTCAATGCCTTTTTCTTCCATGAGTTTTTCCTGCTGCTTTTTTGACCCCATGTAATATTATGGCATCCAGACCCTCCTGAGGAAAACCTTGCAGAACTTGGTACAGAACTCGTGAGAAGAGCTACACCTTTCTCCTCTACTAGGATCCCACTGGCGTCTGCCAGTTTAATTTGCTGAAAGCTTCAGCCTTGTAGAGTTTTTCTGGAAATCAGTAAAAGCTCCTGATGCTCAGCGGCACCAGTGGGTGACCATCTCTTACTGACACCCATCCGGTGCTATAAACAGGTTAATTTTGAGTGGGTATTTTTGGGTTGGCTGCAAAGTGCACTTGCTACAGGTACACAGAGCCAGTAGGTTTCTGTCAGATATTTTTTTTTCCATTAGTTTTGTTTTCTTCTATGCAAATAGGGAAGTAGTTTCTGATTCTGGCACACAGGTGTGTTGCTGACAGGGCCCAGCCCCTAGAAATAGCTTTGTTGCTTACATCCAACACCAGACTTGCTGGTTTTACCAGGAATGGAAGAGGAAGTTTGATTAACTCCACACAAGAGGTGATTAAAAAAATCCCCCAACTCACACTGAAACACGTCCCACAACTCCCTGACAGGAGTGATGAGCCAGGTGGGCATCAGGCTTTGCTCCCAGGGAACAAGGGACAGGACAAGAGGAAACTGGCTCAAGTTGCACCAGGGGAGGTTTAGGTTGGATACCAGGAAAAATTTCTTCACTGCAAGGATTGTCAAGCACTGTCACAGGCTGCCCAGGGTAGTGGTGGAGTCACCATTCCTAGAGAGATTTAAGAGCTGTGTGGATGTGGTGCTTTGGGACGTGATTTAGTGGTGGCCAGGGCAGTGCTGGGTTAATGGTGGGTGGTGACCTTTGAGATCTTTTCCAACCTCAATGAATCTATGGGAGAAGGAGCAGGGGTTTCCATGCAGAGCCACAAGTCTGCCATGGGACACAATTGTCCTTCGGTTAAGATCCCAGCTTTGACACCAGCTTGTCACGTGACCTTGAGCATCATGTATTTTGGATTTTTAGTACATTAACAGAGCAAGAAGAAGAGAGTTAGCAGCAGGAGACAAGACTGCAGTAACACTGGATGATGAAGCAAGACGTGTCTTCAGAGCAAAAAACACTCTGATAAAACCTGTGTCAGATTTAAAGATTTGCACTTCTCAGCCATCAGAGTTACACAGGGGGATAGACTGGCAGATATATTATGCAAATAAGGATCAAAATACTTGCACATCTGCTTCAATCTTATTTTCTCAGCCTTTTAAAATAGTAATTGTAAGTGTATATATTACAGCTCAGATACTCAGATGGTTTTGGGCATCTACTTCCCACACTCAAAGAAAAATATATCAGAGCATAGAACTAACAAGGAGTGAGGTACTTCACAGCAGTTAAAGCCAGAATCCGAATGTAATACAATTGCTCTTCTCTGTTCACTCGGAAAGAGGCTCCAACCCAAGGTTTCAGATCCAGCAAGGACTCAGCATGGCTTGGGGATCTCCCAGGCACTGCTTGTGATACAGCCTCCCTGTCTCTTCTGAGTCCACAAAAAATATGTAATAACACAGCCTAATATGCACTGCTACAATCAGGGGAAAATAAGTTGGATTGCCTCATGATTTTGGTTCTTTAAGAAAGAAAACTTGTTAAAGTGGTGGCTCACTTGCAGCTCTGATGACATCAGGGTAGAGCAAGAAACGAGCTGAATGCACAGTGAGGAGGCACATGGCAACTTGGAGTGAGGAGTTAACCCCTTAGGGCTTGGCTCTAGAAGCACTGGTGAGTGACTTTCCTCATTTGTCTCTTCCCAGCAGAGCAGCTCAGCAGATGCAAGGACAGCTGGACCCCAAACTCCTGGCAGCCCCAGCTGTGTACATGGTTTGTATGAGTTTCAAAGCTCCAGAAAAGCAGTTTATTTGGGGACTGAGTGATTGCTGGCAGTAGTGCAGTATCACGTAACAAAGGGGAGTTGGGTACGGACACTACAGAAAGGGACACAGCACCAGACATGACAAACCGATGGAACAGTTTGTCCAGAGAGGTTGTGGATCCCTGGAAATGCTCAAGGCCGGGGTGGATGGAGCTCTGAGCAGCTTGGTCCACTGGAAGATGTTCCTGTCCATGACAGGGGTGAAGAATGAAACAACACAAAAATCCCTTCCAACCCAAAACAATTACATGATTTTATGACAGAAGCAGACCTTCTTCTTGCCCATGTTGTGTAGAGAGGCTGGGTCAGTGTGTTACAGCCTCTCCATCCACCTGCCAGTCTCCCTCTGTCTGTGTCAGGGGCAAAGCTGTGGGAGGACTGATGGGTCTGACCTGCCCAAGCTCCTTCTCGGCCCTGTCTCTATCTTGCATTAAATATAATCATAGACATAATTATCACATCCAAGGACATCAGATCCACAACTCAGCAAGGTCAGCACCACTGAGATCTGCAGGGCTAAGCCTCAGCAAAGAGAAGGGCAGAATTGGCTCCGGTCTTTCCTGAAACTAACAGAAACAGCCAGAAACCTTTCCTTCTACAGCGACCCTTGGCAGCTTTGCTGTTTTGTCTTCCCCCCCCCACCCCGAATGAGGTGAGGGTTGATGTTTTTTGCATTATTAAGAAGTTTCCACAGGAAAACAAGCTGCCCACTGTCACACCAAGAGCGTGTGTGAGCAGGGCTGGGATGTCCAGCAGGTCACACCACATGTGAAATTCACAAGGCTCTGTCTGCATCTGAGGCACTCGTGCAGCCCAGCTGGGGCTGGGAATGGCTCAGGCACCTCCCAGACTATCTCATCTCCACAGCCTCCAAAAGGTTCTCTTCACTCCGAAGCCAGGCAAGACAGATGAAATCCCTGCTCCCCCAAACGCACGTCTCGACGAAGAGATTTGCTCCTCAGAGCCAAGAACACTGAACCCTTACCTTTCATTTTGATGGTTTCCATGGAAACCATAAAATTAAGCTATGCAGTTACTTACTGCAACATTACATAATCTGCCAAACACTCTGATGTTTTTCAACAAATGTGTTTGTTCTGGGCTGCCTGGTTGTTTTTTTTTTTTCTTCCCAGTATGATCAGTCCAATCCGTGTTGATCTGATTAAACAAGGAGCCGTGGTGTAAAATCAGGTATTAAAATGCAACTTCTGTCAGTTCTCTTCTCTAGAGAATGACAGCTCTGCCTGCTTCCACTGCTGGCTTGCAGCTGCAGTTTAAGGTTTTACAGCACTGCTCATCTCCTGATCGTATGGATGGAGTTGGATTGCAGAGGGTCTGATCCAACTTCTGGCCTTGGGGATAATAAATAGCTCCCACACTGCTCCAGGTTATTTGTATCCATAAAAGTAGCATGCAAAAAATTTGGTCACATGCACTGAATTTTTTGTTTAATTAGGGCCACAAGGCAGGGTGGAAAGGGCTGCCTTCAGTTCAGTTTCCCACATGGACTTGAGGGATCACATTTTGGTCAAGCGCTGTGGAATATCCTGCAAATTTATTATGAAGGAAAAATCTCATTATACAACAAAGCTAATATGCATTTTTTTATGTTCCTGGCACTCAGCCATCCCTGTTGGAACTGGACCAGAGGCAGCAGCAATGTTTGGGATGAAGAAAGGTGCTGTGCAATCACTCTTTAACTTTTGTGGCCAGACTTATCATTTTAAATAGAGCTCAGCAAAGCCATTTAGCTATTCTTTGTTTTTCCAGGATACAAGACTCTGCTGCTGTAGGGAATACTGCCAAAAACTTTCTCACCATTGGTGAGAACAAACTGTCCCTTTTGTAGCCACACAGGGCAAAGACCTCAGCTGGACTTTGGGGCTTGCACAGAGAATGCAGTGGGACAAGGGAGGCCACAAACACATGGATTTATGTCCTAAGAAAAGGGTATGAAAAGGATTGCAACTTGTAGGTCAGCATCCTTCACCTTCCAGTGCTGTGTCTCTCAGGCTTCATTTGCTGGTAAACTAAAAATGTCCAGGAGATTACTCAGGCCAGATCAAGTCATTGTTTGGATGTTTTAGCTCTGACTTGTTCCTGCACCAGGTCTCACATCACACCAAGGAGGGTGTGGATGCAGCACACAAGAGCTTGGCCCATTCTGCGTTCAGAAGAAGAGAGTTCAGGTGTCACCATGTTTCCCTGAAGCCCAGAAATCGGCCCTGGCCCATTTTATTTGCTAGTAAGTTAAGACGTATTTTCAAAGAAATGATCAAGTCCAGCAAGGGCAGTGTAAATTAAAGCTGACAGAGATGCAGTCACTTCTCCTGGCAGCATCCTTTCTTATCTCTCCAATCAATTTATCCCTTCAGCAAAACCCACATCTTCCTTGAGCACTGCTCAGACTTGGCATAGCATCTTGAAAATCCTTTTCGGGAGGGGGATGGCTTTTGTTTTTGAAATATTGCTGAGAAACCCAAAAGGGAAAGCTGGGTTTCCTCCTCACACCACTGACCATGTTTGCCATCAGGTGACATCACAGAAACACTATCCATATCCCTGGGAAATCTGTCTTTTCATGGGTTAATCTCGTTCTGCTCCAGCCTCTTATCGCTCACTGGCTTTGTGCGACATGTGAGACAGTGATCTTAGTATGATATAAAGACATGAAATGCTAAGCAACTGAAGCAGCTGCTTGTGCACCATTCAAAGAGCACACATATCCAATAAAACAGGCATTTACAGTGACTATAAATAGCTGGGAATAGCAGATAACTAATTATTTGAGTGTCAAAAAAAACTCTAGGCAACCTCATGTGACATAACGACACATGTCATGGGTAATAACTTCCAGCCTGAGATGAGGATGGAATTTAAAAGAACTGGAGGTTTCCTGGGTTTGCCAAAATGGTCAGTCTATTTTTGTCCATTTCAGTGCCAAATATTGGACATATTTCTCTTGCTGAATACTTACATATTCCACTTTGAAGTCAAGAGGTTCAGTCAGGCAAACTGGCATCCCTGGAAAGAAACTGCACCTGGAGAGGGTGCTTCAGGAAGCCAAAGCAATGATTTATTGTAATTTTTGAGTTGTAGGAAAAGCTGTATTAACTTAAGCTGCATAATAAATCTCTGCAAAATAAAGACTGGGTTAAATATCTCTGCAGGATCTCGTCTTTTCAATTTTCTGGTTTGCCGTTTCTCTTCTTTGTATGTATTTCTTGATGTGAAGAGTTTGCTCGCTCTATACTCATTTTCTACTACACCAAGCAGCATCACTGCTCAATTTTCACCATAATAAATGAAATATAAAGAAAATATCAGATAGTGCCAATACTGGTGGTTTTCTGCTTTCTCCTGAACTGGTTTTACTGAGCCTGCAGACAGACCTTCCTGTGAGCATCTCTATCCATGAACTTCCAGCATGTGGATGATAAACTCACAGGCTTATTTGTCTTCCAAACCTTTGTGATGCAGTTTAACTTCTAATTTTTTTTTTTTAATAAAATGTTGAAGATTAATAGCTGCAAATCTCCAAGGCAGTTGTTATCCCCTTGATTTTCTTTCTGTTTCTTTCTACAGGATATTGTTCAGACATTTCTGTGCTACATCAGAGCAGTGTAGTTACCACAGTTACTCTGGTTACTACCCCTATTTTCGACCTGAAGGATTATTCAAAACACCAGAGCGTGGAAACAGGTAGAGCATGTGACCCAACATGTTCAGAAACGGGGAGGACAGCACTGCTCTGGTATTAAATAGCAATTAAATAATCCACAAGCAATTAGCAGAACCTGTCTTCCTGGTGTTTTAGAAAGGGTCAGACAAAAATAATTAATTCAATAAATAAATGAGGGTAGTGATGCACTGGAGGTGCTGGGTGGAAAAGAGTGAAGCTGCACCCAGCAGCCAGAGAATCCTCAAAACAGTGAGAATTACTAATTTTAGCACATCCAGAATTATGAGTCCTGAGGGACTGAAGGGACCTCCAGAAGCCTGAGCAGAGTTATAATCCTTATAACCAGCAGGAGTCTGAGGTCAAATCCCAGGATTGCTCAGAAGGAACTCGGGCACTGCTGCTGAGAAGGACTCATGAAATCGTCTTATCCAAAGCTTATTAAATGCTCAACTTCAGAAAACTTCTTCTGCTCCCACCATCAGCTCTGTTTGCCTTTGTGGAAGGAAATTCCATTTACTTCACTGTGCTCTGGATCATAGCAGATCCTTGTGGTCATTAAAATTTGCTTCTTTCTTTCTCGCACATGAATGTAAATTGGAGATTTTATGAAGTGATCTGTTGATACGGATGGACTTGCAGAAAACACAAACTGTGTCTTTTGCCTAATTTGCAGAGATTTTATCTTTTTTATTTTTATTATTTTTAGACTCCTGATATTTTCCCACTGGAAGAATCTCATCTAAACCAAATTCTGGCCAACTAATTATAACATTGATTTTCCTAATAACCTTTCACAAACCTTTTTTATGCAGTTAATACACCAGAATAAACTCATGAATCACAGAGTAAAATTCACAGGTTAAAAGGATAAATCACAGGCAGTTGTTTTGATACAGCAAACCTTGAGTGCACAAGGGCAGTGAAATTATCACAGATTTGGGTAATTGTTTCCTGTGAGGTTTTGAAACTTTAACAGAAATTCAAATATTTTCTGCTACTTAAACATTCTTTCCTGCACTCCAGTCTCAAAGAACAAATATCTCAGGGCTTTTCCACATGAAAAAATTGATGTCACTGTAATGCTGTCCATTCTTTGAGATTAATTGGGTTTAACTTTAGAAACATAAAAAAAAGGTGAAGTTTCACCTGTCTGAGCTGAAGAGGATTTTGCTTGGAGACTAATGGCTTAGCTAGTTAGGTTTGGATAAGTATTTCAGAAGGATTCTGGACCTTACTGCTTGTATAATGCAGCTACCACTGGTGTGGTGTCAGAAGAGGCTCTTGAGAGAGAAGCATGTGTCAATAGAAGCTTTCAAGCAGGAGGAAACTCTTTGGTGTGTTTTCTGACACTGTGACATCAGGTGGATATGCCACAATTCTAGTTAAGGTTTGCAGAACCTTGTTATGTCAGCCTTACCCTGGGGAGCACCAGGAACAAGGAACTGTGCTTCTTTATACAGCAGAAAAACTTTCTAAAGGAAAAAAAATCTTGTTAACAATTCTTTTAGAAAAGTGTCCACACCGTCTGTCTTTTGGAGGAGGGAATTGCATCAGGATTGTGAATTCTTCCCTGCTGAATTCAGCTGCAGAGATGCTTCTCCACAGATATCAGCTCAATACAAATAATTTCTGCTGACAAGATCTTTAATTGGGATGGTTCAGAAATGATAAAACAAGACCCAGAGAAACATCCATTTCAAAAATCCGTTGGTTTTGCACCCATTGATTAAGAATTTCCATTTTCAGGTACTTCCAGTGAGAAGGTGCCTGGGTTGGCAAAATTTCCAACTCCTTAGGAACACAAAACTTAAGTCTGGGGAACTGCAAAAGGATCTCCAATCTCTCCATGGATTCCCTCATGTAAAAGAACCAACAAACAAACCAAACTTGAGAAATTCAGCAGCATCAAATTATGAAGCAGAAGAATGAGGCTAATTTTTACAAGATTGTCTAGAAGTCACATGTATATATATATATATATAGATATGTACTGTATTATATTTTTCTCTTATATGTACATATAAATATAAAATATATATCTTATATATTTTATATGTTTTGTACAATATATGTAATTTCTATCTTTTATATACTAATATATAATTATATATTTTATTTATATTTATTTGTATATACATTATGTGTATACTTATATATATATATAAAAGAGGGAGAAATATCTCTATCCTAGATATATGTATTTCTACAAGTCTAAAATATCAATGATTTAATGACCCTGTGTGACACATACATTCATGCATATATTGCATGTATCTGTGTAATTATATGTATGACTAAATACACATAAACAATTTCAAGGTGTGTCTCTGCATGGCTGTGTGCAATTTAAAGGTATAGAAATATTAGGCATTGATTTCTCCTGAGCTAACAGGATTTGTGGCTGGATCCCTGCATCTCTGCAGGATGATTTAGAGCCAGGGAAGGACCTCTGTGCGTGACAATTCCCCCCCTGTTGGGAGGCATCAGCTCTCAGTTTGGAATTCCTTTTAAAACCCTCAGTGTGAAATGTGCCCTTCCAGGTAATTCTGGCAGCAAATGCTCCAGGTGAGTCCTTTGTAAGGATAAGGAGAGGTAACAGGGAGGGTGTGTTAAAATTCCTGATTAAGCACGAACTGAGCACTGCTCACTGGGAAGAGTTTCCCACTCAGACCAGTGGCTTTGCAGAGTTTGATCAGATCCATGATCAATATCATCCAATATATAAAAGCATCCACAGGTGGGTGGGCCACCCCTGTGCACTCTGAAGAATCAGTTCTCGGGAAATTTCACTTCTTTCCTGCCTCTCTTTACTGCATCTGCAATATAAATAGGGCAGAACTCAGTCCAAAATTTGAATTAGATTTCCAGATAGCCAAAAATTATGTCAGTGCTTTTTGGTGCATAGAGTTGAACTGTTCTCACAACAGTTCAGCTCTGTGTTCTCTATGCTGCAGAGGCAAAGAACCCTAAATTCTTTTTCTTTACAGGATAGAAAAGATAAGAAAGAATAGTTTGGTACCAGCAGGAAGCTTGAATAAGTCACCATCGTGTAGAAAAAACACTCCCAGGTGAAATCCATTGTAGAATACCTTGGCTATTCACCTCTACCAGTCTCGTGGTGTTTTGAGGTTTCATCTCAAGATAAAGCACAAGTGATGGAGACCTCCCAGCTCCCATTTTCCTATCAGACCTCAGGATAAATCAGCGGGCAAATTCTACTAAGCCATAACTCAAAATAAGTAATTTCTTATGATGTGACCTCCTCAGAATTACTTGACTGGAACAAGGCAGAAGACCCTAAATGCTCACTGTCCCCCGTTCTGGCCGCTTCTTCTTAGTGTTTCTCACCAACAACACGGCATAAGAGAAGTTTTTAAAAGAAAAAAAAATCAGAACAGCCTTGATGAGGATAATTTTTAGAATGTGTAAGTTACAAGCTCACACCTGGCACTCGGCTCTTCTCAGGAAGCAGCACGGCTGCTTGCCCTCTCCGAGTGGCACTGAGAGAGACACTCCCTGTGTTATTTTTATGCTCCTCAGCCTGAGCATCTGCCTGAAGAGCAGAATGGACTCCTAGCCTCCCCTCCCACTCAGGCTCTTTGTTTTTGCATCAGAGATTCTTGTGGTGTCTGGGATGTGGTGACCTCAAGGCTGGCTTTCAAAGCTTGGTTGCTTCCAATTTTATTATTTATGTCATGGTTGCCACTCCAGGTACTCAGTGCCAGCTGCTCAGGTACTTAGCAGGTGGTTTTGGTGGCCAGCAGTCAGAATCTCCAAGAAAGATCTCGTGGTTTGAGTGAAGCCTTTGATAGATCTGTGTCCTGTGTAATACGACAGCACAAAGTACTTGTTTTTCCTTCCCTCAGTCTGCATCATGAATAGCCTGGAGAAGAAAATGTGGAATATTACAAAATGGGCACCACAAAGTTTCACTGGGTTGCTATTACACAGCCTGGCTCTAACTATATAATAAAGAGGTATTTTAAAGTTATTTACTACAGAAAACTTATTTACTATAACTTTCATAACTCTCATCAAGTCGTAGGTCATACCTAGAGAAATGGCACCTCCCAACACCCAGCAAAAGGTTAAAGTGAATAAAATCACTCAGCTTCTCAAAAGTAATGAGGAGTAACTCCGCTACTTTTAAAGATCTTACCTTGGCACAAAGTTGAGGTGAAGGAGGATCTGCACAGACTCTCCACCTCTATTTTAAAACTTTTTAATGAGATATAGAAAATCTGAAGGAAAGCTCCAGCTGTCTTTACTCAGACCAAGGTCCTCGACTTCAGGCAATGGGAGTCTGAGAAATTATCAGCTTAAGCCTTTCTCTGCTTGAATATTTGCAAGTTTTAGCTATTAGCTGAGATAAAGACCATCTGCAGTCTTTATCAAATGCTAAATATTTCCCTTAAGTGACTGTCATTATTACTATCAAAAACCAGCCAGACTCTAATGGCTTTCCATGGGCTACTAGAGAAAACATTTGACTTCTTATGGATTTGAAGAGGATTGCAGTAATTCACTGTAAGGAAAAAATCCTGATGAGAGCAGTTTTTAAGCTCTTAGGCTCATTCAGGCTCTAAAGATGACTTTTTTTGAAGGCTTTATGACACTTAGCTCCTGTTCAAATTACTGTTTTTGTTAGTGCACCGTGGAAACCCCATTCCTGACCCAGAACTCTCTGTGCTATCATCACCTCAGCATTCCAGTCCTGTTTCCCTGGCTGGACATAGCAAAAGTGCTTCCACTCACAACATCTTAACTCCTAGGACTGGGACCCTGTGGATACCGAAATGCTGCTAGCAGATGAATTTTCCAGCTTCTTGCATTAATTCTTTGAAAACCTTTCCTTTCTCATGCAGGATATGAAAACAGTAAGACAGTTTATGCAGATGATATTCACATCTGGTGTTTTGCTAAGTTCTGTTTATGGTACACTGAGAAATGTTTTACCGTGGATGTGATAGAACCTAAACCAATCACCCTAGGAGGTGTGTGAACATTGTCCAATTGCTTTATGGAACTAGACTATATAAAAATGATTGTAAAATTAATAAATAATTCATTCTTTTGCTGGATTTGATGTTGCTGCATCTCTCAGTTCCTGGCTCTACAGCGACAGGACCCACCTAACTTTGTACACCTAACCCATCTGATCTGGGTATTTGTGTAGTCATCCAACCTCCCTATAGTTTTGGAGGAGAATAAATTATTTCCAAAGCCTGGAGAACTCCCTCTCTGGGAGGGAGAACGGATGTCCTGTAGATGCACTGATGCCAACCCAAGTGTGCAGTCAGTCTCACCCTGCTCCCTGTGCCACAGACTCATGCTATCACCTAGATTAAAAAACCCCAGCTATTCAAATAAAAAGTTGGCCAAACACTCCTGATGCTGAGAAATTCCTCCTTAAAGATCTAAAGCTTGGGGGTACCTTTATATGGACAAAGGTCAAAATAAGCCCCACATTTCATCTCTCAGAAGAAGATGCCTTCAGCCTCTTTCACCCTGGATCTTCCCTAAACTTGCAGTCCTCACTCTGCTTTCCATGCTATCCCACCAGCATGTGATAAAACATCCCTGCAAGAGCTTGCTTGATTCTGTGTTACTCAAATTAAGTGTCTTTCCTATGTTGACCTAAAGGAAAAGCTGCTGAACTGCTGACTCCTGTTGAGGTTTGACCCTCTAAAATGTGTCATGTGGCTGCTCCTTTGCCTCTCTTACTTGACCTGCTGCAGAAACTCTGGCAGTTTCTGTGCAAATTCAAAAGAACTTGGAAATTATCACTGTAATGTAGGTGGTTTCCCTTTTGCCTGTGCAAGTTTTCTAACATTATGTGTGTGAGAGTGACCTTTAAATCATGGAGAGATTTATATTTTAAGCCACCTCTGTCTAAATGAATATTTCTGTCTCAGCAACAGAATTAAATTTTCATCCTCCAAATGAGGTTCAAGACTTCTTCACTTATAAACTGTTGCTAAAACTGAGGCTCTGCTAGGAACCCACCATGGAATGTGCTAACAAATAAAGAGCATGGATGATCAGACATATCTCATTTTACCTCCAAGTGTAGTTTAAACTTGTGTTCTTACAGGAGCAGAAGTATCCACCTAAGGGAGCGGGCAGGGCTGGGAATTGGAGGGTCATGCCATCCTACAACCTTTTAGCTTCAGCATCAGTCTATACCAGACTAGAGTGACTATATGGAAACTTCATGCTCCAAAAACAATTCTCACACTCCAAAAATAATTCCCTTTTTGTTGTTTTTTTTTTAAGATACTACAGATTTGCTCCTGCACTTATACACTGACTCAAAGGAGTAGAAGCTGGTGACATCTGCGGCTGGCACAAAAGGAATGGATAGGAATGGGCATCTGGAGGAGAGAAGGGATGGGGGACAGCTTGCAGCCGCCGATTATCAGACTGAGTTAGACTGGTGTGAAGCTGCAACCTCAGAGAACAATGTTGGTGAGCCCAGTGGGCTGAGCAGGTTGACAGCCAAGTCCCTGACACAGAAACATTTGTGTGTAGAGCTCTTGCCTTACCCAAAATCTCATTAACCCTCCTGACCCAGGTAAGCTCATGCTAGGCTCTAACTCATTTTTCCCCCTTCTCCTTCCATCATTACCCCCTCAAAAGTGTTTCTGTTTAATATCTTGCCTTTAAAACTACTGCTTCATTTTCTCTTCTGCCAACATATCACCTTCAGTGCAAAGGTGCTAAAGAAGATATATTTTGCCTGCAAACTCTATATCTCAGCAATATGAGCTCTCATCAAGCAGCAATGCCATGCTGGGGAGGGAGTGTTGGGCTAGGATTTGATCTCTTTTAGTTGCACGAGGTGATCAGGAAGATTTGTCTACATCCCTCTGCAGGGATAGGAAGGGTTGGAGCCTGCAGTGAGGCTCAGTCATCTAAAAGTCGTGAGTGTAAAGACACTTTTTGTTATTTGTTTCTTACTTTCACCTCTGACAAAAAAAAACTCCTTCCAAATCAGGACTTTCTCACTGACTGCCACTGGCTTTGGATGAGGCCCTGGATGAAGTGGGTGCGTTCCCTTTGCCAGTGGCTCTCAAACCTCTGAGCAACTACAGATCTCTGCGAACTCAAATTCCCCATGGTTCAGCCTCATTAGAACTGGCAAGTTCTGCAAATTGCTGTGCTTAATTTGATTTTGCATAAAAGCTTCAGACCGCAAAGGGCAGTCCCCTGGACCCCAGTTTGGACTGAAGTAATGACTTGCAGGTGAAGGTCTTCTGGAAACTGCCTCTATTCCATGTACAAGTCAAAATGCAGGATTCTACACTTAGGATGGAGTAATACCAGGAACAAGCGTAAAGTGGGAGGGGAGTGGTGAGAGAGCAGCCCTGCAGGAAGGGATCTGAGGTGCTGGTTGGCAGAGGCTCAATAAGGGAGGGACATACTGATACCTTCTCCCTGGTGTCCAGTGTTGGGACATGTGGGAATGGCTCAAAGCTGTGCCAGGGAAGGTTTAAACTGGAGATGAGGAAGCATTTCCTCACTGACAGGGTGGTCAAACACTGGAACAGACTCCCTAGAGGAACAGTCAACACCCCAGGCCTGTCAGTGTAATAGAGGCATTTGGACAATGCCCTTAATAACATTATTTATCCTTTGGCCAGCCCTGAATTAGTCAGACATTTGGACTAGATGACTGATGTATGACTCTTCTAAATAGTCTGTTCTATTGTATTGTATTGTATTCTATTCTATTCTATTCTACATTTTTAATTAAGTCATTTCGAAAACATTCTTATCTGTGCCTAAAACAGGCCTAAAATTGCCCATGTCCCAACTTCCTCGCTGGTGTAAGACAGGCTTGGCAGCTTTTTACACAACCTGCATCTCATGCTGTCACTGTTCTCTAACTGCCTCATCCCACAATGTAAAGTGACAAACAAAAATCAAGATTTAAGTTTTCCTGTCAATTAGAAACTCCAGGTAGAAAGAAAAGAGGAAACTAAATCCTCTGTCTCAGATGAGTGAGATACAGGATATTGTTATTTTTATATCGCTCAATCATTCATGAGTTGAGCTATAAAAAGTCCTAAATTCCTCCTGGTCCCATATTGAGCTGGAAGTTAATGCTTCATTAGCAGTAAAAGCTTCAGGTTGTGTGAGTGAGTAACCTTTTGTTCAAACATGATGTCTGACATTTGCATAACTACGTCTATCTCTGAGTTATTGAGATGATGTGACTCACCAAGCTCTTGTAAACAGGTTGGTTTTTTTTTTTCCTGCTGCCTCTCAATACCATACATCCTCACACTTTGTTTTCTCACAGCTCTCTGGTAGGGCAGTGACATTTTTAGGCTTCATCAAGCTTTTGCATCAAAATAACCCCTCTCCTGTACCTGGCAGCTGGTCCTGGAGATCAGAGAGCCTAAACCAGTGATGCCTCACTCAGCTGAACACTTGGGCTACGTGGAATGTTCTGCAGAAACAGCAAGGCAGAGGTGAAATCACCTTCTTGTGTCCCAAAGAGATCTTTGGTGTCCCAAAGATCTTCACACTGACCCTGGTTTCGTGCAGCGGGAAGGTGACCTGGCAAATCCCTTCTGTATCCTCCTTCTGGAATTACTTATTTGAGTTTACATGTAAAATTATTATCAGGACTTTTTTAGCCTCAAGCCATCTCTGAGCTCTGCCCAGGAAGAAAATAACCTTGATGGAGGAATGGGAGGGCTGAGGGTCTTGTTTTAAGTGGTGCCTGGTCCTGTACCCTGATATGAGGCTGATTAGAGCAATCTGAGGCTTGAAAATAGTAATAGAAAAATATAGCAGGAAAAAAATATCTGAGAAAATATAAATCTTCCATAAAATTAACCAGTTCCCTTTTTAAACCAACCAAAGGCTGCTCTGAAATGTCACTGTTTGAATGGGTAGGAACCACCCTTTAATTGCCAACTAAACATATCCGTGGTTCCATTTCTGCTGTGACTTCATTGGAGTTTTCCATCCAGAATGTTTTTAAATATTTCTGGAAAGTAAGAGGTTTTTTGGTATCTAAATCACTGCCTGTAGAAAACACCAGAGGGACTGGAACAGAAAGGAATCTTCCCTAATAACAGCTCACCTCAGAATTAGGGATCACGAAGTATGTCTTTCACCCTCCAGAACCTCCATTATTTACTTTGATTTTATGGCTTTTGGGTCTCTGTTCACTGTCTGGATTTTAAAAGCCAGGGAGTCATCATGTGATTGGTGAATCTCAGAATGGCCAAACAGAGGTTTACTCTGATTTTTGGTTGGTTGATTGTTTGGTTGGCTGTGTTTTGTTCTCTGTTCCTCATAGAAAATTTGTCCAGTGGAGGGAAGTTCTTTCTCAGAGGGAGGAAAATGCATATTTGGCACTTGGAAACTTGCAAACTGCTGCTTTCTGCAAATGGTGTTCCAAGCAAGTGTTTGGGAGCTACAGAAAAGGCTTTCACTGACTCTGATAAAGAATCATAAAATCATTAATCATTGGAAAATACCTCTAAGGTCATCAAATCCAAACACATTTCTTTACAACTTGCAAGACAGTTGGTACCCTTTATGTCACTGCTTCTGAGCATGATCTTTTTCTTCATTTCACATCTACTACAACATCCTGCACATCAAAATCAGGATAAATCAGTTTCTAGCACACCCTCCATGAACCTTCGTTCCTCGTGGGGTTCTTGTGGCCCTTAGATATGACAATTGCTGTAATGCAGTGGTCACCCTTAGTCCTCTCCAGTGCTGCCTGAGTAATTATTCAACTTTATCGCCATCCATACCGAGCTGCTTTGGGTCTCCATGGCAGTTCTGCCTCTAGGAGGCTGCACTGCCAGAGATGACAACACCCAGGTGTGCAAAGAAAACCTGGGGAGCTCCTAAGGGTGGCTGGTCTGCAGAGAAAGATTTTGGGGCCGCACAAGGGAATAAACCTTCACCCTGTTGGAAGCAGAAGGTCTTTGGGGCTTAAATTTTTGCAGTTAAATTTTGAGGACTAAGTGGATTCCATCGTGGAAGATGTTTGGGCGCAAAGGCGTTGGTCAGGGATCTATGAATAGGCAGCCACCAGCCAGGCAGGGTGACCTGGGAGTCTCCAGTGAGATGTGGATTCAAACAGATTTCTTTCAGCATTTTGGCTGAACTAAAAGCCCTCAAGGCCACAGGTATGGCCACAGGTACATCTTCAAGAGCCAGCCCTGTGCAGTCCATAGGGCAGGTATCTCCAGTGGGACATAAATACATCTCTGCCTCTAGCAAGGGTTGGTCTACCCAGAAAAAGGTCACTGGCAGCTTGTAACTGGCTGCTAAATAATAATCATCCATACATAGAAAACAAGTTTACACATTTTTTTTCCTGCCTGTTAGCAAGCATTCCTAGTCACATGTTGGAAAATAGGCAGGAATCTAGTTCAGGCATCCTGTTAAAATGCCGTCAGCTGTGAGCTCTTTAACATTTTTTCTTCAAGCATCCATAAATATTCAGTGTTCTTATCCTGAAGGACAGTTCTTTAGACTTAAGGGTGTCTTGACATCCTTAAAATCTGAAGTCCACCAAAAGTACTGGTGAACTTTGTTCCTTCCAGACTCATGGAGAAAGGCAAGTGTTCAAAGTGCAAAGTCCCCATTGCAGCAAACTGGGCTCCAGACTTAATGGGGAAGCACAAAGTAAAAGCAGGAACAAAGAAATATATTTCATGGTCACATTTGGGTGTGATTACAGGAACATCTGAGCTGCCATGAAAAGGCAGGATCTGTCACACGCTTTCTTCTCATTTCCTCTTTCCTGCTCTGCCTCTCCTTTTTATTGAAGCTGTTGGTGCTCTGGTCCTGCTTAGCTTGGTGAACTGTATGGAAAACAGTTCATTATCTCTTTTTTTTGGATGGAGGGGTAGAGGGGAAGGTTCTTTTTTTGCCAGGTTAGGGAGTTGTGCTGGCCCACAGCATCAACCGATGAGTTGGTAAAATATATACATCAGCATGTGACCAGAGATGGGAAAAGAGAAAAATCTGAGGGTGTGAAATGGGACATTAGATCAATTCACTTTGTCCTGTGCAATTTTAACTTCTGATTTGTGGACTTCTTCCCATGAAAGTGTATTTACTGCTGTGAGACTTCCTTGACTTGCACACGATGAAGCTTTGAACAAAAGGTGAGGTTTGCCTTTTCCATCTGCAGGTTCTGATTAGAAGAAACAGTTGCCCTCAGAGCAGTAATTGGAACAAATCTCCATGGAGAAGGTAACAGAGCCCTCAGCAAAAGGACAGCAATTAGTGTCTGACCTTCCTTTGCTTTAAGATGAGGTCACTAATGAGCACCAATGAAGATACGGACAACACCATCCTTCTACGGAAAAAAGATTTGTCATGTCTTGATGTTTCATACCAACCAAAAGAAGATGCACCTTTTTTTCTGTTTGCTTTGGGAGTTTTTTGTCTGTGTTTGATTGTATGAGTGTGTGTTTGAGGGGGGTTGTTTGCTTTTGTTTAAGTTTTTTTTTTATTTTTTTTTCTGTCAATGCATCATCAGTTGTCTCAGAGATTGGACTTTGGGCCCTGTCTGCAAGAAGGAGGTGGCATCTCGTTCCGAAAGGAAGCTGGAACCCATTAGGTTCCTCTCAGGGGGCTGACCCAAACACTCCCTAAACACCAACCTTTTTAAAGTGAACTGTAAAAGCTGATTCTTCCCACATTTTTAAACCTCACCTTTTTCTCTTTCTTTGCACAACATTAAGGAGCCATTCCTAGTCCTACAATGCTCCATGGAGTTACACATAGGATGCCTGTCCTGGTAAACCAAGGAGACAAAGTTTTTACCCAACAAAGTTCATGTTAAAGGAGAATTTGCTGGTTTCTCTGCAGAATGGGTCTGGTTGCAAGCTCTCCCTTGATTCACATGTGCTGTACCCAAACAATCCTTCCTGGAAAATGGGAAGTAAATTCTGATCAGCCTGATACACCCTCCTTCTTCTCAGATTGGATACTCAGCCCAACAGGAGGAAAAGAACTGGTTTTAAAATTCAGCAGGTTGTTTCTCCATTTAAATTGGTGATTTGGATTCTGGTTTGGAGCATAAGGAAGCATAAATTATAACACAAATGAGAATGTGGGAGACAGTGTAGGAAAATTCTGTATTAAAAGAAAAAGCAGAGAGGGAACAACATTTGGGGAATAAAAAGTAGGGCAGATTTTGAAATATTCTCAAAACCATTTAACACCATCTGTCAGGGGTTTGTGTTGCTAGGGATTTATCATCTCCTATCTACAAAATCCTCTGGCTAGTGAAAACAAATTTGGGGAAAGATGATTAAACTTCTCCTACCCTTGGATTCCCACCCCCACACTCCCACCAACCAACTCATCTTCCTAACTATGCTGGGAGGAGGCACTGCCTGAATTCATTAACAACTCTATGAAACAACAAGCAATTTTTAGAAAATCCTAACTAGTAGTCGCAATAGCATCTCTTTTAACTTGCCACAGCGTAGCTTGATTTTGCAGTGCTTGCTAAACAATCCCTTCACAACCCTAGGGTCAGCCAAGCTCTGAATGATAATGTCCCTGAGGCAGAGGATAGGTTTACAGAGGGGAAACAAATGCACAAACCCAAGAGCACTGGATACAGAAACCTCACAGGCAGCTAAACAGGGGTTTGTTACTGCACATTCTGGAAACATTTTGACCAAATCCTACCTTGTATGTTTTTAAATCTCACTTGGTCTGGAGGTTACCTTTTCAAAAGGCCAACTGATAGCAGTCTGAAGTGTTCTAGTTGTATAATGATGATGTTACGAGCAAGTGACAGATATTGCAGATGGGTGTGAGGTGCTGGAATAACCTTCTTGACTAGAAATGGTTAAATGCATGTGAATTTCAATACCGTTTTTATTTCAAATAAGCAATAGAGTCAGTTCCTAATTGCTGTAACACTGCCTTTGGGGGTGAACTAAAACATTATTTGCTTCCACTTGGTAGGTTTCCTTGCTCTCCTCTATGCCTCAGGATACAACATGAGGTCTCCTCACAGAAGAGCAGAGAAGGAACAATGTTTGGGGAATAAAAAGCATTCCATGGAATCCCAGCCCTAACAAGCTGCAGGAGATGTAAAACCCTCCAGGTCTTCTTTATCCACAGACAAGAATGTAGAGACAGCTACACTAAATATCCCATAGGGCATTTCTCTAGAATAAAAGAGAAGAATGTAATTTGTATTCTTGTACATTTCATTGCAATGGAAAATAATTAAAAATTAACTGGATGTTACCTTTGTGAAAAGCCTGTTTAAATAATCTACTTTAAAAAAAAGTGTTTCAATCATTTTTTACAGACTCTACCATTTAAGCTGTTCTAATAAACTAGTTATTTCAACTCCTCTTTAGGCACTTAGTAGCCTGCTACAAATGTCTTAGAAATGTGCCTTTAGATTGAATGCTGTTCTTGATGTCTTTTTTCCTTTCTGAAAGCAAATTATAGACAACATGCAAATGCAATAATCAGAGAGGGTTTTTAAATAAAAATGTGTGTGCTGAGACAATTAAATTGTAATTGTCTGATAACAGAGGCTCTGGAATGCCAACTGAATCCCGGGAAGTGCAGTGAAGAGCAATACTGCCATTAATTATTCTCTGTGCTGGGGAGATGGGCCACAGTTTGCCAAGGCCTGTAGGTTGGTCTGATTAAAGTGTGTAAAGGGGGTCAGCTCCATGCTCTGTGGTGACACCAGTCCTTCCAGGGACTTGTTTTTAGGGAAAACAAGGCTAAATGTTGGGGATGAGGAGAGCTAGTAGGTAGAAAGGCTCCTAATTTGAGGAAACAGTGAGAATGGAAGTAGGAGACCAAAGAAAGTGGCAGCAGAGCAAATGGTGGGAGAGGGCTGATCTAAGAAGAGGTGGATGTGGGAGTGGGTTTCCATTTCTAGACAAATTAAAGACTCCGGGTATAAGTTTTATACAGGTTTTCCACAGCTAATTTGGGTAAGACCTATTCTCTGTATGTGTGCATGAGTGTACATTGGTATTTCTGGAGATACCAAGACCTTGAACTCCTGTCTTGCAGTGTGACCAACAGGGGTTTTCTACCATTTGGAATCTGAATGTGTCATTCTTGGCTCAGCTGAGATGCCATTTTGACACCAATCCAAAGGATGAAGTGGTGTGTGTTTGCTTGCCACGAACCAGACACTCAATGACTCATTTTTCATTCATTCTGTCTCCAAAGCAAAGCCGTGTGTTTATCTGCCAGACCTTCTTGCTTAGGTATCCCTGACAAATGACAGCTTCAACACAAAAGCAATGTGGTCTTTGGTTATAGACAGAGCTACATCAATGACACATCTCCCCGTGAAACTGTTCTGGAGTCCACTCAAGGCAAAAAGAAAAGGATTCCAGTGTATTTTTGACTCAAGTGGGCAATTTTTTGAGTGCATGCCCTGCATGGGACCACAAAAGGTCACAGCCCTGGACTGAAGGAGGATTCAACATCTGTGTGCAGATGAAATAAAACTGAAGCTTATCCAAAAACCGAAAACTGAAGGTGGACTTTTTCACTGATTTCAATGGCATTACAATGAAATCTGTGATTCTTTTTTGAGTTAAGCGTCAACCAAAGCAGCGAAACATTCCCTGGTGTTTTCCAGCTGCAGAGTCAACAGCAGGCAGCAGACACCTGGATGGCTGCAACCCCCAAAATACCCACTCCTTTCTCTTCATCCTGCAGATGGTCTGAGCGACATGGCAAAGAAAGAGGATTTCACATGTCGGTGACACTGGAACTGTATGTTCTGCTTGACCACCTCTGCACATATCCTAGCAGAATTTGTCCAAAAAGTGAAGGCAAACGGAACAGCTTGTCTATCCCACTGTTTACAATTTGGAATGCTGATCCTAGAATCTCTGGATTTGCTAAACTATTACTAAGTGCTGGGCTCTGGGTAGCTGTGTAAACTCACAGGAAAATCACTAAGGATGTCATTTTAATCCTTTTGGTGCTGATGGCTCAACCCTATTATCTCTAGAGGGGTTAGAATTTAACCTTAAGTTCAAAAGCCTGAAAGAGTCCTAAGCAGATGGATAATGAAGAGGTAGACAGATAAGTGCCAAAATGGATATAAGCTTTTCTTTAATTTCAAATTAGGCTTTATGAGGAATGTACACCTTAGCAACCCTTTACTTCCAGAAAGGGAAAGGTTTGAATGCTGGCTTTTAATAATTCATGCAGCGATTCTTGCTGGATGCTGTGCGGGTATGAATTTGCTTTTCTTCCTCATAAAGCTTACATTCAATTGGGAGAAAAAGATCTAATATTTACATGTGTGAGGATTAACCAGTGATGGTATTTGTGAGGTGAGAAATCTTATTATTGCTGCAGAAAGCATTTATCAAATGGGCTTGAGTTGAGGATTTGAAGCTTCCCACAGCTACGGGAACACTGCGCTGCTCAGACAAATGCTTTTCTCTGCGACTGCAAAGTAGCTCTGATTCATATCTGAGTCCATAACTGTGCTTGGAATATGCTCTTTAAATGCGGCTTTCAAGTCCCTCTGCTCACCTCACAGAGATCCACACTTCAGTATTGCTCTGACCCAGCTGTGGCAGTGACAAATCAGTTTCCGCAGTCACTTAACAGCAGCTCTCAGTATCAGGCCACTGGCAGACAGAGCAGCTGTGATGTCTTTAATTCAGAAGTAATGACATTTGTCCACTGAAAACTGGATCAATGCACTAAATCCTGTTCACTAAAAAATCAGAGGATTTCAGTTACTACCCAGCTAGGCAGGAGCTGCTGACTCCAATGGCACATCATTAAATACAGAGCCCAAAACGTTCCCCATAATTCTGTCTTCTACCCCACACATGAAGTCTGCCTTCAGAAAAGGGTAAATGAAATCATGAACAGAAAGGGACTGATCACAATAAAAGAACTCTAAGGTTTCCTTCTCGTACAAAATCAAACTTTTGTTTTCCTCTCTCTGAAGAATGTGCCATAGAAGAAGTATCAACAACTGCTCATATGAAGATATGTAAAATGCAGAAATGTGGACTTTCTCTTACATGGGTTTTTCATGATTCAGGAGTTTTTGACAGCTTTGGTAACTGAGGAATGGAAAAGTTTTGGGGAGAGGTCTCACCAAAACACTCAGTTAAAAACTGGGAAAACATTTCATTTCAAGACTCAAAGTACTGTTTCAGCTAAGGCCTGGCTATGTTCTCACTAAACCAGATCAGTTATGTCACTTGAAGGCAAACAGGGTTTCTCCTCAACAAAATAAAGACATTTGATAGGAAATCTTCAAAGCATTTTGAATATTTTGAGTTTGGCTTGTTTCAGGAATTGCTCTGTGCAGTGGTTACCACAACAATTCCCGTTATTCTTCTGCCTGGCCACTCCATGCTCACTACCACCTTTTTTTCATGTCTGATCTTCAATTTACATAGAAGTTGGCCATTTTAAAATTATGAGGATGTCTTCCAAAGTCTGAAGCTCCACTCAACAAAGACATCCAGGTCTTTGATGACAAGACAGAAACATCCCTACATGCAGTTCATGTTGTTTCTACAGGAGCTGGATGAGGAATATCTCTGTGGATGTGAGACTAAGGGCATCTATAGTCAAGAAGGGATTTGAAGATGGCTATCCCGATGCCAAGCCACCATGGTAATCCTTGGATTTGCTGTCCTTCTACCCAACTGCATCATCTGTGGTAGAAATAGAAAATCCTCACTGCCCTGGAGGGATAGGACTAACCTGCAAATGAACCCATTTGCCATTAAAACCCTGATCTTTGTCTCTGAAAACTCAAACTTACCTTGAAATTATCACAGAAACCAAGACTGGCTGGTGGCTCATTTTGCAGTGGGGACCTTTTGAATCACTTCTCCCCACACATTTGTACACCCGACGCCTGTGCACTGAGATAGGTCCTCAGTCTGCCCAGACATCAGTCCTCTGTTGTTGGGACCTTAAAGCATCTCCAGTCATTGGGTTAGATGGACACAATCACATGTGTGTTTCATGTAAAGGGGCAGATGCAGCTTGTGTGGCAGAGACCTTATTTCTCATTAGTGCATATGAGCCCTCCCAGAAATAGCTCTTCCCAAGAAGTCCACCCGTGTGGGAATTCTCAAAGCTTGAGCACTGATTTTCTACGTGATCTGATGCAGCATCATGTCTCTTGTCCCCAGTCCACTCGTTCTTTTTTATTTATCTGATGTGCACCTACACAGCCGACATAAGAGACTGATGTTAGCTGAGAGCTGTAGGTAATCACGGGACAACCTGAACTTAATTAGGATGTATTTGTGTATTCAATTACTCATGTTCAGAAGTTTATGTAAGATCAAGGCTTGGTAGTGTACCCACGGTCTTTATATTCACTGCGTGGGTAGTAACAAAAAGACAATACTCTTTGTCCAAGCTGCGAGGTTTCTGCCAATATTTGCCATCTGGGAGACATTCCCTATCTTTGCTCTTGCCTTTGTGTCTGAAGTTGCATCATCTAAATGGCAAGGCACGTTGCAGTCACACATGCTTAGTGTTTGCTACTTGGCTGACGTTCAGACTCCATGGAGAAACACTCATAAAAATTGTCCTGATCAAAGGACAATGGCAACAAAACTTTGCAGATGTGTTAATGACATATCTGGGGCTGGGCAAAGAGTTAAAGTCATGTCATTTGAAGGCAATGTCTTTAATGGATCCATTCTTTGTGGATGCTGGCTGAGATGAATCTGTTTCCACGAACACTTTAAAAGTTCAAGTGATTCATTTTCTCCTGCTGGAGCACAGTGGGATTGTGTCTATGCAGTTGTGTCAAACCTCTGTGGGGAGTTTCTTAGGTCGAAGCTCTCAGCTTCGCATCGTTACCTGTCCTGCAGTCCCTGACAAAGATCCTACAGCTTCATGGAGACCAGGAATTTACTCTGAGACAGCCTGAAAAATACTGGGGTCTTCTTAGAGGTCAAAATTTATATCTCTGTGAAAATCAGGTTGATTTTTTTTTCCTCCTTTGTTCCTGTCTAGCGAGGACCTTCCTCTCTTGGAGCAGGAGCGGGTACAAAGGGGACACACGCCAAACCCCATTGCTCTTCCCAGCGCTAAGGATTCATTGCCGTCCTGCAAAAGTACCAAGAGCAACACAAGACTATTGTCAAGAAGAATTAGGGTGTTCTGGTCCAGGATATGAGCACTGCAGATGCCACTGAAACTTTGCATTGGACCCTCAGCAGTGGAAAGGATCAATGTGATTTGAAGCCAACCTCTACTGCATAAAAGTTTCCTACAGCAAATCACAGCTGGAGTAATATTAAAGACAAATAATAAGAATTAATTTTAATAGCATTGCAATGCCTCATTCCACCTGCAATTCTTCTGAAGTTTCTAGCACAATTGTCCAAAAAGCACCGTTTAAAGGAAATGTTATGTTGAAAGAAAAGCAAAAGAATCTTTTCGTAAAAGACCTCATCTGATTCCTTTTCGGTTTAGACCATCCCGTGACAATTGAAATTCCTTGGAAGCTGGCATCTCTCTCTGGTTCATGTACATCCTGTTCCTAACAAGACAAAGCCTTTAAAACCTTCCACCCAGTGAGGTGAAGTGTCCAGATGGATGGTCCATAGGGAAGCAGCAAAGCCCGTGGGAGTGCTCTGGTTTGATGCAGTTGTTACAGCTGGCAATAAGATTCACTGAGAGACAGACACACAGATCCTGTGTCTGCCTTTTAACCCCACTTATTTTATGCTAAGCACTCGTCTCCAGTTTCCAAATTCTTTCCTGAATGCTGCTTATGAATCTTACAGTCAGAAATTAAGTGAAAACCACAATGAAGCCCTTAAAAGTCTCATTGCTTGAATTCAGGTGTTACTTTTGAGCGTGTAGAGGTTGAGTGTGGGAAGGGCTGATCCCTATGCAGTCACCATTATTTCTACCTTTCATTTGGGTATAAAAAAAGATAGAAATAACATCTTCTGTCACCCAGTCCTCACCCATGCTAGGTGTGCTCCATCTTTTCAAAAACCATCTCATAGCAACTGAAGGTCCTCTTGCTGGCCTCGAGCAGCATTTCAGGAGCAATTAAAGTGCTTGGGGATGTGTCTGGGGGAGAAGATATTCCTCTGGCCTCTATTTAAATGAAGCCGCTATTCATTCACCAACATTTCTAATTACCAGCACAATAATTGAAATACTGGAGTAATCTATTTGAGGGAGGGGAGCAGGGGGCAGGGTGATTTTATTAAAGCAGTGGGTGGAAAACCTGGTGCCAATGACAGCTGAGCAAAGGTAATTCAGCTTGGAGGGATGCAGTCAAAGATGAAGAGGAGACAAAGGAATGGTGCATGCACAGACAGGAAGTAGATGGAGATTTGAGAGAATTCTCTTTATTCCATAGCAGATATTTGGGGTGATCTTAACCCATGGAACCTCAGTGACACTGGTTCCTTCACAGGGTTACTGCGGGTAACCCAGCTGGGCTTGAAAGATACCATTTCATAAGAATGAAAGACGGAAGAAGAGGCTCTGGAGGCTCTCAGGTTTCATCATCCTGTTGGCAGTGATGTTTCAGGAGCTCTGGGTCATGGGAAGCCCCTTCTTTTTTCTCTCCACTGTTCTCTTCCCCAGGTCCTAGACAGGCTGGTGTCTTTAGGGCCAGTTCCCACGGCTCTTCTCATGAGAGAAACAACAGCACAGACCATGGGTGGAGGTTTGATTGTACTCCCTTCCTGCCCTTCGCAGGTTTAGGCTCCTCACACCCTGCACAGTCTTCTTCCATGTCCCTGCTCATTCCAAGGCCTGGGGATCTTCCCACAAAACACACAACTGTGTGGTTCTGCAGCAAGCTGGGAAGAAGAAAGAAGCTACTGGTGGGATGTTGAATAGTGGTTTCCACTTAATTTCTGAGTGTAGGATCCATTAGCAGTAGATACAAAGCACATTTGTATGAGCAACCTGAGACTTTACTGTCTGCCAAGATAAACCCCAAATGTCTCACTGCACACAGACACTGTTCCCCTCTGCACATATTACCTGAGTCTTAGCCTTGAGCAAACTTCAGTCTTCTCCACTCATTGAGGCTGAAACCTGTGGCTGGAAAGATTTTAGTTCTGAGAAAGGCTTTGGGTGGGTGTTGTAAAAACAGACTGACATATGTATTCCCTTTCTCAAAAGGCTTAAAATCTTAATGGAAACACAGCAGAACAAGAGGCTACAGATAGAGAAAAGAGTGCCATGGATGTCAGGCTGATTGAAATGTCTTACAGGAATAGGTTTTGACAGCTGATCTTGCTCATCCTTCCCTTGAGATGTGTCGAGCTGGTTAGATGAGAGGTTCTCAGGTGGATAGTAGATGTGGCACGGTGAGACAGGAGTCACTTCACAGCAACATGCCCCGAGGCCATGCCCTGACTGTGCACACTGACAGCAGAGCTTCTCTGAGCAGCCAGAAACATTTTCTACATCATCAGGAATAGCAAGATAACCCTTAACTGTGTCCAGGTCCTAACCTCTAGAGCAATCAGTGTGTCAGTGGCTGTCTCCATGGTCTAATTCCAGGCCTGGCATTGATATGGAATATAAGTATTTTGTTCCCCATCACATCGTTGACTGCACTGTTTTCCCCCTTTCCCTGTGGCAAATCAGCTATGCAGTTGCAAGCCCTACTGGGACAATCTCTCCTTTTTATTGGTAAATTATTAAACTCATACTTGCGTCCAGCTCTAGAGCTCAATATTGCTTGAATGGTAAATGCCCGTGAAAATAGCCAGGCCCCTTCTTTAGATAAGAGCCAGCTGTGAAGTCTGGATGTTGCTCCAAATATCCCCAAAGTTTGGGTCTGTGCCAAGCGGGGATGTGGTATGAGCTAATCACTCACAGAAATTAGAGGCTGCTCTGAAAGGCAAGTGGTTGTTGTGCTGAATGCACAATATTAAGATCTTATCTTGCTTTACAAGCAGACTAAACCCAGAATGAATCAATTATGAGATTAGAATTAATCCAATAATCCTCTGTTCTTCTGTGCCTGGAATCAGATGGTGCATCTGTAAAGATAGTGTTAGTTACGGCAAATGAGATCACCACTTGTCCCATTTTATTAAAAGCCTTTCCCAAGCGTTAACAGCTCGGGTGAGAGGTTGAAATGAAATTAAATTGCAATCTCTTCTCTTTGACTGATTGCCATTGTGCACACATCCTTGGCCTCAGCTGCCCAGAGGGGATGGCCAGCACAGGAAACTGCGACTGTTGGAATGGGATGCAGAGAAGTTCTGCTGAGAGATTTCTACCCCTGCATGTGGCTGCTGCTGTAGCTGGGCTTGTGGCAGGGAGGAAGCCAGAAAGCATTACTGACCTCCTTAATTTCCTCCTGCAAACTCCTCTTCCAATGCTGTAGCTCGGGCTCAGGGCAAAAAGTTGAAACGTGCCTCCCTGCCCACCACTGGCGCCTCTCACCAGCCAGGCCTTGCAGTACTTGTCCTCTCTCCCCTCTTCTGCATGGATTTTACAGTCCCACTTGTCTTGGCCTAAATCTGGAGAGTTGCTCTCCTGACTTATCTTTTGCATCGGAGACCAAGCACAATTTTGCCGTTTACCTGGTTTTGCTGTTCAACTTTCATACATCAAAGCTAGACTTTTTCTTGAGTATTCCTCACACTTCCCTCTCCTTTTCTTTAAAGAACCAAAGTAAACCCAAAAAAAGGGGAGTCCAAAATAAACCTGCTTCATGCAGCTCTAACCACTTCTTATTTGGGCCATCAGGACTTGAAACACATTTTTAGTGTTGATATGGCTCTGCCACTGAGTCTAAGACATGGGAACTGTCATGAATGATAATGAAAATACCATGAAATGCACATCACTGAGTATCATCCAGGGGGAGAGATGTGACTGCAATGAGGGAAGAGGAAGATGTCTCTTTTATCTGTGGTCCTGCCTGTGTATCCTTCAGGAAGCTGGGTTTGGTCCAGGGCCTGTGCACTGAAGAAGATATTCAAAGTTTGGAGCCTTCTGCTAAGACAAGTGCTCTCCCTCTATCACCTTTCAAATCCAATTTCCAACCAGAACCACTTGGGAAAAACTAATAGCAGTGAATTTTCTTGCCATTCTGCTGAAGAGAATCTTGGTAAATTTGTTTAGACTTTTCAAAATAACTCTGTCTGAAGCAGAGATACCTGGATGATCCCAGCTTTCACAACTAATATTGTCAAACCTAGGTGCAACTGAAAACAGAAGTTGAAGAAAAGCACTTTTCCATGTTTTTAACATCAGGGCTCATTTGTTGGAGTGCACAACTAAATAGCAAAAGCCAAATGGGAACAGGAAGGTCAGGATGAATTCTTACACATAGACAGTTAAGTAAGCAGATTTTCACCAACAGAGGATTTGGTCCACTGTAATCAACAGAAACTGAAGTCAAGATTTCCAGCTAGTGTGCATTTTAAGCTGTACCCTTGATCTAAAGCTTTTCTCTAACACCCTATCTGGAAAAACAAATTGCAGTCCCCAACAGCAAGGTATAAGCAACAGCCCCATGAATATGTAAAGACCTTTCAGATGGTATTTTAAAACAGCGTTCAGTAACCATTATCCACAGTTAACTGACTTCACCAGGCTTAAAAACAGGAGTCTTTAATTACAGTCGTTTATATTTCCAAAGATAGACTATAACATATTTATAAACAATCTGTGCACTTGGTGAGTAAATGACACACGGCATGAATCATTCCCTAACAGTTCTTATATAATATTCAAAGTGGGCATGAATGTTTCATGAAGGCACTTCCACTGCTGAACTTGGTAGGAAGCTGAGCTTTCTTCCTTTCTAGGCTGCTTCTTCTGCTCCTTTTCCTTCTATGAAAGCCCTGAAAGACTCAATTCCCATCAGGAACCTTTGAATTTGCCAGGCTGTTTCCGGTGTTGGACTGTTGCAACTTAGATTTGGAGCATCTGTGCCAGGAGTGCAGAGAGATACACTTTGCCACAAGGAAATGCCTCTAAAATAGCAAAACTCTTGTGTCTCATGATGTAGCACCAGTCCCTTACATGTCCTAAAGAAATATTGCCTTAAACACGTGAGATGTTCAACATGGCACGTCAGAAATGAGAAAATCAAAGGATGGGAGATGAATTTGCAGCCACTCAAGGGGTCTAAAGGTTTGTTCAGGACTGGGAAACACAGAGGTGAAGTTTTTGGTGCAAAATCACTGAGATTTAGTAGTACCTTGAGTGGCAGAAAGGATTGGACCAGGCTCCATCAATGCTAGACTTGGACAATCCTCCACATAAAACCCAGATCAGGGTTAACTGTGTGGGACGGTTTTGGCGCAGTTCAACAACTCTCCAAAACCTCTGCAAAGAAGTAACAGGCAGCTGCAACAGTTTTGTCACAGGTCTGAAGCAAAG
The DNA here is from genome assembly GCA_013397775.1 of Eulacestoma nigropectus. Taxonomy (NCBI): domain Eukaryota; kingdom Metazoa; phylum Chordata; class Aves; order Passeriformes; genus Eulacestoma; species Eulacestoma nigropectus. The sequence goes on from VZTE01004411.1 coordinate 319,488, forward strand.
AGAATTTTTGCTCTTTCTATGCTTGTCCAGCACAAAGGGAGCCTGGCTGTAATTAGGGATCCAATGTGAGATGATGCTATAATAAATATATATTCATATTTCTAGAAACTTTCTGCTTTTGTCTGTTGCACTTCAAATCCCCATGACTATGGACGCTCACTGAACTTTTCAGACAGGCTGGATAATGATTCTTTGTGGGGACAGCAGGGAACATTGATGTGAACAATCCATTGTTAGGTGAGTGGCTTTATTGATACACGGCAGCTTGGACAGCAGGGGTTACTGGAGTCATCCTGTTCTGCTTTTGCCATTTTAATTTCTCTACCAGCCCCAAGGGCCAAATGAAAGTGTGAATGAATAAGGAAGAAGATACCCATTTGCAATATGTCCACAATTGTTTTCCTCGGAGCATTCCCTATCCATAGCCAAGTGTCTCAAAATTACACCAGGCAAATTTCACAGATATCTATTCTTCCTTGACTTTCATTAAAACATGCTGTTCATAGCAGCAATAAAGTGTATGGGTTTTAAATGGACCTAGATTTGTATTTTATATAGGCTGCTCAGTTGTTGTTGTAATAATAAATGACACAGAGACAATTTCAGATTGTTCTGACAAAAATCAGGACTCCTAAGGGGAGTCTGCCTCATGCACATGAAGTTGTAGCTCTGAGCAACCAGCCAGGAAGATGCAATTAATTTCCCCCTTGTGAGTAAAGCCATTATATAAAATACCACAGTTGCCTTGAGGGCCAGATTGAAGGCACTGAATTATGTATTATCAAAACTGACTTTACAATGATGTCTTCATGGGCACTGCTGCTGCTTGTGAATGGAAAGGGAATGGCAGTCAGCTGCCAGGATCTTATTTCCCTCTCGGTCGCCGTAAACAATACTCTGCTCATGTGTAGACCTTGATGAGATGCAGTGACATTGCTCTTTCCCTTTAGGGAGTGGCATAGAAAGGGGAGGAGATCTTGGAAAATCTTCCTAATTATATTGTGTGTAGTCATCGTTCAGCCTAAGTCCGCTGGTCTTTGCTCAAGACCCAGAGATGTAGAGATTTTCCAGCCCATTTCCCTCCTGTTGGAACAAGACTCCTGAAAGTTCTAAGGTGAGCTGCCACTTCCAATCTGCTGGAGCGTTTTTTTGTCTGAGGTGAAGGTCTGAAGCCTCAATATCTGGTTTCAGTACTTTCTGCTCTGGGATCACGGAGTCTTAGAATGGCCTGGATTGGAAGGGACATTAAAGCTTATCCAGTGCCACCCCCTGCCATGGGCAGGGACACCTTCCATGACCACCAGGTTGCTCCAAGCCCCATCCAACCTGGCTTTGCACACTTCCAGTGATAAGGCATCCATAACTTCTCTGGACAACCTGCTCCAGTATCTCACTACCCCCACAATAAAGAATTTCCTTCTGATATCCAGTCTAAACCTGCCCTCTTTCAGTTTAAAGCCATTCCCCCTTGTCCTGTCACTACGTGCTCTTGTAAACGCGACATGAATTGAAAACATCTTCATTAAAAACTGTGTGGAATTTCATTTCCCTTCTGTAGCCACTACACTGGCAAGTAATGTGAAAGATTTCCTTGTGCCCCATGAGGAAGGGAAGGCAGGAACAGGGGGATTAAGATGGTATCAATGCACTTGCCAGCCAGAGAAGAGCGTGTGAGATGAGCCAGAGAGCAGGTGGAAAGTCCAGCTGGTCACACCAGATCAAAAAGGGGTTATTAGGGAATATTTTCAACTGGGCATTCACAAGATACATTTCTACACAGCAAAACATCCTTAGCATTTCACAATTTCAAGCCTGCATGTTATATTTATCCTTAGAAGCAAACACGAAATAAGGAACAAAAAATTGCAGTGCCTGCAGCGAGATTGGATGGTGTCTCAGTGATAAGGGGGAAGTGGGTTTCATTTTTCATGAGTGTTTTCCCCTCTTACTGGCTTCTCATCTGAGTCATCACACTGCTGCTGTGAGGCAGGTATTCATATTAAAAGCAACAACTACTTAATTAAACTTCAGGTACTCTGAACTGTTCAAGCACACATAAAAAAGGGAAGACATACATATTTCTTTTGGTAAATGGCTGTCACACACTCATTTGTGATAGAACACATCAGCAGTGCAGTGAGATAGGACACATTTTGCTTATCTTACAAATTATAAAAAGCAAATCAAGATTGCTTCTTTCCCTTCAGTCTCACATTGTAGCAGATTAAAAGCCTCCAGGAAAGGGAGTGAATGTCCACTCCAGGAAATGGAGCATGGGAGCTTTCCTGGTCTGACTCTGAATGAGCATGAGGCCATTCCAAGCTGGAACATGTCCTGAGATTTTCCCCCTAGAAAGCCTGTGATTATTTAAAACATGTACAACTACCCAATAAAAGCAGCAGTTATTCATAACAGAGGAAAAATTATTAAAACCTTTTTGACAAATAATTCCTGACTAGGGAGATGTGGGATACTTAGGATCAACAAAAACCAGTTCATGGAAGCCCATTCCCTCCAACCTCACCCCTCTTGCATATGGAGCAGTGTGAATATAGAAAAAAACCCTGAATATTCAACTCTCTCTGAGGAATTACCACTTTATTTTATGATTCAGATTGTCTGGGCCATTTGCCAACTTGCTTTTGCGCTGCAAAGGCAAAGCCAGAGCTTGCTGCCCTTTCTCCTGGTCCTGAGATGTTCCTGGGAGCTGATGAAATCCCAAGTGGCGAAGCAACCTCCCAGGGAGCAGGATGGGTGTGTGTAGTGCCCTTGTGAGCTGGGGAGAGGTGTGACCCAGTGGCACCTCCACACTGAGAGCAAGATTTTTCCTGTCTGGGTTAGAAAGAACTGTTCCTGTTCCCACTTCATTAATCAGGCTGGGAAAATATAGACCCTTACCAAAATTTTAAATTCATCAGAACAAGAGATGAGTGCTGAAGAGCAACACTTTAAATGGCTTTAACTGAGTTTTTTTATATATTATCATATGGAAATTTCTATCCAGGACCAAACCAACTTACTGGAGCAACAGCCATGGGTTTTCTTTCATATCCAATAGCCAAAATGCCCTTTTGGACAATGGGAAATCAGAGCACAATGTAAATTAACCCCTAGCTCTCCTTTATGTTCACAAGAACACAGTGGTTTGCAACACAGGACTCTCCTCTCCATGTTTTAAAAAATGAAAATACAGAGTAATTTGTAAAAAGCTTGAATAGACTTTTGGGGCATTTCTGTAATCTACACACTTGATGGAAAATTTTCGTACCATGCAGGAAGTTTCTCTGGGATCACAGCATTTTTTAGCACAACCATCCCCAGCAGATTGTGACTTGTTTCTGCAGGATGCTGGACGTGACTGGGAGGATGGCTGGTACCCCACAGGCTTGGTTTAGTGTAGTAGGCTTGGTTTAGTGGTTTAAGGCAGTAGCTGAGTCAGAATTTATGGAAAGATATTAGATCCCAAGATTTACAGCTGCTTTCTTGACAAAGGCTTGCAGAAACCTTGCAGTCCTTAAACCCAGTTTTGCTGCCATGCGAGCCGAAGATCTGGGAAACAAAACTCCTCATGTTTTTGTACTCTACATGTGAACTTTACCTCATCTAATGCTGACTGTCTGAAAGCTCAGTACCCACAAGGCTCGTGACTCCCTTTGTAGTCATTTGTAGGGTGTGACTCATCTAATAGTAATGAGATTTTTAGACGAATTGCATTAATCACATTTATAGAAGTGTTCTCCTCTTTCCACTGACGATGTAGCTTAGACAACCAGCTCAGATGGGTCTGTCAACATTGTGACTAGAGATATGGAAGACAAATCCCACACTTTTTTTCTTTCCTCCAGCTCATGAAACACAGGAGGGGGGTCTGCAGGTAGAATTCGAATGACAAAAACAGTTTTGATTGACTTAACTGAAATGTCACCCTCTAAAACTTTAGCCTTGCTAATTTGAAAGACGTATATCACTCATCTTAAACTGCTGGGCTCACCAAAAACTGGATTCACGTTTGTGGTGTAAAAACATCAATAACTAAAGCAGCACAAAAAAATTACCCCGATTAGTTGTTGAGGTTTCCTGTTTATTAATCATTCTTATTGTATTTTATGTTGGAAATACACCAAACCACGGGGGGAAAAACTGAGCTTAAGATGCATTAAAGTTGTTGACACATTTCTCACTGGATGAGTGTTCATCACTTTAAACTTCTTGGATTTGCTTCAGTTTATCTTATCGTACTTTCTCTTAAACAAAAACTGTATTCTAAATTTCATTTTTCAAGTCCCATTACTCCTCAACCATCCTGTTGGCTTCAGTCAGATCTCCCTAAGAGTGGTGTGCTACGGGAACACAGGATGCAGTTTGCCCAGAGTGACTAATTTGGATTTTCAACTCCTTTCCTGAAGCTTCATTTTTATTTTTTCCCTCTATTCCATTATTCATGTCTCAGTCTGTAGCTACTCCAAAGACTGCATTGTAGTCCCTGCCACAGACGTGTGTTTTGAAGGCAGTGGGATCCTTTCTGGAGGATGCTGAGCTGCCCTTTGGAGTTTTGCTATTCTTTGGTGATTTGCTGAATCCAACCTCCTTTTGTTCTTCTTTTCTTCCAGCGTGTGCTCACTTCACAGCTGAGCATTTTCTGAACGTGGTGCCTTTCCTGCACAAATCCTGCTGCACAGATGTGGTGCCCAGGCATTTTCAGGGCTTGCTGTGGGTACATGGACTGACCCAATCTTTTGTTCTGCTTAAAAATTCCTCACAGCTGACCCCTTTGTACCATCACCAGCTCCCTAATTGATAACTGGTAGAATTCCTGAGATGTAAAATGAAGGTTCTTTTCCCTTCAGAGGTCAGGGCACCCTGCCCTGTCCATCCTCCTGTTCCATAATGCTCCTTTTTAGAAGCAATAAATTTATTCATTTACTCTGAACAAGAGTTTGTCAATTTTTTGTAGAGATATCTGGTCCATTCTATGACCCAGTTCTGGATGAACTTCACCTACTTCCTTCCTGACATATGCTTGTCTACTCTATTTCAAGGGCTGATGTGAGGAGTTGGAAGGGGAAAAGGGAAAATATTACTTTGAAGGAGATGAAAAAGGATTTAAAACAACCTGCATCAGCTCCAGCCCAGTCCTTCTTTGGTTTGTTGATCAGTCAGTCCCCACCGGTGTGTATCACACTGCCTCTGCCTGATAGCAAGATAGCAGTGCTGAGGTCTTATCACTTTGAACTCCCCTCCGTGTCTTTTTCATCTCAGATTTCAAAACCCCTGGAGGCTGCACCGTGGACTTTTTTGACAAGTCAGCAACTGTTAATGTCTTCAGAAAACAGCCTGAAAACCTGAAAACAGGCACTCTTGCCTTTGACAGCGACGTGCAATCACAGTAACACCCTTCCCTGAGCCTGCAGCTAATGCAGGAACCCTTTGAAAGTCAGTAAACATGCAGCTCTCCCTAACCCTTGCCATCTTCTTCCTTCCCTCTGGGCTGGAGGCCTCTTCCCTCCTCTATTTGTCTGACACATATTTTGCACAGGGAGCAGAAGTTAATTGTTTAGTTACAGAACAGAGAAGAAATAATATTTTTAGTGTGCCAAAAAGTTTCTGATTGAATTGTCCTCTGCGTGGTATCACTTCAGCATATGGGACTGAAAATCTTGAATCCAGGGAAATTTTTTCTCTTCCCATCATTTCACAATCCAATGTGAGCAATTCCAAGTCTTAGGATACGTTGGAAAACTACACACATCAGTGCTGTGTGTAAATGCATCAAGCACACATCAAGGCTTCCTCTCATGGCTGCATGGGGAGAAAGGATCTAGGTTTGCCAGCCGGGAGGTTTGCTGGAAGACAGACAGCAGTGGAAGTTATGTGAAATTATTTGACTTTATAAAGAAAATCGAGGGTGTTTGCAGTGGTTGAACGAGGCAGTAAAGTCTGGCAGCTGTTCATTTGTTGGGCCCAAAAGCCTTTGTCACATAGCATGGACATCTGAGCACCAGTGAGATGAGTGTGTTTTGACAAGATGTTAATGGGCTGTGATTCTTCTGTCTCTCTGGATTTGTCAGGCCCTTGTGGAAGGGGTTTAAATGTAAATGGATCCATTTTTAAGCACAGGATCCAGGGATGTTTATCTTCACCCTGCGGTGTACATGCAAGGTAGGGTATATGAGCAACACTAAATGTTGGTGAAGACAAACTCAGCCTGTTCTTTAGTCCCAACTCCACCACTTACAAGACAGAATAGTTGAATTTCAGTGTGAAAAATACATACTTTTTCATTAATCCCACTTTTCAAAATATGAGAAAGATTAATAGACAGCCCATGATTAAATGAACAGTAGAATAAATAAAATATGGGTCTTAAAAGAATGGTCAAGAGAAACTTCTGACAAGTTGATAATCCTCAACATCTGCTGTTTCTGTCCTGGCAAAGGGGTTGTGGATTTGGAAAGAGCAATGAGTGGAGTTTGGGTTCATAAGAATCCTCCTTTGATTATCACATGAGAGCACATCCTCTTGACCACAGGAGGAAGGCAGTCTGTGGCTTTCCGTCTTCGTGTCCAACTTGCTAAAAAAACTCTCTCAACTTTTCTTTGAGCCTTATTTGATTCTTGACTTCCTTGGATGGTCACCACTCTTCCAAAAGAGTATTGTATCCAAAAATTGTATCCCTGAGATTTCCAGGTTTTCTTCTGCATGTACAGTGTGAACCTCAGAGTAATCTCAACCCTGGTCGTATCTTCAGAGAAAATGGCAAACTTCAGCTGGAATGTTCCAAAACCAAATTCCATTAAAAATTATCTGCAGTGAACACATAAGCATGGAAATACCACTTTTACTTTTTTGCTGTCAGCTCTTCACCTTTTTTGATGGGACTGGAACCATCAGATCACCTTGACAAGAGCTAGGAGAAGAGGCAATATTAGGGATTTAATACCTTTTGGAGAGCTCCTTCTCAGATGAAGGATCACTCAAATATCCTTGGTGATATCCTGTCTCTAGTGATATCAAGGAAAGAACAGTGGTGCTTTTTTGTTGGGCAAAGCACTCAAAATATTTTAAAACTCTCAGGTTAATAATGTATTGTTATTTTATTCATAGAAGACTTGACAAGATCAGGCCTTCCCATTTTTTAAAAATAAAATATATTAACTGCAAAGCATTTGGCAACTTAGGAAAACAGTTTACGGTTTAGCAGATATAATAACCTGGGAAGATGTCCAGATGCTGTAGAACTTGGTGTTGCTGCTGCTGGTTCTGTGGACAAGGATCATGGATGAAAATATTTTGTAAAAATAGGATGCAGGTCTTATGGCCTGTTCATAAATGCAATGTAAATGCCATTGGAGCATTAATTATATTCTCTTGATTTATCAAAACAGATTTTGCATGGGATGAAAATTTCACATAAACCCCAGAATATTTGCCCTGGCTTTTTTTTTTTCTTAAGCAGCAGCTTGCACATCTAATGGTATTAAAAATGGAGAGGCCATTCCTGGGGGGAAGTTAAGTTCTCCGCTCTCCCCATGCTAGCAGATCCTTCAGGCAGCTTCATCCACACATCTGACAACTTCAGAGTGTCAAAAAAAATTCATTTTTTTATATGTCAGCCTTGGTTCTCTCATACAGTCCCGAGTATGGAGATCCCTGGCATTTTACAGCACTGGGTCACGGGAGGGAGGATGAGGATTCTTGCTGCTTGTCTTAGAACCTAAACTCCTTGCTTAGGCAGCAGACTGTTATTTTACTTCTGTTTTGGCTATTAGCTTAAAAATTGCATATTTGTGAGACTATCTCTAAAAACAGTGGGCTGGGTCACAAAACAGATAGAGAATAATCACTAATTAATCAGCCATCAGACTAATAATGGGCCTTCAGTTTTGCCAACAAACCCCGCTACTAAATCGCACCCTCATTACCAATAGCTACCAATTTAGAGTCTGTGTTACTGCACCAGTTTTATTAATGTCACATTCAGGAGGATACCGTAGCAATAAACTGGCATAAGGCTGTAAAAAGAGGGTTGTTGTACATATTAATAATGTATTTTATAGTGCACTTTAATATTCTGGATCCAAGCTGCCTGGCTTTATAATCAGAAGAGGAGAAAGGCAAGTCGATCAATCATCCTCACCTGATCCTGCAGAGGCCACCTAACTCGTCATGGTGATATATATGGGCGTAATATCTTGTTACAAAAATCTTATTATTAAGAAACACTATTAGTTCTGATTTGTTATAATGCCTTATAATAAGCTTAGTAATAAGTTTCTAAATGATTTATGGGGGTGTTTTTTTAAGCAGGCAATGTCTGCAGTCTCTCCAGGAGATGGGTTTGGTGGCTGACGAGGAGCTGGGACGGAAGTGGGGGTCTCTGAGCAAGAGGATAGCACCCTTTTTATGTGGACTTAGCCCAGGGCTGGGCACAATCCTCCCTCCAGGTCTTCTCCATGTGGGAAAAACACCATCCTAGATGCTAAAGCTTCAGTGGCCTATGTTGAGCATCAGAGCAGCCAGAAAACTATTGCTGCATTTCCCATTTCTGCCATAGAAGACTCTTACGTTCACCTTGGATGAGAGAGCTGAGTCCCAGTTTGAAAACATGTGGAAATCTGTATGATTTAGGGGGTTTGGGGTCTCTATACTTTCAGGTCTTTGTAAACTGGGCATATTTTACAGCATTTCCCTCCAACATCAGAGTGGTGAAGGAAGTTGAATTAGCAGTTGCAACATACTCCTAAGGTGGGAGAGCCCAAATAAACACTTGAAAGGAAGAGTCCTCGCCTTTGCTCCATAATTCCACCTCCTTCCCTGACTCCATACTGACCACCAGTGGTCTGAGTTTAGTTGCCATTAAATAGAGCTGGCTTTATGTCTTCTGGGAAGGAGGGATAAAGAGCTCGTGGAAACGTTCAGTAACAGACTTGGACAGATTAGATGGCACAACATGGTCAGCTTGCTCTGACCATCCCCGTAGCAGAATTTCTTGGGAGCTGGGGTAAGGCCACCGTGGAATTAAGACATGTCTCCTGACCAAGCATGGTCAATCCAACAACATAATGTAAGCAGCAGCAACCCTCTGCTCCAAATTTAACACCTTCTCAATGGTGGGATCAGGTAGCTGAACCAGTCCTACTAAATCCTGTCTGTGACTATGCTCTTCACCTTCCAGTCTTCCTGGCCTGGAAAAAGATCATCTCTGGTTCCACTGCCAGTCACAGCTGCAACATCTGTTTCACATGTGATAAACTGTAGGTCAGAGTGATCTATCAAAGAACAACTGACTCCGCAGATGGACCACCCAAATCATGATGAGGATGAAAATTATCATCCTTGGGGATGTACACGGCTCCCCTCACTGCTGTTGCTAAGCTTCAGCTGGGGGGTCAGAGACATGAGGGCAGGAGGAGGTGGCACATCCAAGCTTGATGGAAGGGTAAGTGTGGATTTGCACTTAAAACCTTGACACCCAGCCAAGGGTTTCATTTTCCGCATCGTGAGATGATTGTTCCTGTCTGCCATGGAGGTGATGGGCTTTTAACTGTAGCTGCAGCCATTAATTTAACACAAAGAACAGCATTTCTGTTCCTTTCCAGCGGAACACGTCATTTGAGTCTAATGACTCTGATTATGGTCCCCACTTGCTGGTGATGGGCAGGGCTCTTCCCCTTCCAGCAAGTTGAGGAGCAAGGCCAGATGGCTTCAGCACCAATGTGTATAACTGTTTTCATCATCACTGTGAAGGTTTGTAACCTGGACTAGGTTTACAAGTAAATTGGCTTCTAATTGTAACCTGGACTAGGTCTAATTTGTAACCTGGACTAGATCTTCAAGTAAATTGGCTTCTAATTAGAGAAGGCCAAAAGTAAAAGATACCTGGAGTCAAGTCCAGGGATGGACTCTCACTTGGTGTAAAATGATGTGGTGTAACTTACATTTGATGGTGTTTAAGGCTCTATCCTGGTTAGAGACTGCAGAACCCCATGTATGACCAAGACAAAGTAAAGCCCAACTAAGACAGTCCTTGCCAAGTTTCTTACTGACTTGGCACGCTGAAATGTTTTTGGAAAAATTACAGAGGACCTATTAAATAGAGTTAAAATTCTTCACTGTTATAGTGAAAGTTTACTGTCCTGTTGAAATGGCATTGAGCAGAATTTGGATGAAAAAATCACAAAACCATTACCCTGAGGAAAGTACCAGATAATCACCCTGTTAAACATGTGCTTTGTATCACAGTTTAACTACTCTACACATTAATTTTCCAAGCATTTCTTAACTGCATTGGATAAGGCATTAAAACAACACTCTGTGTGGCTGCAGAAATCACCTCTGTGAGGTTTACTGCAATGTATCACTTTGCTGTTGACTAAAACCAGTTCCCATTCAATTGCCTTGTTTTAACTGAATAACTGAGGTTTCTCTTCTCTATGTTCACATTTCACTGAAGCCCAGATTTCAGGAGGGACAATGGGAATGTGCTCTAAAGCTGCTGAAAATCTTCTATGTTTAGGTGTGGACAAATCAGGAAAAGGAATATTAATAGAAAGTCATTGATTATATGGAACTACCTCCTCCTACCCATTCTGTGCAGGAAACTGTGCAGCTGCCCTGCCCACCTCCCATCACTTGCAGTTTGCTTGGGGCTGGTGACTTTGCAGCTTTATTTGCTCCATGAGTTGCTAAATCAGGGCAGAACTGAGTGCTGTGAGGTGATTTTCCCATGGGAGACAGGTTTGTTCCCACAGGAACAGATCCTGTCTCCTTCATGCTGCCAGAAGAAAGTGAACCTGGATCAAAATCTAATTTAAAAGGGAAAAAGATGAAGGCTGTGCTATTATTAAAGGCAAATCCCAGCAGATCCCTGGGAATATAGCTGTTGTCTAGTGGAAGCTGCTAATAAACCAAAAAAGCCACGTAAAGGGAAAAAATCCATTATTTATATGACAGGTAAACCACATAAAGACTCCTTATCAAGTTAACATTCCGGGCCAGGTACTTGCTTTCCTAATCTTCAAAAAGTCTAATAAGTAGTCAGCCAGAGGTTTGTTTTTATTGTGTGTTTGTTAGCTATGTGAGCACCTGCCATTTCCCAGGGAGTTGTGCTCCGCATGATTTACGCTGCTGCTGGATTGTTTGGCAACATTCCTTCTCAAAGAGGCTACCGTCAATAAATTAGTGCTTTTCATGATTTAGACATTTTTAAATGTTTCTAATCTTCCTCCCTCTCACCTTTTATTGTCAACAAATTCAATATTTGTTGCACTGTCAACGATCTGGTGCTTTTCTGTCTCTATTGTTGTGCATTCTGTATTTTACAGGAATGCTTAGTTGCTCCTCATGTGACACACTAATAATACCTTTTGGCTAGATGTGGCACACCTCTCAAGATCTCAAAATGTTTTGTAAACTTTCATTAACTCCCTAATTCCACATACTGTAATGTCAGGCTAGATCCTTAAGGCATTTTTTCCAAGTGCTTCTGAGACACCTGCACTCAGATTCATAAATCTGTGTGGAAAAAAAATCACCTACTCAGTTTAAGTGTTTGTGATCTCAGGCTTTTGTATTGATGCCTTAGGTTTCAACTTCTATATTTTTCAAATCCTGTACTGCTTAGTATGTAGCTCTGAAACTTCATACAGCCTGTTAGCTACTGTTCTCTCGTGCTGGTTAGATATAACAAACCCTCTCTGGGCCTGAACTCAAGGACATCTTGTTGTCCCAGGCCCCAAAATATGTAAACTAAAGCCTCTGACAGGGGGAGAAAACTTGGGGTAATTACGTCATTACGTGAAATAATAATTGGAGAATTAACCTGGACATGTAAATGGACCAAACTTATAAAAGTGTGAGAAACCCGGGACCCAGTGTCCATCTTGGGTGGAGCCCCTCGTAGGCTTTTGACTCCCAAAGTGTGCCTTTGAAGGCCCTTCAAATAAATACCTGCTTTTATTCTCTTAATCTTGTCTAGCCTCTGTTTTCAGGTAGCCACTTCAAGGCATCAGTATGCAAACATAATGTAAAACGTAAACGTAAAATTGAGATTTTTTTTTCAACTTGTTTTTAAGGGGTTTTCTGGAATCTGATCTGTATGGGGTAAGTCCGTTTTTTCGGTTACTCACTCGTGGGGCTTTTACCTTGCAAGTTCCCTCCTTGGGTCTCAAAAAGTTCAAATCCTTCCCTCCACTGAGCAAAGAAGGAGAGCAGTGCACAGCACAATGGAAGAGGCTTGCAGGAGACCACAGAGCAGATCCAGAGCAGAAACAGGGGTTGGAGAAAGTCACTGTGGGTCAAAGGCCCTGTTAGTGACCGATCCTCACGGCCGCCTGGGACCGTGACAGTCAGTGGCAGTCGGTGTGGTGACCTCTGCAGCACATCTCAGGAGCAGATTATTTCTAATCCATGGCCCAGAAACTCTGGCTGTCGTTTCCTGAGCTGCTGTTGCAATTCTCAGGAGACAGGAGGGTGACTCTGGTGGTGATAGAAGGGTAATTTGGTCTGAGAGCTCAGGTCCCCTGGAGACAACTGAGCATGTGAGAGACTTGGGCTACTTTTTATAATAGACGAGTCTATATCTAGAGAGAAGAAGTGAAAGAGCAGAAGCATTAAAAGCAAAAATAAGAGGGTAAATAAAAACATAATAACACTTAAAATTGAAAAATATCGCAACTTTTTAGCTATTAATGTAACATAGGAGCTCATAAGTTTTGAATACATTAAGAATAATAAATTCTTTTCTGTGATAGCAAAAATATTTTCTCCCTGGCAAACATCCCTGGCTTAAAGCGCAGATTTATTTGTAGAGTGGTTTCACAGTAAGTCCAAACTGTAAGGTTTTTCTCCTTGAGCCTCTAAGCTCTGTGTGACTTAGTGCTGGGGGAAGAGATCACTGTTTAATTAATTTTTTAAATAAGCAAATGTTAAATTCAGAGAGACAAAAAATTTTTCATTCAAGCTCTTTAAGAATGAGTTGTCAAGTCAACTAAAACACTAAAACCAAAGCAGAGGTATAAGTTGTTCAGAGTTTGGGGCTACGGTTAATTTAATCCCCTATGTTTAGTTTAGGGAAAAAAACCCACTATCACCTTGATTTACATCTAATTTCTCCTGCTGTAATGCAGAAGAATTGCTGCCAACAGAGCAGCACTCAAGAACAAGATGCCAACAATTAACCAGTCCACCCTATGCAAAGCACAGCACCTGAAAGTGCCTCCAACAAATGCCCAGAACTTCAGGTGCTCTGAACTATGTGGACCAAATAATTTTCTATTCCTTCTAGAAACTGCAGGTCTCACACCCCCCATATTTTCTAGGTCTATTTTGTATTTTCCTGTGCAGCCATGCTGGCTGTGCTTGTATGGCACCAGCTCTGCTGTGGTGATGAAAAAGAAGAACAAAAACCTCAGACTTCCATACACAAACATGGAATAAAAAGGTCCATTTACAGACATCCAGTCCTCAGGTTGCAAACATATCTATCACTACATGGAGCCATGTGGTGAAAACACAACATATGGCAATGTAATCATGACAGTAAATAAAAGTAATTCTGTGTGTCAGCAGCAGGAGAGGAGCCACCACACGTCATCCGTATTTGTCTCACACCAGAAAAGCTGAAGAAGACAAAGGCAGCTGCAATGAGAAGTGATGGGCTAAGAGGCTCCAGTGACAAATTTTCTTCTTCCATTTAAGACACAGAAGAAGAATGGACAGCTTTTCTGATATTTTCTGTCTCAGACGAGAGTCTTTATATGGCTGTGGATGAGACAAATTCCTCATTTCCCCGTGGGAGCCAAGCAGCAGGATTTTTGAATATGTGTTATGGAGATTGTCCTGAGTCCCACCACTCCACATGGGGTTGCACAAGAGGGGAAGAGCCCTTGAGCCCTGAGAAACAAAAAAGTGACACCTCTTCCATCAATCCATAATGCTCCATCTCTTCTTCTCAGAAGCTCCGAAGACCACATCTGGTCTTCAGTCACAGCCCACGTCCTACAGGTGAGAGCCCATGAGGTAGAGTTTGGTTCGACTTCAGAAGCACAAGGCTTTTCACCTTACAATTATTTTGCAGCTGAAAACCATTGACATCTTTGCTTCCAGCAGGCACAGGCTGGTTTTGTATCCTTTCCACTCCACCAAGATTTCCAGAAACCGGTGCCTTAAATTAAACTCTTTAAACCCACTCTAACCATACATATGACTCTCCTGATTTTTGAAAGTAGATTGCTGTTAGTTTTCACCAAGACTCAATCAACTTTGATTAATTATGAAGCTTTACAATGGGATTTTAGGAGTTTATATTCAGAAATCCAGTTCTACCTCCAGGGAGCTCCAGGGACAATCATTTAAACAGGACCCTCTTTGGGGCCTAAGTAAAATCCAGTCATGAAGGCCAGTAGATACCCACAACAAATTGGAGCTGACAGATGTTTTCTCCAGGGCCGAATTTGTACCAAAGGGTTTAGGTAGAAATTAATCACCTTACCCTGAGAGAAACGAGTTAAGTATGAAAGGATTAAAGTAACCCTGAAAACTCAGAGGAAGAGTAAAGAAGCTTTTCATAAGCCACCTTTTTTTGATACTCAGTACAGTGTGGCATATGAGTGTTGGAACACCCCAAACAATAATTATATCTCCCTCTGTGCAAGGAGCTGAATTTACGGCAATCTGTACTATTGTCTCAACCCCAGGTCCATGGGGTGGGATGGGATGGAAATTGAGAGGTCTCCAACACTCTTCTACAACGGGGACCTAGCTACAGTCAGCATTTTGCGGATCACAAGGGCCAAGTTAATTGGTCTTGCACAATAGTCATAACCACCTGCAAGAAGGTGTTAACCAGAGTAGATCCACTGCAGCAGCTGACATCAGGTTCACATCTGCACTCACAAATAAGCTTTTAATTCGTAAAAAACTAGCATTTCCAGGCCATGGGCTTCCCAGATGAATTACATCTTTCAAGACACAGTTCAGCTGGCAGAGTGGCAAACAGTAATGGGAGGAAAGGCACAGAGGACAAGCAGAGACCAGAAGCAGAGGTCCAAGATTGTTGATGTTTGTGCAGCTCAGCACTGGTTTAGTTCTGGACCTGGCAGTGTTAATAGCTGGACTCGATGGTCTTAGACGATCTTTCCCAACCCCAGTTATTCTGTGATTCCATGATTCTTTTCCCCGAACCCTGTTGCCGTCTCAACCCTTTTCCCTAACCGTGCCAGCAGATCCTCATACCTATCTATAGATGGCAGCAACTTTCCAAATCAGCTGCAGATGCTGATGAACCGAGATGGGCTCTGGCTTCCCACTGCCAGAAGTGTTTCACCGTATGAAACAGGTAACAAACTGTACGTGGATTTAATGGAAAGTACAAAGAATTTCACTCACTCCTGAGGCAGGGTGGAGGGGGAATATTTTTTACTACGTGCTTCTGCAAAGGTTTGGATTGACAGCAGAGACACGCATGGGGGTGGAGGAGGCAGTTGGGGAAGTGGGTGGATTTCTTTTTGCTGCTATTAACTGCCAGCTCAGAAATAGTAAAAAAAAAAAAAAAAAAGTACACCCTGACTGTGATTGTTGCTGGCTCTTAACATATGTCAGGCTCTTATCATTTCAGAGCAGCTGGCAAGTTCATGCAGAACCACCAGGCGGCCCAACGTGGCCAGTAATCAGTTAAGTACAGATGTCCAAATAGATGTAACTTCCATTAAACTTTAAATAAAGATAATTTATGCTGAGTAAACAGACGAGTGAGCACATTTGCCCAAATACAGATGGCACTACCTGATAGCAGTGCATTAGGAGGGTCATTAAACAGGGAGGTTCAATAACATAGTACTCAAAGATGGTCTTCTGCAAGGAAAAATAGCTGAGATCAGGGGTATAAAGTCTACCTCTGCTTTTTTTTTTTTTTT
>VZTE01004411.1:335439-346782 GCA_013397775.1 Eulacestoma nigropectus
TTTTTTTGCCTTTGCTTCTTTTTAAATAGCTTGGCAGGTTTGGAGTCTTAATGGGACATAAAGAGAAACACACTTTCTCCTGGAGGGACACCCTTGCACCTGTCCGTGGAAGAAATTAATTAAAAAAAAAAAGGCATTGTAATCTGTCTCACTTGGAAATCAGGATAAGTGTGCTCACTTGGAGGGAGGAGATGTTTCTGAGGCTGAAGGCCTTAATCCAAGGCCTGATGACTTCAGGGAGGGACTTCCCCTGCAAGGGGCTTTGCATTTCCCCTGCATCCCCAGGGGAAGGGAGGCACTTTTGTCACGTCCACAGTGACATATTTTGCCCTGAAAAGGGGATTAGATGCACACTGAACACACACAAATGTTCTTCCTTTCCTCCCTTCCTTCCTCCCTCCCACTGCACAGTAGGGATGAAGAGTTTTCCTGAGTGTTTCAGTGCCAGCTCCTCAGTAAGGACAGGGAATTCAGCTGAGGATTGGGGTTTAGGCACCAGATGCTGGGGTTCTGGTCTTCCTAGGACATTGGAAATTTTAGTGAGGAAGGAAAAGAAGAGATCACCTTTAGCATGAGCAGAGCCCTTGAAACCACTTCTGACTTTCCCCTGTTCTGTAATAACTCTACATCTCCTTGTCTGTGATCAACAACAGTCGCCTTATTTCAGCTTTGGGCAGATCATGCACTGGAACAATACCACTCATGACCTTTTTTAATCATAGCAAGCAAGGATGGGATTTTTCTTGGCTGGTTCCTGCCGGTGAACAGGTGAGTCTCCATGCTAAGCTTGTTATCCAGGTTCCTTCTGCAGCTGATGGAGCTTCCCAGGGCAATTCACGGCCTGTAAAGTCCTGTGATGGATCACCTCTGGAGCTGCTTCTCTCTACTGACTATTGAGAGAGTCCAGATGCCTGCACTAGGCCAGATGCCTCATTTTCAGATGGCTAATGTTAGATAAAAGAAGTCCAGCTCAAAAGGGAGCATCAGCCTGTCGTTATTATTTTTATTTACTATGTTCTTCTCTCTGCTTCAACTCGGTCCTTGTGGAATAAGGATAAAGATGCATTAATGTTAATATGATGTCCTGCTTATCAAACTTCCTCTTATCTGTGCTAAAGGTTGTCCCTGGGACACTTTCAGTGGGACAACTTGAGGATGTTTTTTACGTATTCCAGATACATTTTCAGAAATTCAACTTGAAGCCCCTGGGTTTTGAGTCTTGCACTTATGACCTTGCCTCGCTTTTATTTGTTGCAAAGTAATTTATTTTCAAGTATCTGTAGGGTCAAAATCCCCTCTCCCCACATTACAAGATGCTGTCTTTCCTTTGACTGTCTGAGAGTCCTCTCTCCAGTGACTCTCACTTTAAACCAGGGCCCTTTTTTAGAAACTCTTGGTCTGTTTTGATCCCATTCATGACATCGACCTACACAAAACCTTTCACTTCCCCTTAACTTTCCTCTCCCATCATTTTAAAATCATCCCTGTTAAAAATGTGTCACATCAAATTCCTTAACTCTTGAGGCTGATGGTGAGATTCTCTAACAAGAACATTCATGCTGCTGCAAGCACTGTTGAAATATTTTTTGCCCTAAATTCTCTCAATAATATTTAAATTGATGGCAAATGCCTGGGACAAGGCACTGAACAACAGAATTCGATGCTGCATTGAAGATTTCCAGCATCATGTGTTATTCAAAACATTTCCTTCTTCAGGGTGATTACTTCATTTTACATTTCCTGGCCTCATGCTCATGTCACACCCCAGTTCCTGTGGCTGTCAGATTAAACACTGCTTTATCGGAAGAAATGCCACTGAATTATACAATTTCTTTGGCCATTTAACACCTTTATCTCTGCCTTGCCTCTGCCAGGATTACTGACACAGATTTGCCCTGTCCTTGCTATCCTAGAAAACTCCTAAAATATATGTAGGACTTCCTGGGGAGTATTTTTAACATTAATTTAGCATGTACACAAAAGCCATGTTTTAGTCACGGAAAACTGTGTGCAGGTACAAATGAGCTTCTCATCTTTGAAATGCCATGATTATTTAAATAAAAAAAAAAAATCTCATGGATAGGGCAAACTTTCTGAATCCTGCTGATTTTTTTCCCATTAAACACAAGTGGGGTGAGATCCTTGTTCATGTTAACCCACCTGAAAGTTGTCCCTTGGAGATGATACCCTCTTGCTGGAAGCATTAACCTTGACAGAGGTGTCACAGAGGGACAGACAGAGAGACCAGGTAAAGGGAAACCAAAGTCCACCTGAATGGTCCAGAGCACTCAGAGCATCTCCCTCCCTCCTCCAGGGTGTTTTTTGCTGATCACACACGTGCACAGAGTGACTCTCCATCGCTGGAGGGACCTCAGCGATGCTGTGGGGTCACAGCACAGGGCCATCGCTGCGTGTAGGGTCATGTCAGCTTCAGACAGCCCCACCTGAGAGGGGTGACAGAAGGTGATAGGCTCTGCTGGGAGCAGGCTGAGCCAGATCAGCTGCACAGCTTCTGGCCTGCTCAGTGTGACCACAGCAAATGAAATCTGCTTAGAAAGCATCGTCCTGAGACACGGCAGGAGGAGCAGCAGGGGGCTGACCTGACCTAGGCCTGGCTTTGCTATTCCACAGCTTTAAGCAACAACCTTGACCTCCCCCAGCCATATGAAAAATCATAGAATCACAGAATAGTTTGGGTTGGAAGGGAGCTTTAAACGTCATTGTCCTGTTTTCAGCTCAGGTAGAGTTAATTTCTTCTCAGCAGCTGTTCCAGTGCTATGTTTTGGGTTCAGAATGGGAATAGTGTTGATGACACACTGATGGTTTGGGTTTTTGCTAAGCCATGTTTATCCTAAGTCAAGGACTTCTTTTATCCTTGTCTCATGCTCTGCCAGTGAGGAGGTTCACAAAAGAAATTTTGAGAGAGCATAGCTGGGACAGGTGACCCAAACTGACCACAGGGGTATTCCACATCACTGGATGATGGGTTTTCAAACCAGATTCCTTTCTGAGCCCTTGTTCAAGCTGTGAATTCTGGATCTGTCTTTAGGCATTCCTCAGATACAGCAATTATTATCCCTGATAGGTATTCTGGTCTTTTTGTCTGTCATCAGCAGTAATTTTTTCTACTTCGATGTCTCCTTAGGGCCAACTTGTGTTAGAAATTGTCAAAATATTTCGCCCCCCCAAAAAAAAAAAAAAAAAAAAAAAAAAAAAGAAAACATCATGAGAGAGCTTAGCCAAGACGAGCTGTGTCCCTGTTCTGCAGCCAGCCCTCTCACTCCCAGCCATTCCCACCAAGTGATCCACCTGCCAAACGGGTTTCCTTCTCCTGGCTGCCGTGATCGTTCTCCTTCCAAGAACAACTGCTGAACAGACAACTGACTCACTGAAGGATACCAGGCAGAGACACGTGGGAGAGAAAATCAGTGAGTTGTTCACAATCTGCTCCTCGTGTTTGAAATCACAGCTAATTGCCCTGACTTGGCACAGTGGCCTCTGCCTCGGCTCCCTGAAGTACAGGAGAGTGACATGTGGAGAAGACCCTCAGGGACACATTAGTGAATTGTTCCATCCATTTGCTGCTTTTTAGACGTGATAGTTGTTCTGACACCTTAAATTTAAGCACTCAGCACTGGCAATGTGATTGCCACCCTCAGAGCTCCTCTGTGTAAAATGTGAGTCTGACGTGACATTTTTAAATTACCTCACTTAAACTGGTGCACGTGGCTGTGGGCAAGATGTTGATTTTGGTTTTAGTCAGGACATATTTTGTTATTCTATCTGATTCATATAAAGCAAGTCGTTTGGGTTGCATTAATTAAAATGGTTCAGCTTTGTGGAAGAAAAGCCCAGGAGTTGTCAAGCAAGAAGGCATCTCCATCTCAAGGATGCAAATAAATGCTCATGATTTATTAGCATTAGTTAATGTCTTATTTATTTTATTACTGCTTCAGGCCAGAGGCTTAGGAACTAAATAACCTATAGTAAAGAAAATACTGCTCTTGTTTTCAATAGGGGCAGGGAATCATAGTTAGGGTTGGAAGGCACCTTAAAGATCATTTAGCCCCAATCTTGAGGTAAGACTGCTAAGTTGTTCTGCCAGGATGAGAATCCTTCAATTCTGTGAGCAAAATATAATCTTGAGTGTGACCAGATGCCTCAAACCATCTGACTGGTTTAAAATAGGAGGAACAGCTTTTCCAAGAAAAGTTATTAGGTCAAACCCTCCCCTCTCATCCCACTCTGCAGCACACTGATGTCACTGATGCTGCTGGTAAGAAAATGTTGACTGGCACTGCCTGTCAGGAAAAGAAAGGGTTTAAGAAATGGGTTAAATATTTCAGGCTCTGATTTAACGACCATCTGAGTTAGCAGGAACTTATATATTGATGGCAAGGAACTCTGAGTGCTTGTAAGCAGAGGGAAGGGGCTGATAGATCAGCTCAGCCCAGCCACAAAACCCTCTTAAAAATGCACATATACATGGCAAGGTTATTCAGCTCCTGCCTTTGGGTGGAATAATTGCCGTGTGAAACATTAGTGAATCAGCATGAATGTTTCATAAGTTTGAATTTATAAAATATTTCTGATTTTCCTGTACACATGCCTTCCAAAGATAACTTTCAAGTGCTCGTTGTATTATGCATCTCACTTTTCAAGAGAACAGCATGATTTCCTTGAAGACATATCCGTTTAGAGAGTTGCCATGGCAATTTGTTCCCACCCCCCAAAAATGCTTAAAAACAGATTTTTCCATTGTCTTCTGATTTCTGCAGATTACAACATGCTTTACTTTTCTTTCTTCCCTAGAGTGGCTCTAGGTGAGTGAACAGAAAAAAAAAGTGAAATCTTTTTTTTTAATTTAAATTACCTTCTGATGGGAGCAGAAAGCTTTTTCCTCTAAAGTTTAGTCAAAACCAAGGCAAAATCATCTTACTATTTGAAACAATCACTTATTAGCATGATTTTTTTTTTTTATCCCAGGAGAATCCTGATAAAAAATTGCCTGTGCAAACATAAAACCTCTTTTTACACATGCAAGGTAATTTTTAATCCAATTAACCATCTGCATACCAGCATATTTAATTAGTTCTCAGAATTACTCTTTTCCTGCTGTAATTGAACTAACCACCTTATGCAATCTGTAAATCTGACCCAATAAGGTATGTTTTGGCAAAAACGAGATTAATTGAAGAATTTCCCTTATTTCATCTTTTTTTTTTCTTTTTCTTTATTTCTACCCCTGAAGAAAGGCAATCCGGGATGAGGATTATGTTTTCAAATGCTGAAAAATTATGGTTTTATTTCTAGAGGGGAAAAAAGCCAAAAAAAGAATTATTATAGTGATATTTTTATCCCTATTAACTTTTTAACGACAATTGCCCTCTTTGATCATTGTTAATTGCTTGGTCCCTGAGCATAATCAGAGTATTTTGACTTTAGAACAGACTGCCTTGCTTGTAAACACTCCTTCTTTCCCGCTTTTATTGAAAAATAAAATGGAAAACTGATAGTGCTTGACAAGTCCATTCTTGGCGCTGTTTCATATCAGAGGCTGTGCTATGTTTTTAAAATAATATTGCTCTTTCACAATCCTGGTTTTAATTGCTCTGCTGGGGCAGGTGGGTCAGCACAAATTTCGTATCCTGATGTTTTTTTCTTTGTGCAGGAAACTCTGATTAAGTCCAGGAAGCCAAAACATGTGAGTGGGTTTGATCAGGCAGCTCTGAGAGACCTGAACTTGTTCCACTGATATGGGGAAAACAAAATGAGGAGGAAAAGGAATAGAAAAAAATAAAGGGCTCGTCTGACATCACCTGAGATGTCTTGGAGGCATCTGAACTATCCTGACAGGTCTGGTGTGGGAGGACCTGTGGGAGACTGTGCACTCCTGGGAACCAGGCTGGACACCCCAATAAAGGGCTCTGGATGGTAGTGTTGAGGAAATTGGGCCAAATTTTTGTCCTCTACAGACTACACTGAGGTTTGACGGCCAGCCCAGGGGCTCCTGGGTGGGGGTATCATCATCCGTTTGTGTCTTAGCAGTGATCTGAAGATTTATTTTCTTTTCTGTCTCATCCTGTGGTAGCCCTGCTCCTGACCAAGCCCTGCAGGAGCTGGTATTTAGCCCATTCTGCCTGGCCTTTACACCCTGCCCTGGCTTGTCACAGTCCCTGTAGGAGGGATGTAGTGAATACCTGTTCTCTGAAGCCAGTTCACCAAGCCTTGGATGTTCTTTCCCAAAAGAATCCAAGAGATGACCCTGGCTGACCACTGTACACAAACATGGAGGGAACTCTGATTTTAGAAGTCCGTGGCCCCAGAAAACTCAATTCAGTCACCATGAAACCGGTATTTGATGAATTTTAGTGCAGAATTTAGGAGGATCTAGACCAGGCATTAGGCATTGTGGTTAAACCTCAGGTCCTGATGGCATAGCCAAGACATTACAGTAGCTCGACAAGGGTGGAAGACTCACAGAGTGAAAGATTTGGTGATTTCGGGGACTCTGCAGCCTTTAGGTTGTGACAATTTTTTCCCGCTTTCCTTGTTCCTCCTGTTTGAATAACTTAAACTATTTCTGCCTCAGCCTTCCCGTTTGCCTCTGCTATTATGTGTTCTGGAACAATGAACACAATCACCCATTTCAGAACAGGATTTTGACTGTGTTTGTAAATAGGCTTCCAAGCAGAAAGGGAGAGTGGGGAAATGAAGGAATTGCTGTCTGCTTTCCATATATACATATATATATATATCCATAAATAAAGAGAGCTTTCTGATGCTTTGCTGCTTCCCAGGATGGGTTACAAAAGGGTAAACTGGAGTCAGTGGGATCCTTCTCTTTTGCCTCCAAGATATATCTCTGGTTTAATTGCTAAATAATCTGACTACAAAGTTGATCCAACTGAACCAGACACAATGTTCATTTTTGCCATGCGATGTGCACATAAGAAGAGAGGAGTTCTGAATGCTGATTTCCTCTCTGCCTTATCCCCATTTATAAAGGAAAAGGCAAAAAAAAAGTTTATAATTAAGGATCACCCAGCTGAAGTGAATGAAAAGCTGAGAAGTTATTGAAATATTAAAGACAACTTTGTGCTGTGCTTAGCCTTGCTCTGAGCAACATCCTTGCTCTGTCCTTACCTGTTGTGCTGCTTTTTGGGTCTCACAGGGCCGATTCCACTCACACCCAGGGGTGCCCTCAGCTCTGAGCTGGAATGTGTCTCGTGCATATCTCACCCTTACAGCTGCAGGGATTGGAACATGGATAGGACAAGAGGAATAAGTGGTAGGGCAAGAAGAAATGGCCTCAAGTTGCACCAGGGGAAGTTTACGTTGGATATTAAAAAAAAAAATTACTTCACTGAAAGGGTTATCAATCCTTGGAACAGGCTGCCCAGGGAAGTGGTGGAATCCCTTCCAGGGGCAGTGTTCAAAAATTGTATGAACGTGGCACTTCAGGACATGGTTTTGTGGTGGACCTGGCAGTGTTGGGTCAAAGGTTTGACTCGGTGGTCCTGGAGGTGTTTTCCAACCTAAACAAATCCATGATCAGCAGAAGGCTTTATGTACACATAGAGCACTGGATGTGCAAGCTCAGGGAAAGGTGTTGGAAGCGCAGGGTGCCAGATCCCAAACTTTGCTGAATGTTGCCGTGAACTTGGGAGAATTGCATAAAACCCACAGAGATTCAAAATTGCCATCAGCGCTAGAAAAACAGGGAGCGGTCAGCCAGCTTTAATTTGAAATAAAATGATGTTTTATGTCACGAGCTGGGCCCTCTTCTTCCTCTGGATTTCATCACTAGTGAGAGACAAAAGCACACCAGAACCTCATTCATCTTCACGTTTGACCTGAGGATGTCCCAGGGAGAAAACCCAATCTTTTCAATTCTCTCTCTTTGTAATAAGAAATGAGAGCAAGAGCAAACAAGTTTCTACCTGCCTGTGTATCCTACAGGAGGTTTAGCTGAACTTCTCTGGAGCTCCCTGAAGATGCTGTCACAGACCTTGTAACTCACACTGATAGTTCCTAGTCATGATAACAAACTTGTGTGTGATTTCCTCTTCTAATTCATTTAATTTTGGCTTCTGATCCTTGAATAAAATCAGTCAAGAGCTTATGCAGAACCAAGCCATCCTTGTCATAATCAGCCAAAATATTGCAGTGCCAGACACCTTAAGCTGGTATGTGCTGATCCTCCATTCTTTGATTGTTCCAGCACTGGTTTTTGAGAGGTGCTGCACCACCTGAGCTGTCAGAGTAGCACAAAACTAATAACCAGGCTGAGCTACGTCCTGATGATGTGACAATGGTACTGATGGTGCTTATTCTCAGAGACTACAAGGCAGCATTTCTTTGATTGCTTATGGGAACACTTTACAGCTGAAGTATAATTTCATTTATTAGAGGCAGACAGCTTATAAAAATGTGTGAAACACAACAGGTACCAAAAGGAAAGCTCGGGAAGACTAATGAGGCATAAGGCTCATACCTTTAAAGAAAACAAAGGTTTCTACAGACAAACAGCTGATGCAGTTTGTTTTTTATGGACATAAATCAATCAAAATATTCCAACCATGTTATCCTGAAGTGTTACAACAAATGCATTTCATCTAAAATTATTGATGACCTTGCTTTTAAACAGAGGATAGGACCAAAAAGAAAACACAGAGAAAAAAAAATCTGTCACATTCAAAGAAATATAGCTGGAGTGAAAACCAATCTAGCAGAAGGGGAAAATGTGAACAAGTAAAAGTATAATAGTATTGTCACAAAGTGTCTCTTCCTCAGAACTGTCTCCCACCCTGCCTGAGTACTGAATTAAAATAAAATGTGATGCAAACATCTTCAGCATAGATGGAGGAGTAAAAAGGTTTAAGAGTGACAGAACTGCCCCAAGCAGCTGCAGAATTGTTTGCAGATTCATGTCCCAGCTGCAGAGGGATGTCCCTGCTGAAAGACAGACATGGAGTAAAGATCAAATGAGGCACCTTCAACTCCATTAGGTTGCTCAGAGCACTGTCCAGCCTGGCCTTGAACACTTCCAGGGACTGGGACAGCCACAGCTTCTCTGGGCAACGTGTGCCAGTGTTTTACCATCCTCATTGTAAACAACTTCTTCCTTATATTTAATCTAAATCAACTCTCCTTCAATGTAAAACCATTATTCCTTGTCCTTTCACAACATTCCCTGCTAAAAGGTCTGTCCCCATCTGTCTAAGCCTTCTTTGGGCACTGAAAGGTGTTCTAGGTCTCCCTGAAACCTTTTCTTCTCCAGCCTGAACAATCCCAACTCTGTCCTCATTGAGATGTTTCATCACTCCAACCACCTTCGTGGCCTCCTCTGACTCCACTCCTACATATCATTATAAAGAACCTTTGGATTACAATCCTAATTAAGGCATTAATGAGTT
Organism: Eulacestoma nigropectus; assembly: GCA_013397775.1. Classification (NCBI taxonomy): domain Eukaryota; kingdom Metazoa; phylum Chordata; class Aves; order Passeriformes; genus Eulacestoma; species Eulacestoma nigropectus. The sequence goes on from VZTE01004411.1 coordinate 344,859, forward strand.
GAACTTCGCCAGTTCCTGTTAAGAAAACAACTGAAGTGTGTTCTGTGAGAGATGAGAACAAGGAAGCAAAATGTTTGATACCCTTCCCTGTCTCTACCACCATCTCATTCCTGTGATGACATTCTTTGTGATCCATCACACAGACGTTATTTCTCATCCAAATTATTTCACATTTTGTTGAATTAAGGTAGGGGTCATGGAACCAGTTCAGTTGCATCCTTTTGGCTGCACGGTTGTGAGTTTTGGCGAAATACAAAAGGAAAGGGTTGGGAGTCTGGCAAAGCCCTGTTTTCTTTCATGTGAAAACCGTTCAGCACTCTCAGGGATGGGGCCTTGAGAGAGGAGTCAGTGCCATGTACCTTGCTTCGAAGCCCTGATACATTCTGAAGACTAAGAGATCTGTCTGTTATAGAGAATTAAGCTTATGGATGTGAATGGAATGGAATGGAATGGAATGGAATGGAATAGAATAGAATAGAATAGAATAGAATAGAATAGAATAGAATAGAATCTGTAAGTTTGGAAAAGCTCTCTAAGATCATCGAGTCCAACCATCCAGTGTCAGATCCATCACATCCACACACCTTTTGAATACCTCCAGGGATGCTGACTCCACTGCTTCCCTGGACAGCCTGCTCCAGTGCTGGTGAGTGCCTGAGCTTTACCTCCTCCCTCTCTGCCATTGCACCTGGAGCCCCATCTCTCACTGGAATTGAGCACAGCAGTTACAGGGATGCTGAGTAAGTGTAACCCTGAGCCACTCCCATGCCCAGACACACCGTGTATTTAATCCCTCTCACTGATTCCCTTGCCCCAAGCCTGATGCTCTTCCACGGGATGCCAGACTCCTTTCCATGCCCTCAGGACGTGCTGAGTGCGTTACCCCCACTCTGCCCCAACCACCCACGGTTCTCCACAGTTCAGTTCTTCCTGAAAGCAACGTGGTTGCTTTCATCGTGAACCACATGAAGGCTGCACCGACAGACAAGTCTGAATCTGCTTTTTCTCCTTCTGATACAACTTCTGCCCCAGAGAACAGAGCACGTCCTTCAGAGAGCTGCCCCACTGCTCGGGTACATTAATTCCAGGTTCTCTCAGCTGATGCCAGCAGGAATGACAACTTCTGGGTAGGAAACTGCATAATCTCCATTCACTTCTTACACACTCTTCTGCTGTGTGAGGGGAAGGGAAGAAATTAGCTGACTTAGCAAGTGGCTGCATCCTGGAGCAGGTCACCTACAATATTGTACCCGAGGTGTAATCTCAGTGCTAAGTGTTGTGCTCTCAGGGAATGCTTTGTTACTCGTGCTCAGTGAAGTCATTGCAGCGGAATAAATGCAATGCCAGGATGACCCTGCTGTGCTCCCGCTCCCTTCCCTCCCATGCATAATGAAGAGAAGGGTAAGGAAAGGAAGAATATCCTCTGCTATTGTACTCTGGCAGAGAGGGCTCACCTGAACAACTGCCAGCCATGAAATTTCATCTGAGCTTCCCAGATAAAATCTCCTGTTTCAGGGACTGCATTTACTCAGCGTGTTTAACGCGACAATGAAAACTCTGCACACACCAGTCTTTTAAATAGTAATAAAAAACCCCTCAACAATGAAAAATCTCACAGGCAGCTAATAAGTCAAAAGTTAATAAGTGTCAAAAGCAGAAGATAAAATTCTAACCAGTAAAGCAGAAAGTGGGCATTCCTATTTCTTACAAATGAAAGATCACAAAAAAAAAAAATTGTTCTGCTGTTCTGTATCCACCTAAAATATTGAATATTCCCATGTGGGTTGTCCTTGCCCATCTTCCTTTGGGCAGGGTGCCTTCATAAAGGGGAGCGCTGCTCTGTGCCTGAAGGACTTGGACCAATTTCAAGGGTTTTTGTTTCAAGAGTGCCTTTGCACCCAAGCAGGTGTCTGGCAGCTTTTTT
>VZTE01004411.1:347122-489081 GCA_013397775.1 Eulacestoma nigropectus
GGAAGGGAAGGGAAGGGAAGGGAGAAAAAAAGAGGAGAAGGGAAACAAAGGGGCAGAGCTTGTTTTGGAGGTGTCCTCCTGGGGTTTTCCAGCCAGATGGGAACCTGGACTGAAGAGATGTAGCTGATCTGAGGTGATGAGCTCTATGGAAGCTGTGGAAAGCTGTGCTTGGTGCCATCACATTAGACCTGCACAGCCTCAGATGTGGAGCTGAAGCAGAGGCAGAGTTTGGAGAACCTGTGAAAAAACACCAGAGCTGAATGTGGGGTCCCATCACAGAATCACAGAGTCACAGAGTGGTTTGGATTGGAAGGGACCTTAAAGATCATTCAGTTCCAACCCCACTGCCACGGACAAGGATGACACTCACTAGACCAGGTTTCTCACCCTGGACTTTAAAATCTCCAGGAATGGGGCATCCACAGCTTCTCTGGGCAACGTGTTCCCTCGCAGTAAAGAGTTCCTTTCCTCTTTAGCAATTCTTTGGTAAAGGATTATCCTTTACCATAAGCTCTGCTTTAAGTGTGGACAAGCCCAGAGAATCACTTTTCCTGCAAAAGCATTAAGGACAGGAATAAATATCCAAATAATTTGTTCAGAAATGCCAGACTGATGAGGGACAGAGAACTCTGGGACTCCTGGAGCGAGTTATGCAGCAGCACCCTAAGGAGACAGGGAATTGACTGTGCTTGTCAGAAAGATGCAAAATAAGACCCAAAGTCACACTTTCCATGCACCCTGAATTACTGCTTGCAAGAAACAGTTCATGATCCTCCTGGGAGTCCCCTACTAAAAGCAAAGCATTTCAGGCTGGCTAACAAACTGATCACAGGCTGCATTATTGATTGTGCCATTAAGGTCTTCGTTTGCACCATTAGCAGGGTTACTGAAATGGTCCAACGCTTCCCTCCAGCACAACCATCCCTGTGTTTCCTTCAAGCTCCACTTTCAGGGTTCAGGCTGTCTCACATTGAACCCAAGAGGGACCAGGCTGCTGCCTGCTGTAGGAATAGGTTGGCTGCACTGTAAAATAAGCCTATGGACAAGATATTAGCAGGGCATTAGCCGTGGAAGAGTATAGGAAGGTTACTGTGTACCAGTTCATTATACAATAATTTACTAATGAAGTCAGAGGCTGTAAATGTGAGTGTATTTAACATCTTCCAGTCAACTGAGGCAGCCGATGCGTATTTTTCTCCCCTGTACCATCAACCTCAACAGATAAGATTCATTTGTCTCAGTTACACCAGGAAATCAGAACTCACCGGGACCCCCACCCAAACAGCAAGATCAAACACCAGGAACACCATCCCCAGGTTTTTTGCCTTTTTTTGTCAGCTTTGCAATATTTTTAAATCCTTCTCGGCACTGTAGGCAAACAGAAGGTTTACCGTTTGGAGAATGAGGGTAAAATAAGCTGTACTGTCCTGGTCTGCAAGTGGGAATATTCCTCTTTTCCCAGCCTCTGGTCATTTCACTCTGCCCACTCCCTGTGCTCAGGTCCCCTCTGTGTCCCCACAAGGTGACACACTCCCCACCAAAAGGTAACTGCACTCCTGGGGTATCACAGGCAGAGCTTTGGGTCCAGTTCCAGCAGCCTCCATATCCAAGAGCTGGCTCTGACTCTCCTTCTCCATGGATATGCCTGAGAGACAATTTCAGAGTGAGAAATCAGTACACGCTGGTTTGTGTTTCGCTGCTTTTTAACTTGTGTTATGTTTCCATGAAGATCCACAAGAACCACAAGGGTTTTTTATGTGTAAGGAACCACTTTCCACATTGACTGGCAGACCAATGGTTAAAAAAGAAACATTACATCTTCCTCACACCACTGTTAACTTTAGATTTTAAATGTTGTGTCCTAAAGTCATTCTGTATCATGTGTTTAAAACATCTCAGAAGTAATTGAATTCACAGTGCTTTGAAAAATTTCCACCAATTGCACATGTAAGTATATAACTTAGCCAACTGCAAATGTAATATCTCAGACAGTCCTTTTCCCATTTGCTTCCTCTGCATCCCAGCAGCTTTTCTTCCCCAACTATCCTAATTTCCACTGCTGCCTGTGCTGGCCTCATTCCCTTCTCCACATGTGTTAACTGCCCACAAGCTGACCCATTTCAGAAACCATTTTATCTTCTGTGCACACTGGGTATCTAGCTCACTGGGAATTGTGAAAGCTGGGAGCCACCTTTATTAAAGCTAGGTACACATCTCTATTTCAGGAAAAAAGACCCGGCACGAGGGGTTCTAATGCTGTTTGTACATTTCTTGGTGATCACAGTTCTTGGTTCCTGTGGATTTGGTGCATCAGCTTCAAGACAGCCCCTCAAGAGAACTAAAAGCCTCCATCACTCAACAGAATCCTACTTTGAACAACTGCTATGGCCCTGAGAAAACTCACCCCTCTTGCTTTACATCAGTTTTCTCCCTTCTGGATTGAAAATCCTGATTAAAATCCAGTTCCAGGTTTGGATGGTTGGAGCTGTGAAGAAATTCACTTCAGTGATGGCCTAGGAGGTGATGGTGAATAAACACTGATGATGAGAGAAACTGCTCCATCTCTCTGCCACTGCAGCTGCAGGGATATAGAGACATTGCAAAGGGCCCTGAGTGAGTGAGGAAGGTGATGTGAGGGAAGCAAAAAGTTTTAGAGGGATTTTTGCCACTCAGCAGAGTAAACGAAATATCAGGATTCATGTGGCTTTGCGTGGAATGGGCCTTGTGAAGAGGGCATGTTGAATCAAGGGATGGCAGCACTCAGGTCAAGTAACCTTTTTTTCTTTTTTATTAAGAAGGAACTTAACAAATTATCTTCTTGCTGGCCAGTTCCTCATGCCCTTTGGCTTTTATTTCCATCCATTTAAATTGCAAGTATCTTACTCCCAGAGGCTTTCTGCTGACAGCTCACCTGTTGGGAATCTGAGCTCCTGGGTCTCTCCGGGGTCTCCTCTCTGCTCTCCACGGGGAAGGGAAAAGGCAGCTACATCTGCTCTTATCTCCATAATTTCATTATGCTTTGTAGCTTCTTTGGCTCCCACTTCAATTGCTCCAAGGTCACTTCTGCAGTGAACACAGAAGCCTGGTGAAGGATCCAGACTCTCACCTTTGGGGGATTCAATCCAGTTGTCCAAGCACAGGGTGAAACTGGGGGGTTCTATTCAGCCCCCAACTTCCAGGAAGCCCAGGGCTCCTGCAGCTCCAAAGTGGCACTTGCCAAACCTACAGGGATTTCTCAAGCAGCATTTTGTCTGCAATAAGGCTCCTGCCTACAGGCAAGTGGCTCAAATCCTTGTTGGATTATTGTAATTAGAGCAATCTGTGGCTGCTTAAAACAGTCTTTATTTGAGGAGGCACAAGCCAGTGGGTTTACTCAGCACTGGACCATGTGGTACAAGATTTTGTCCTTCTACTGGAACATATGCAGGTAGATAAATCTGTTCCCCTCAAGCTTTTCATCAGTCAATCAGCAGCATTTCAAGAAACGAAATATTTATTGTCCCTACTCCTAAGACTACATTTGTTCCCCAACAGATTTTCTTGATGTATCTTCCCTTATTCACTCAGAAATGCTGTTCTCAAAAGGAAGGAAGAATGGAATTTAATGATTTGGCCAGGATTTTTGGATGTCTAGCAATCCAGACACGTCCCAAAATGCCAAAGATTGATGTTGTCAGGGCAGTGGCTGCGGTGCAAATGATCTGTGTCCTGCTGATTTTCTGCAATGCAACAGATGACAGCGATCTCCACTCTTGGAAAATGCAAACTGAGGCCATACAAGTTCATGGATTGTTCTTCTGGTCCAACTTGAGCTGGAAATTCAAATGTTTTTCTGAGAAAGAATTCTTTGGGGGAATAAAAAGTACTGTGAAATAAATTTAAGAGGTTGAAGAGTTTCAGTTTTGGTTTTGAGCAGGCCAGAAACTCTTCGCTTTAAGCAGTTGAATGTCAAATTTAATTTTTTTATTTATGCCTGGGCAGTATTACCCCAGACAGGGATGTCACTGTCACACATATTTGTTGTCAAGTATAAGGTGTTAAAAGACAGGAGCAACTCAAACACTATAAATCTTTCAAGGGAAAAAAAACCATTTGAAAATCACCCTCCTGTCCCAGTTTCCTCTTGCACGGGAGCTTACTGGGATGCTGTGGGTCTTACTGGTCTATATTGGTACAATCCCTCCCTCTCTTTCAGGTAAAATCTGTCTTACCTGCTCAGGACCACAATATTTCTGATTTACTAACTGTTTAGAAACAGCTCTTTCACAGAGCACAAATTCTCCTGCGTTTATCAGTCAAACCAGAGGCTATAGAGAGCAATTATTATCCAGGGAGAATAGGTATGGATGGATGTGCAGTGGCAAAAGGGGTAGAAGGCTTTGAAAAAGGTAATTTTAAGATGGAGCATTTCTTTCTGTGGTTCAAAGCAGGATTTGGATCCTAAAGGAGAAGGGACTATTCCTTGAGAGAGCATCTGAGTTTTGCTATTCCAGCAAGATAGGAGTCAGTAGCTTAGCTCCAAGGAATTATATTGCCAGTCCAGCCTGTCTCTTTCTTTCCATCGTTTTCCTGTGTCTCTTTATAAAGTTCTAAGTACTTTTCAGTGAAGAAAGGAGAAACATCATTTTAAGATGAATTGGGGTTGAGCCTTGAGGCAGAAACAATGCTCAGAAACTACGTTTTAATGAATACAAAATATTACACCGTGAAAATCAGTGGCTGTTGCTGCTGCTTTTTCTTTGAAGGTATGTTAATTTTTGTTGCTCTTAAATACTCTTGTTGCCGGGAAACCGCCTCACACACTGTAATTGAAATTGGTTCTTCATATCCCATTTTGTTCCTGGCAGGTTTGAAGTGTTCTTAAAAGCTAAAAACTCTGCTGAGGAAAGGCAAAGTGCATCTGATGGCAGATCCATTGGCATTTCTTTGGGCAAAAATAAATCATGAAACACATTCAGAAAAATTAAGGCACTGGGACAGGGTATACATTGAAACTGGCAGGGGGCTCTGGTGAATATATTGGGGGGTGATGTAGTGAGTGAGAAGATTTGGAAGGGTGAGAAGAATATTTAATGGACTGTGGGAGTTACAGGGTCTATTTCACACAAGTCCACCTTGGTCTGAATCACTCTGGCCCTCAGCATTTCCCCATTCAGGGTTTACAACTCTTGTTCCCAAACTTTCCAAGACTCTGGTACACAGACACTTTGTAAAGCTCTGACTGTGTAATTAGTCATATTCTTCCTTTGCAAATCAATTTGGTCTTACTTATGTTTTAAAAGATATGTCACTTTTCTATCTGTTTTTTTTTTCCCCAGTGACTTGTTTAGCACCTTCTGTTATCTTGCAGGATTTGTACAAGTAGCTGAGCAATGTGGCTTCAGAGTAAAGATCAGCACACAGCTTAACTCTATTTTAAGATGTTTAATATGCGCTCTTGTACCAAATCATTGTGTCTCTGAGATGAAAATATACTTGCTGTTCCTCTGACATAAATCCCTCTTTTATCTGCTTTGTTTGGCTCCTGAACAGGGTGAAACTTGGCCAGATCTGAGAACTGGGTCCACAGGGAGAAAGTTAAACAAGAAACACTTCAATGTTATTAAAGACAAAGCTCTTGACTCTTCACCTCCTTGATTAATGCTGCTTATAACTGTGCCTTATGTAAGGAAGAACAAGAAGCTCAGAGAAACAAAGGCTCTGCTGAAGTTTATGGACTGAATTGCAACAACACACATCCCATTCCCTTTTTTATCATCCTCTGCTCCAGCCTTGCCTCTCCCTTAGCCTGTAAACTCCTCTGTGCACAGCTCTGTTGTGCTCAAGTGCTTTTCACATCTTTCATCCTACATAAATAATAATACATCACAGCAATAAAGCAGCTGTTGGGAGTTAATTCTGACCAAACTACAATCTACCCCCATGCAACAAGATGTCTACACAATCACTCTGGGTAATAAGTCCTGGGAAATGCTGCACAATAATCTCAGTGCTTGATTAATTTTTATTTCATAACGAGCTGTTATTAATGGGCCAGATGCTGATAGGTTTGTTCATGGTGAGGGCAGTGTGACTGCAAGAGATGTGGCACTAAAATAAAGGAAAGCAAGTGCAACTGAGCTAGCTCAAGGATATTTTAGTGCATCACTGCCAGAATAAAACAGCTAGTGAGTCAAACAAAACAAGATCAGCTTTTAGAAGCAAGTACAATGACTTACTGCCTCGAAGAGATAATGTTCCTCTTTTAGTTTCTTGTGTCACGCAGTAAAAGAACAGTGAAAAGTTCCCAGAATATCTGCGCAGGGAGTTAACATTTCCAGGGGGAAAAAAAAAAAAAACAAACAAAAAAACCCAAAAAAAACCAGCCTTTACAAAAGAAGTTTTCTTTCTTCCAGGCTCTTCAGAGAAAGGCTGTGTAAAAGAAAAGAGTGAGGAAAAAGTCCGGGAGAACTCAGAAGAAAAACATCAAGTCTTTTCAGCAGGGAATGAAAGCACAAAGGCAAGTCCGTAGCAAATGTCAATATTTACATGAGTCACAACAAAACTACTGGCCAAGGGGTAGAGCAGGGAAGGGTATTCAGAAAAGTGACCCTCTGGCCACCATGCACAAGCTTTCCTTTGGCACTGCAGGGTGTGGGGTCAGCCATGCACAGTGACCAAGACGAGAGCCACGGATGTAGCAACAATCCTGCAGTGCTGAACCAAAGCCACCCACCACTGAAAAGCCCCAGTCTCTGGGTGAATTGATTTGCACAGCCACCAGTTGTCCTAAGAGGGCAAAGCAAGATGAATTGGGTGCAGGGTGTGAATACCAGAATGAGGGATAGGGTGGGGTTGAGGGGTTGCAATTTTCATCGGAATGAGGGAACCATGCAGTCATCGCTGCCTTGTACAAATGGGAACAGGATCCTGGGAGGAGAGAACTCAAACTGCCCTAAATAACTAAATAAACCCATCCTACAATTAGCTAGTAAAGTGAAGCTTCCTGTAATTTACCCTGGAAGAGCCCGGGACCAGCTCAGGTCCTGCAGATCTGTGTTGATCAAGCCAGATGAAAAAACCCCTCCTCAGTCGTGCTTCAGATGTAATCAGCCTGACAAACCCAACCCATACTTCCTTCTGAAAATCATTAGTCATCATATTAAACCAGATTATGTTAACAAATTGCTTCCATCTTCTTACTCTTCAAGCAAACAGGCAAGCAAGGAGCAGCTTTGGTTTGAGAAAATGGCTTGGCCAGAGCTGATAGCAAATTGTATGCACTAATTGAAATTCTAAATTAACACCATGTAGCACAGTTTGGCTTAATTGCTTTAAAAAGAGCTTTGCAGGGTACAACGTTCTTGTTTCCAGTGTTACACTGCCAAAACAGTTCTTACTTGTGAAGGTGGAGGAAGAGGTTTAGGAAAGGCTCAGGTGTTCCCTTTGCCCACAATGATTTTGCTTGGTGTTTATGATAATCTCTCTCAGCTGTTGCAGAACTGCTGTGTGCTCGGTCCCAAGAGGATTTTCTTCCCTGAACACAGATGCAGATATAACAGGGCCTGCTAATAACTTCATGCTTTATAGATCCAGCCAGGATCAGACCCTGGGTGAGATCTGAGCACATTGGGAATGCCAATGCTCTAACGAGCCCCATGCAACAAGAGGAACAAGACATAGAAGGAACAGGAAAAAAACTCACTGCCCTTTCTGCAAAAAAATACAGCTAACAAAAGAGCTGTTTTTCTAGATTATTGTTGAATCTTAATTTAACCACAAACCATGGATATGCAGTGCCCACATTTGAAATGTTACCAGGAATCAGATGTGCCCAAGTGGGACTGAGAGATGCGGCTCGGATTTAGGGGAGGTGCTTGCCCTCAGAGTGTTGCTGGAGGCCAGGAGGATACCCCAGACCACCAAAACCATCATTTTTAAATGTTTAAGGGTTTTAAATGTTCTAAAAGTTATTCTGCATTATGCCAGGCCAGGAGAGGGACAAGAATAGAAGATTTCATTTAGATTACAGTTTCCCTAGAGAACAGGCTGCCTCTGACCGTGTTTCTATATGGCTCCTGACATAATACACTCTCTGAATGCACACCCACAAACCTGGACACAGAGCACAGAGAGTCCAGAGAGAAACTACAAGAGCCTGACATGCTGGTTTTGGTGCTGTGTCATGGGGTAGAAATGACCTCAGGAATGCTTTACAGGTCTCAATTACAGAAAAGTACATCATGAAGTATTTTTCCTAGTCCATAGAGAGCAATGGACATTTCCCGGGCATGATTCATCTGCGCTAGTTCAGACCAACTTCTCCCCAGAAAGCCTTATTTCTTTCTTTTGACTATAAAGGTAGAAATGGAGAATTTTACCTCTTATGTCTCTACATTTGGTCACAGGAATCCCATCAACTGTGGCAAAGACACTGTGTTCAGAATGCAATTAAGTTTCCCAGAGACAAAGGAGTCATTTGACATTTTCTTCCAAAACCCATCATGGTTGTTACAGCCAGGGTGAACATGTGTACAGTGCTCAAGGTTCCCACTGATGGTGGTGGACATTCTTTATGACTTATATAAAGGATTGAAGGTGGCTGAAGAGTTCCTGGGTACTAAGGATGGATATTCCATGCAGGAGTCTTATTTCCAACAAGCAGAGGAAGGCAGAAACCTCTGGAAAAGAAAGACTTCTAGACTTAAGTAGAGTGAGGCAGATATTTGTCCTGCAAGAAATACAATGACCCATTTGGTGAGAAGACAGAGCCACAGTGTTCCAACACTCTACATCTTCACAGGAGAGTCTTCAGGGCATCGGGCTGAGTAGTCAGGAGAGTGTTAAACTGGGAAAGATGGAAGGCAAAGAGGGAGGAATGAATGAGCATTCATTTAGCTCGAAATTAAGATGTCAAGAACAAAATTAATCAAGGCACCAAGGGACGTGAAGAGAAGAAATTCTTTAATTGCCTATACTCTAATGCTGGGAGTCTGAGTAATAAACAAGAACTGGAATTGGAGGAGCTCATTTATGAGTATACATCAGACCTCGTTGGCATTATTGAAATCTTGGGGGAAGATTTGCATGATTGGAATATTAAAATCACTCATTATAATCTATTTAGGAAGGATAAAGTGGGCAAATGCAGAAGGGGAGTGGCACTCGACATCAAATGTGTTTCTGTGGGAATCAGGTGCCTAAGCACTTCTTATGAAGCTTTTCAAGGACTTCTCTATGTTTTACATCTGAAGATGTGGAAAAAGACGGATGGCTGGGATTTGCAACATGGGATCTTTTGGAACCTCAGTTGTTGGAAGGCGCTCGGTGTTTGTCACTCTTGAAAGAATGTGTCTTCAAAAATTAGACTCTTACTGAACAGAAGAACATTCTGGGTAAATCGTTGTTTTTTTACTCTTCACAAAAACTCAGAGCACTGCTTGAATGGCTCTGAAATTCGCCATAAATAAAACAAGACATAATGAGCTCGCTCCTATGCTCTGATTAAATCCTACAGACATTTTGTGTACAGAATCCCAGAGATTGAGCTGCTCGGAAGAGCATTGATACCTAGGTGTGTTTGACCCTTCCTGGTATTACACACAGAAGAAATCTGGTCCTTTATATTTTTCAATGGTGTAAATTATCGCTGTGCTCTTGGAAGAGGCAGCATTGGCAGGTCTGCAGAATGAGAGAGCTCTAATCATCACTTATTCTTCTGCTGTGATTTCCCTGACATCACTTTAGATTCTCACTCTCACTATATATACACATATTTTATTTCCTAGGTAATTTTCATGATTCTCTCCACACATTTTCAGATGAATGAGCTATTCCCTAAGTACAAAAGATTCTCTGAGCCATTATCTTTAAGGCTCACCTTTTCCCTCCCTCCTGCCCCTACTCTATCCTTATATCCATTCTGACTTTGGCAACAATTTAATTCATCCTAATTGAAAATCCTACACAGTATCATGGAGTTCATACTGCCAAGCTAATTTCATGCCCTCATTATTGTGATCTTTATTCTGCTTCACACTACAGAAGCCCCCCTCCACTCTGCACCATGCTATCAGAAAACATCTCAAAACCCCAAATGCCAGAACAGCTCCAAAGTTTTTTTTCCCATATGTCAAGAATTATTTATTTTTACCCAAAAGTTCAGAGCTAAACAGTAATAACTTTGAATATGTCTTGATTACTCTGAAAAGTTCTTTATGAGAACTATGTGTGTGTGTTGTAGGGGGAGTAAAGCCAAGAAGAATCATAGAATCATAGAATGTCTTGGGTTGGAAGGGACCTACAAGGATTTTCAAGTCCAACTCCTGGTTCTGCACAGGACACCCCAACAGTCCCACCCTGTGCCAGAGAGTGTTGTCCAAACATTCTTTGAACTCTGGCAGGTTTGGTGCCATGACCATTCCCTGAGGAGCCTGTTACGGTGCCCAGACACCCTCTGGATGAAAAACCTTTTCCTAATATCCAACCTAAACCTCCCCTGGCACAGCTTCATGCAGTTGAAAGAGATGAGATGTGCTTGACTGGAGGAACAGCTCTCCACGATGTGGAAAGGTCACTGTGCTCCCATCCAGGAGCAGTTTCTGGATGGGCTGAGACTCAGGTGCATAGGTCAGTTACAAGCCTCTTGTTTTTGTGTAGGTTTCTCTGATTTTCTCCAAAAACATGTGCTCTTCTGGTGTAAAGAAAAAAAAGAGATGCTTGTGCTGCCTCTGTGTGAGTCAGTGACTCATTCTGTCTTTCCACAACAAAAGCAAACTGAAGTCACAACAGAGCATGGAAGAGAGATGTGATTCAGACTTCACTCCTGATTTTATGCTTGAACAATATTCCTGAGTACAAAGTAACATCAACCAGCCCCTTGCCCATATAATGCTGGGATGAGTGAAGGCAAAACTGGGATTGACAAGGTCTATGACTTTGCAAAGCCTTATATATATTTTTTTTTCCACAAAATTAGGGTCAGTTTGTAAGTTTGAATCCATCCAATACAATACAGGGTTCTCCAGCCAATTAACTAAGTAGTGCATGGTTTCCCAGCTCCATCTGAAGCTCCGTTCAAGATGCAGCAGACACATTTCCCCTCAAGACAGTACGAGATGCCCGTGGTTGTTACAGCACGGTGTGTGCCTGGATGAATGGGCATCTATTCATACTGACACAGTTCCAGAGGCACTTCCCAGCATCTCCTGGGAAATCTTACTTGAAGCAAAACTCACTGGAATTAATTCAGGGGAAGGCACTGTTCTGGCTGTGGGGCTGTAAACAAAAGGCAATGTTTGTCATCTTAGACTGGAGTTAAAAGGAGACATCCTGGAGATGATGTCGGGGTGGAGAGCAGCAGATTTGGTCTCTGCTCTGTTAATACTGGAGAAAATTAGAGGTACTGCTAATAACCAAAGTGAGGAGCAGCAGTGAGGGTGGAGAAGTAACAAGAAGGGAAGGGAGGAGGTTAGGAATATCAGCTGGAAACAAAGGGTGAAGAAAAACAACATGGGAAGGAAATCTGGGACCACATCAGTGAGGTTTAACATTGGAATGGGGCATATGGATGGGATGCATGATATGCAGTGATATGCCTGATATGAAAGGGAGCTGATCCAAGAAGGAGGAGAAATGGCCTGGAAACTGGTTGGGTTGCTGTGAAAAGAAAGACTTGGAAATTCATGTATTACTTGACTCAGAGAAGCGGAGAAGAAGGGACAACCTGTTCAGTGTTTAATGTTTTCAGTTAAGGCTGGAAGAAGCTTTTGTTTCCTGAGAGAAGCGAGCACAGCCTGGCTATTTAAACTCACCTCCGACCACTGCACAATGACATTTCTGCTGCATTCACATCAAAGACTCGTGAGAGCACTTGCTGCAGCAGCTGAGGGGAAAAATAACATCAACACAAATAAACCACACCGTACTTGTCAAGCTGAGCAGCCACATCTCTTATCCAGAGTGAGCATTTGTAGAAGTGGGCACTAAAATAAGCAGGGTGGTGACAGGGTACCAATACTTCCTCACAGGCTGGCAACTGCAAGAAGCCAAGGTTGGACTTGATGATCTTGGAGGTCTTTTCCAGCCATAATGATTGCACTGCCACAGTCAGCAGCCCTGCCTTTCTCTGTCTCTCAATCCTCCCTGCTTTGGCTTTTTATAATCCTGGTTTGATCTCTCAATGTACAATGGGCATTTTGCGGACCCCAGAGCTGCTGCCATGCCCTACACAGGACTTTCACGACTGTATTTGCAAGAGGAATGGGTAAGAGTTGAATGGCACTGGAGTAACATGATAAAAACCTCGTGAAAGCAAAGCACAGCTGTGATGCACCTTTAGGCAACTCCCTGTAATTCCATAGGCTTTCCCACAGCAGCATCACTGCGGTGTATGAAGACCTCATTGATCTCAGGGGCTGGATACAAAGTTCCTTCCTTTTAGGCCAGGAGGGACTCCAGTGGTGGGGAAGGTCTATTGTGCTAAATAGAAAGGAGAAAACTCGAGCATTTGCATACCCTCCGCAGCAAGGACACAACCCAGCCATGACCAGTTGGCCTGAGGACCTCAGACTGGTCCTTGGATGAGGTGTCAGAGGCATCAAAGGGAACTCAAGGGCATTGTGTGTCCACGCAAAGCTGGGTGCAAAGATCCCAAAGAATTTCATGGATTCGTAGGTGGAGACAGTGCACCCCTGTTAGCCAGCATACAGAGACACCTCAGGTAAGATGGGGCTCAACAACAAGGGAAGAGCATCGTGGTGAGGTGGTGGCTGTAGGATGGCCCTGAGGTGGCGCTTCTTAGCCCCGAGGATGCAGAACCCGGATCAGGTGCTCTTGGCCCACACAAAGCTGCAAAGTGTCCATCTGTCCTCATCTGCACAGCCTAGAGCTCTACTCAAGGTGGTACCTGCCACGAGCAGGATATTCCTCTAGTGCCCTCACGAGAGATGAAGAAATCCCTCAAGATACCAGAGAGGACCTGAAACCAATCCATCAAGCAGGAAATATTGCAGTGAGTGTGGCAAGGCTCCTCGGATTAGCTAACCCTCTACAAAACACATTTCAGAAGTGATTTATCTTTTCCTGTTAACACTTTTAAGCCAGTTGTCATTATAATGAGCTACAAGAGCAACTGCAAAAACCCAAAAGAGGGAAAAAATAAGAAACAAACAAACCAAAAAACCCCCCCAAAAAAACAAGAAAAAAACAGAAATAAAAAAGGGAATATCTGTATTCTTCACAGTAGAACAGCAATGATTTAGATTTAGACTACTATGATATTGCTGGATGCAGGTTTGGGGTTTTTTTCTTTTCTTTTTTCATCTTTCTTTTCACTGTTTGTCTTCCTTTCATGGGGAAATTGATTGTTTGAAGGAACCAAGATTGACGCACCTAATATTTACAAATGGCTCACACTTCTGGACACTCTATTATCTGGTGTAACCTCATAAGAAATTGATTTGTAAGTTGCTGGGTCTTTGCCTTGTTCGATGCATTTTAAAATATTTATATATGTATATTAGTACTAATCAGCCTTGAAAATGATGAACAGACTGGTTAGAATTCTAATAAACTGAAATTTTGTTCGTACGATATCCAGGAGAAATGATCAATCTAAAATTTTTGTGTCATTTACACACATGTCTAGGAAATATTTCTTAGTTAAGGATGGCTTTTCTGGAATAAGCAAGAATTTTATCACTTTCTTCTGTGATCATCTGTTGTCAGCTCTGTATCCCTCAGGCTTTTGTGTTACTCTTGTTTTGATTTATCATTAGATCTTTTTCATTTTGTCTTCTTTGAATACGACTGAAATCCAGCAATGAGGATCATATGAAAAGAAACACATTTTTGCACACATTAAAAGCTGAAAGAATTTATAAAATGCTTTCATCCCTGTCTCTCAGAAGGGAGCATTCACCTGGTTTGTCTAGCTGTTCATGTGGGCCACTGAAGTCTAGCACAACCACACTCAAAACTAAGGCAACAATGAAGACTGATGGGATTTGCAGTCGCAAAAGTGGAATAAACTTCTGGAAGGATCAGTCTGGGGGAAGATGAAGGGCTGGCTACTGCATGGGGCAGCCACAGCTTCTCTGGGTAACCTGTGCCAAGGCTTCCATCCTCACAGCCAAGAATTTCTTCCTAATATCCAGTTTAACCCTGTCCTCTGTCAATTTGAAGCCATTCCCCCTAGTCCTGTCACTCAAGGCCCTTGTCCAAAATCCCTCTCCAGCTTTCCTGAAGCACCTTTAGGCACTGGAAGGGGCTCTAAGTTCTCCCTGGAGCCTTCTCTTCTCCAGGCTGGAGAAGAACACCCCCAGCTCTTTTAGTCTGTCTTCACAGCAGAGGTGTTCCATCCCTCAGAGCATCTCCATGACCCTCATCTGGACTCACTCCAACAGGGCCATGGATCCAGACCTGGTCTAACAAATGTCAAGTAAAAGAGGAGATTATTTCCCATGAACTTCTGGCTATATTTATGCCAGTATGAACCAGTATCCCATTCACACTTTAGGCTGCTGAGGTGATCATCTACCCGAGGTTCTTTCCAGAACCAATTGTAGATTGTCACAGGGTTTTTTTCAGCAGAGTTGCTCAGACTGAGCATATGAACACACAGCTCCTGGATTATTTTTTGTCCAATGTCACAAAAATATGACCCACCCTCTAAACACTAAAACCATCTGGAGAGAGCACAGCTTCTACTTTATGTCCTCAGCTCAGGTTGCACCTCCTTGTCCCCAGGATGGGTGGGTTCCTCAAAAAGCCTTGGGCTGCTCAGGTTTCCTGGGCTGGAGACTGCCTTACCTGAATCTGTCACTGCTGCTTTTGTTCCCACCCTGTTTCTGTGATCACAGCACTGCACAGAGTAGCTGCTCTCTCCTCAGCAGACTTCCTGACAGGTGATTACTTTACAATAAAGATTTAGGATAAAACAAATGTTGAGTTGCCAGTGACACCCTCCTTTTCTCCCTCCAGCATTTCAAGTCTGGGTTCATTATCACCTCTTTAATTGGGTAATTATAATAGAGCTGACAATCACTCGGTGCCATCCAACGGCATTTTTGATCTCACCTTTTTTTTTTTTTTTATTGTGTAGATATAGTTATATATTAAGAGAAGAACAATTAAACTTATATTCCTTTGTCACACCCTTTCCAAGAATACCAGTGAGCCCAAAATCCCTGGATGTGTGCAGAGCTAGGAATGGCCCAGTCCTCAGCCAATACCTAACCCAAGCAGCTTTACGGCCACTCAGACACAGATTATCAAAGAAAGGAAGATGAGGGGACTCAAGTTGAACAATATTTAACAAATCAAGTGAAGGATGTTCAGCCTGTCACCAAGACCAGCCCAGGATTAGCTACAGCTCCTTCCAGCTTGGCTGTGTTTAAAGGGATGTGGTGGATCGCTTCACCAGTCTCACCATGGGAGAAGGAAAAGCAGCAAGATGAGGAAGCTCTTGCCAACAGACTCTTAGTCCCAGGAGTGAATAATATTAATAGACTGTCTGCAATCTATTA
The DNA here is from genome assembly GCA_013397775.1 of Eulacestoma nigropectus. Lineage (NCBI taxonomy): Eukaryota > Metazoa > Chordata > Aves > Passeriformes > Eulacestoma > Eulacestoma nigropectus. The sequence continues at coordinate 362,629 of VZTE01004411.1, forward strand.
GGAAAAGGAATTAATTAGTATCTTTAGATGAGTTTGTTGTGTGTTTGTTTAATTATGCACACAGGGAAAAAAAAAAATACCATCTGCCCTTCTGAAAAAGAATAAAAATGCAATCACACAGGAGCAGATGCCCAAAGAAGGCAAGTGGAACTGCAGCACACACAAAGCTGATGGCAACAGAATCCTTAAGCATCGCTGTGTTTCCTGTAAGCACATTTTAAACAGCCAAAACTTTCTTCTGAGTCCCCAGAGAGATAATATTATTGCAGAGAACTTTTCTATGCTGCAGGAAAATCTATCAGTGCCAGAAAATGGCCTGTTTTGGCAACAGTGCAGTCCATTTGGGATAAGCTCTGCAACCCTCATAATCACAGAACAATTGAGGCTGGAAGACGACATCCATTCCACCTGCCCTGTTCAGAGTAAAGTCAGCTACCACAGGTTTGCCCCACACCAGGTCCAGTAGTTCTTTGAATATCTCCAAAGATGGAGACACAACCTCTCTGGACAACCTGTTTCAGTGTTTAATCACCCTGACAATAAAAACCTTTCTTACATTCAAACAACTTCATGTTTTCCAGTTTGTGCCCCTTGTCTCTTGTCCAGTCACTGGGCAACTCTGAGGAAAACTGAGCTCCAGCCTCTTCTTTCCCCCCCTCACATATTTATACACACTGCTGAGATCCCCCTGGGACTTCTCTTCTCCAGGCTGAACAGTCACTGTTCTGTCAGCTTCTTTATTGACAGATGCTGCAAACTCTTAATCATCTGCATCTCTTAATCATCTGCCCGGCTCTGTGGCTGTTCCTTCCCAGATGCAGGACTCCACATTCATTTCTGTTGAGTTTCACAGCTTGCCCCTCTGACCATTTTTCCAGCCTGTCAAGATACTTTAGAAAGCAACACAACCATTTTGTGTATCAATCACTCCTCGAAGCTTTGCATCACCTGCAAACTTGCTGAAAGAGGTCCCTGTCCTGTCAACCAGGCCATTGATAAGGATGTAACTTTGTTGATCTCAGTACTGGCCTCTGCTGCTCACATCTCCTGCCTGATCTCCAGCTGATCCTCTCCAGCTGAGACCGTCTGAGTCCAGCAGTTCACTCAGTTTTCAATCCAACTCACTGTCCACTTGTCTAATCTGTATTTCACCAACTTGAAAATGAGGATGTTGTGGCAAACAGTGTCAGAATCCCTGTTAAATTATGGAAATAATCCCTGCTCTTCTCTCACCCATCGACTAATTATTTCCTTGTAGAAAGCTTTGATCAGACAGTTTCACCTTCATGAATCCATGCTGACTTCTCTCAAGCGCTTCATTTTCTTTACACATTTGGAAATGGCTTCCTAGAAGGACTTGAAGGCAGGATATTTTCTCCCAGTCCTTATGTACATCTCTGGAGAACACAAAGTATTGAAAGTTCCTGTGTTAAAAGAAGTCCAAAAGAAAACTGAGCTCAAGCTTTTCCCCAAACAATTTGTTCTTTGACTGTTTCTTCCTCAGGATGGCTCAGACCTCTGTCCCTCTATGGGCACCTTTATGGTTCATAAACCAAGTCTCAAACAGTCGTGTTCAACCCACGGAGGTGTAGGAATGTGACACTTCAACTCTGGAATTGTTCAAGGCCAGGTTGGATGGGGCTTGGAGCAACCTGGTCTAGTGGAACTTGTCCCTGCCCATGGCAGGGGGGTTGGGACTCAATAATGTTTAGGGTCCCTTGCAACCCCAATCATTTCATGATTCTGTAGCATTTGTCTTGTTGAGTCTACAGTAGAAAACCTCTGGGTGCTGAGATCCCCATTTAATTTCACTGCTATTTTAAATGGATTTTAGACTTAAGATACACACCACAGAAATGGTTGCTATATATATTTAATGTGCATCCTTTATAAAGAGACAATTCCTTAGGGCTATATGGAGACATACATATAGCATCTATCAATATGTATGGGTTTAACAGACAAGAGTTGGAAGGTTTGGACTCAAATAATCCATGCTCCAAAAATGTCTGTTTAAACAATGAAACAACAGCGACAGCATTTGTCTTTGTTTTAGGATCATGCTGAGTGGCTTAACTGTGCCAGATGGTTTGTTCATGTCTTACGAGTGAAAAGAAATGTCTGTGAGCTCACCCAAACTTGAATTTCCCTCGCTGAGACACTTGTGACATGAAAATAATGAAGATGCTGAGATGAAAGTAACTTATAGGACATTTATTCAATTTCATAGTAGATGTACAAAGAATAAACCAGACAGGGTGTCACAGGAGATAACAGCAAGGAAAAGACTGAACAGAAGGAATATATAGAATCTGTACAGCTGCTGCGGGAACATACAGGGTGGGAGCAAAGTTATTTACCTCTGCATCGTGGGCCCAGAGAGGAAGGGTGCCCAGGAAGGAATCACAGTCCCCCAGGATCACACTTGCTGCTTTATCCCCTGCTCTGTGCTGCAGGGCTCAGCTCAGTGCCAGTCCTCTGCAGGTATTGGAGAAAGGGGTATTTTTTTTCAGCCTGAGCTTTCTTATGAAGAGCTAAGTGAAACCAAAAAATGTCCCTTTGTGGCAAATCCTCCACGTGTTTTTCCCCACACCAGGACAAAAGAAATGTGTGTTTTTCTTTTTTACGGAATGGACGAGGGAGCAACAAAGAAATTCAATTTGGAAAGGTCAAAACACAACAGATGTCAAATGCTCTTTTTGACATTTTCAGCCGAAGAGAAATGTTTCGACATGCCTGAAATCAAAACCTTTCCATTTGGGTTGCTGAAAGGTTTTGTTTTGAGTCATGTCAACATTCAACTTTGTTTTCTCACAGCAGCACGTGGTCTTGTGGGAACTGTAGTTAAAACAGAAACAGTCACATTTCCCTCACTCTCCTAGAGCAGGGTTCCTGCTCATAATAATTACATGCTAATTACAAGTTAATGTAATGTCCGTGACAAACCACATTGCTTGGCTGGTGGGAAGGCAGCACAGTTCTTCAGTGGAAGCACAGTCCTCTGAGGAGATTATTTTATTGGTGAAAATGGGGCTAAAACTACCAGTCCCATCAGGCTGTACAGCATCAGGAAAATGCAGTTTAATACTTTGCTAAGGTGTTTCCAAAAGAAGCACATTATGAGCAGCCCAAAAGGAAAATATAAGTATTTCACAAAACTCCCAAAAGGTTTCCTTAAAAATGTATGTATATATAGAAAAGTTTTTAGACTGGAAAGGTCTTGTTCACTTGTCGTTAGAAATGCTGGGCACCATCCTGGTGAGCCACAGACCTCACAACTGACATGTAGAATAAAGCTCAGTGTTTGCAGGAGAAAAAGTGTTTTAAGAGTGACAGAACACGAAAAATAAAAAGAAAAAAGAAAAAAATTAACTTGGCCATTATAATGGAATGTATTATTTAACAGCCCTCCTACACAGAAAAATAATATTTAAAAAAACCCATAAACTATAAAGTACCACAGAGCTGATTCCAATCTGAATGACAATGATTATAATGTACATTTATGAGGTGTCAGTCATCCTCAAAAACTCCCAGGTGCTTCCTAAGCTGTAAATAAAGAGATCCTTCACCAGATACTGGGGTAGAAGGTAACAGCCACTCTACATTAGCAAAGATGCTCACTGGATTTTTGGGGATGATTTTATTTGCGAGTGCAATTACTACTCTAGCAGCAGGGACAAGATCCAGGGATAAAATCCTTTAGTTAGGATCTAGGAACCCTAACTAGGATATAGGGTTAGCCCCAGTTTTGACACTGACCTACCCTGGAAACATTCTCTGAGCTGCAACAGGACCTCAAAAACCCTCAAAAATCCCAAGAACACTTATCCCCATAACAGGACTCAGATGCTCATAAAATGCCCCTCGATTTCCAAACATCACTTGGATATAGTAGAATGATCCAGAACCTCATTTCCCACCTTCTCCTAGGGACATTCATTCCCTGCTTTAATGTCTTCTGGGTGGAAGATGATGAATGGATAATAGGAAATACAACTAGCATCAAGATTTTAGGTCCCAAATTTGGAAGCAATGGGAACACCACAGTTCTGGCCACAGTTCTGGATCCAGCATGAGAGAAATGCTCCTTCCAGGGAATTTCAGGAAGGCAAATGGAAAACTGTCAGTCAAAAGAGATGGTGAAATCATCTATTCTCCTCGCCTCACCTCCCCTCCCCTCCGACCCTCTCCGACCCTCTCCGACCCTCTCCTCTCTGACCCTCTGTTAAACCAGTTCAATGCACTTGTGGAGGCTGGATGATTTAATGTGAGACATACATAAATATAAAATAAAGAAACAGGGATGTAAAATCACATCCAGAACACAGCTGCTGTACAAGGAGGAAACAGACATCCCTTTGTGTTGGTGCTCTCCAAAGGACAGGTGAATATTTAGGTGAGGCATAGAAAAAGAAGGCGAAAAAGGAAAGAAATGCATAAGAGTTGGAGGAAACACGAGGCATTGGACACATATAGAGTTTATTTATGCATTTATTCATGGTATATGTAGAATAAAGGGCTACAGGTAACAACAAGGGACAGCTGCATGAGTGAATCTGACAGTGTGAGCACACACATCCTCTAAGGTTCACCTACTAATTTATAGTAAAATCCTTTCAGTGAGTAATTTTCTGCATTACGACCCTATAAATTACTCTTTTCTTGGAAAGAAAAGAACTGGAGTGAGGCAGACAGGAGAAGACGTCCGCTGAAAAGATAAATACAAACAAATCCCCTTCTCCTAGAAGCTTTTCTTTCACATTGACAAGCAGAGGAATAAGATGCTGCACAAATACCTGTAATTACACGACTGTTACAGTGCGTGTTCTGAGTGAACCATTGAGTCTCACAAGCCTCACTAATGCTCTTGGTTGTCCAGATCCTGTCATGGTGAGGAGACTCCTCTTAGATGTCTTGATCCTTGGGTATTAGGGTTTCCACTCTGAAATATGTTGCCAATGGTGTAATATAAGGGAATTTTCACTGAAACGACAATAACTATAGTGATTTGCACCAAATTTGGGACAGGCTTATCAAAGCCACTTTTTCTCACCATGTTGCCTGTGGGCTGGAGTGACTGAGCAGCATATTTTCTTTTTAGGTTTTTGTATGAGGTAATTATAGGGTGGCCACAAATCCCATATTCCCTCAGCACATTATTATAATATTACAAACATTAACTTTGACTTCAGATAGACTAAATGGGCTAATACACCAAAAAAACAGTATTTAATGTAGGCAAACACAATCTTTCCTCCTGTTCTTTCATTCTGTGGAGTTTTCCATTCCTTCAAGTACACTTGGGTTGACTTACAAGAATAATATTGCCATTCTAGCCAGAATTACCTGGCCCAAATTTGACAGTCAGGTCTTTCCAGGTTAGCCATGATTTTCTAGGCTCATAGACTAGGCTGGGTTGGAAGGGGCCTTAAAAATCATCTCATTCCAACCCCCTGCTGTGGGCAGGGACACCTTCCACTATCCCAGGTTGCTGCAAGTCCTGTCCAACCTGGCCTTCAACACTTCCAGGGATGGGGCAGCCACAGCTTCTCTGGGCAACCTGTGCCAGGGCCTCACCACCCTCACAGTCAAGAGTCAATTCATTTCTTTTGAATATCCAATATAAACTTACTCCCATGTCTCCATTTTGGCATTCAGAAAACTATTAATTTTGATTTGTGGTGCATTGTCTTTCAGATTACTTGAACTGTTCATGTGCACTGAAAAACTGATTACAGCATAAGGGGGTGGAAACACCAAGGCTGGTGCAGGATAGAGGGAAGGAAAGAGAAATGATCACGTGTGGAAAGAGAACTGATCACAGAAGCCTTTCTACTGGCTACATACGTCTAATTTTATAATGGACAAAGTCCAGACATAAACTCCTGTGTCCCCAGACTGTCATCCACTCAAGATTTCCAGCACTGGTACTTCTTCCCAAACATGGAGATCCATGAAAAAAATCATACCAATTTTTGGTGGAATCAGGTGGCCTTCTTGAATCTCAAGCTAAATAAAGGGGTTGCTGAAGCCAGGAGCAGGTTTTTTCATGGAGTCCAGAAAAGGCTTCTAAATGTGACAACTTTTTCTAAGCAATTTTGTGCAGCAGCTGGAACTGTCACCTTGTCATGCAGAAGGGTTGCAAGGACAAACCTGTGTAGAACAGCACAAGCATCTGCTGGAATGGCTTATAAGTGCACAGCCTTGAGTAGAGGTGAAGAAAAGTGATTTTATCCTTTCAGAGCCTTGGCTGTAACAATTTCAAGTGGACTGTTGCTTTTCTGAAACAAAAAAACAATTCCCTTCCACTGCTTTTTAAGATGATTCAGTCTTTTTTCATTCTATTTATTCTGTTAGCTACAAAAAGCTGTAAACTTTCAGCTCTTGTGCTTGGAGTTTTGTTATGTTTTCTTGCCATACAGAAATTAATCTCCTCTTGATGTTTTTGCTTGCTTTCAAAAGCTTATTAAAAATAACAAGGAACAAATTGGGTGGAAAAATGAACAGTTGATGAATCATCCTTTTCTTTGTCAATCTGAGAAGACTGAAACAAACTAACCTTTTTAATTGAACTCTTTCAGGCTTTTGGGCAGGATGGACAGAGAACATTGTCTTGACTGCAGCTTTAGGGCATCTCCTTGCAAGGTATACACTTTAAACATCTTAGAGAATGGTCCTTTGGAAGGGCTCCTGGAAAGCTTAAAGAGCATTTGGAAAGTTTGTGGACCTTCTAAAGAGAATGTAACTGCAGCTAACTGAAGCTTTACTGGAACCAGAGACACAACCTCAAATGGAAAATAATTCTGCTGTTTTGCATGGATGATGATAATGCCTTGTGCTAAATATGATGTTAATGGGGTTCATCAAACCCTAGGCAAGATCATATGACCAAGCTATCACCATGACAGAGCAAAACATATCTCCAAAGACATAACTAGACTGTTCACAGATTTGGCCAACAAATGGTAAAAAGCAGAGTCAGTAAAAAATTCTTAGAAGGGAATATAGTTTGAAGGAGATAATGTGCCAGGGAGAGCAGTCACACCTTCCCTTTGCCTCCAGGAAGTCCTTTCTCCTTTCTAGAAAATTCCAGAGTAGATTTCCAACACTGGGTATTTTTTCCTGGATATTTTAAGCACTGAAGCAGTTGCCATCAGAACTTTTATCGTGTTTATGTGAATACTCCTCAGGATAATTCCCCACACTCTCTGCATCCTTGTGCAGCTGAGGTTCAGCATTTTCAAAGTGGATCGTGTTATGTGGCCACTATCAGAGCAATGGAATGGGCTGAACAGTTTCAAACCAAAGGGAGGAAACCTCTGCATATGTTCAGTAATGAGCTAAAAGTTACTTAACTTCTTAAAGTTAAATAGTAATTTAAATAATTTAAAATAACAATTAATAATAATAAATAAAAATTAAGCCCCAAAGCTGTGAGGAGTGTTTGATTTGGATTGCAGGGAAAGGCATAATTTTCCCAAAAGCCAGTTAGCTGTTCCATTATGTTCTTAATTCCAGCTATTTCCTCTCTTTACATAACTTGCCTTTGTGACTATAGATGTAATTATTGAGATGTTTGTATAACTTAGTACTCCCCTCAAAATCTAATGTGTATAAACATACCTTTAGGGGAAGGCAATAAAACAACTGAAAAAAATAAACCCATCAGTCACACCATTATAGTCTGCAATATTTCTTCTTGCAGAGCCCATTGTACTAAGGAGTTAAAATCATGTAACAAAAACAAGAAAATCCTAATCCAAAGTCATTGTAATGAACTTCAAATGAGATTCAAAGGCTTTTTGTGGGACTTAATTCTTATGTTTCTTGGAAAACTTCAAGCCTGAAGTAATGCAAAACTCCAAAGAAAATACATAGAAATTTTTTTGTGTTTTGCATTCAGTTTTTAAGAAGATTAATTTATACCCCTATCTGACACTCTGGCCCCCAGCTTCATCCAGCCTCCATGTCAATGAAGAATTTCTTCCTAATATCTGATCTAAAGCTACCTTCCTTCACCTAAAAGCCATTAATTAATGATCTCAGGCTCTCCCCATTAAAACCATCAGCCATATTTAGGCCCTCTTCCCCACCCAGCACCTGCCTGAGTAGGAGTAAGCTGAAGTTAACCCCTGGTTCACTAAGTACGAAACCAGACTCATCAATGAAAGATCCATCTCAGAAAAGAAGCATCACATCCCCATCTGAGCTCACACTCTGAGTTGTCCACATCGTATCCAAGTCTTGGCAACAACACTGCTCATCACAGATCCTGTGTGTTTGTTTTTCTCTGCTTCTTTTCCTCAGAATAAGGCTGCTCATGGCAAGTACCACAGTATGAGAGCACACAAGGAGAACAGAGTTATTTGGGAAGCATTTGCTTTTTTGGGCTTTACGGCGACGTTCTCAAAACCGCTTCCAATGAGCTCCGGCTCTGCAAGCCTTGTACCCCGCTCCGCGAGCTGGCAGCATGATGGAGAGCTCCCATTATCAGGTCTAGCACAGGGAGTGGATTGCTTTTCTCCATCCGGGCCCAGGAGTGGCTTTTCCTCATGATATATTGGTGGGAATGGCGACAAATGCAACACTGTCATCCTCCGACGGGGAGGACTGCCACGTGCGCTGGGGCAAACGAGAATGGATGGGGGGAGTGTGCGTATCAAACAATAAAAGCTGCGCAAGTAAATCATCTCTTATTGCTCCATACATCTTCTCCGGGGCTGCTTCCCGTTTCTTAACCAGAAAAGCCTCCCTGGTAATGCTGATTTTCTCTCTGTTGTTCCACATGTGTTAATGCCATTTATCCAGCTGGGGCTGAGACAAAAAATGCTGAATGTTTCCCCCTCCCTATGACACACCTCCATCTCCTCCCCATGTTTATTTCTTGAGATGCTTTTTCAAACTAAGAACAGGACTATGGGAAGGAGAGGAGGAGAGAAATGGGCACTGCCCTTGAAATGGGAACTGAACAAAACGACATCTCAGCTGTTCACAGCCAAAGGACTTTTTCAGCATTTGTCATTATTTTTGCTCTTGTGTGGTGCTTCACAGGAGTGGAAGATGTTTCTCTTCATCCATTTGGTCCATGTTGTCATCCACCATGGAGGACGTCGCTAGGTCTGGTGTCACATTTTGTGTTTAATAGGACTGGGAACATCGGGAAAATATTCAGTCTCCACCATCCACAGTTTGTGGTTTCATGCACTGTGTGGTTACTGCATTATTCATAACAATAATAATAACAGTCATAATAATAAGAGTAATAATAATAATAACAATATTACTTTCTATAGTTATCCTAGCACTGTTCAAAGAGGTTTTGTGATCTTAAATTTAATATATGGGAAACCTGAGGTGGTAAACCACAATTTCTTGGTTGTACCACAGAAAAGCTAAATTCTAGACCTTTGCAGATTGGTCCAGTTTATAATCCATCAATTCCTATAATGTCTTCTGGAGAAGCAGCTGTAACTGAATGGTTTTGGTAGTGCCTTTCTGATATAAACATCCATTTCTTAGGAAAGCTGGTACACTTTAGGCCAAGGTATTGATCTATACTGGCTTAGCATAAAAAGTAAAGGACAAGTAAACAGGAGTGAAAATGTGAATTTTTTTCCCACTGGGACACAGTATCCCATACATATAGGACAGTATATATTGTGGTAAGGCAGGTGCCCAACCTGCTTGGGAGAGCATCTATGCACTGCCCTTCCTACTGGCTGATCCTGTTCTAATCCATTCATTCAATCATTGCCCTCATTAAACTGCCAAAGTAGGTTGTTTGGAAAATTTCACATTTAAAATTGTCTCCTTTCAGGTTTTTCAGATTGATTAAGTCTTGCTTGTTGTCAGTTACTCTATCTCACACTCTCCTGACAGCATGAAACAGGATAATCATGTCCTGACATGCCTTACAGCCATAATAAGTCTTTCTCTACTTCCAATTTCTTTCATATTATTTACCTGAATATTAAGGATCTTTGCCTGGGAGCTGACAGATGAAGAACCTTATCTGTGTTCCATTCGCTAAGGTGCTTACATTTCATACTTCAAGTATTTAATGCTATTTTACAGCTTGTGGTGAATGCAATGTAATCAGCAGAAGCTAATAGGAAGCATGAATTGAGTGTCCCACTTTGTCCAGGCTGCAGAAAATGGACAGAATGGTCCCTAGAAACTCCTTTACTTGGAGTGGAGAATGTAGTCAGAGGTTGCTTCAGGATGCAGTGAGATTTGGGCATGTAAAGCCACAGTATCTCAGACTCAGGCAGCGGTGGTTTGGGGGAATCTTGCAAATTAAAACTCAGCACAAGTTACAGACTCTGAAGGTGCCTTTTTTTAATCTGGAAAGGTGTTTTTGAAGCTTTGGCCAACCTCTGTGTTTGAACACTGGAAGGACCAGCACGAGAAGCCGTGGCCTCCAGGGCCTTCTGAGGAAAAGAGCTCCCTATGAGCATTGCTGTGGCAGGAGCATATGTTTGCTCCAGCTGCCTCTGCTGCAGGAGCACAGCCTGTGCTGGGGAGGAGACAGCAAACACCTGGGAGGAGCTGATGGTGTCACGGCTCTTTGCTCAGCAAATGCCAGTCAAATATCCAAGATAATCAATGGTGAGGAATGACTGGGCCCCAGCGATACCCACTGCTCTGGACATGCAGTTGGCTGATGCATTTGTATCTTGTCATGACAGGTCAGTGTTCTCCTCTCCTTCTCTTGGCAACCCAGCACTGGCTCTGCTCTCCCAGAGTATTTCTAGGCACAGACTCACCTGGAAGTTGTAAAGATCACAGGTGCCTGAGGATCCTAGGGCTGGTTTTGACACTAAAGGGATCATCATTTCTTAAATACGTTTGTTACTCCTCTTATTCACATCTTCTTTATAATTATTATCTATATTTTTGCCCCTTCACTGGGATTTTCCAGCTTTCTGGAGACAGACCTTGGTTAAACATCTACCTTCAGCTCAGAAGCCTCTGTATCATGTCTATTGCTCAATCAGGCTGCAAATATTAATTGTTTTGGTTCTTTACCACCTTTCAAGACCACATGGGCCATACCTGTCAGGAGCCTCATCTGCCCAATGATTCTGTACAGCGAGATATTTGATAGGCAGTAATTTCACAGTTACTCAGAATTCATACTGTCATTGTGCAAAGACAAATTTCTCCCATCTCATCAAAAAAACAATTCAGTTTAAATCTGACTGGATGGGTTTAGAGTAGATGGATTAGGTCCTTCAGTGAAACTGGACAGGAAGACAACCCAGTTACCAGATTAACTGCCTTTCTCTTCTAAATAGAACCAAATACACCCATACAAAGTAGGAAAGGCATTATTAGAAATCTTCTATTTTTATGGATAGGAATGAATTTTTATGGAGCTGATAATGCAGATAGAACACACAATTGGTCTAGTCAAAATGAAAGATGAATACAAATTGCAAATCAGCTCCTGAGCTATAAAAATTGGTGTAACCTTCTCAGCAATAACTGATTGTTTAGGAGGCTCAAATAGAGTCACAGTGATGTTTCTTCCAGCCTTATTAAGCATCACAGTTGTCATATTAAACCAATGATGTATGAGTATTTGCTTATTGTAATGAGTTCTGGAGACAGTAACTGGAGCAGCGATACAAAAAACCTCAGGCTGAAGATTTTGGGTATCTTTTTCTCACTCCCTGAGGGAAATATTTCTCTCTTTTATTTCACTAACATCAAAGACTGCCTCAAACCCTGATACAGGCAGAACTCCTGAAGCTAAATCTCTGAGACCTAATGCCCCTTCCCCTTCAATAGACTGTAAATATAACTCCAGATGTATCTGATGTTCTTCTCTATTTTCACTTCCCTGAGAGCAATGGGAAATTAATATTCCTTTGTATATGATAGGCTAGAGGATCCCAAATTGTTTTCCAAGCTTTAGCAAAACTCTCCTGGGAAATAAATTTGGAGGTGTTAGCAGCCACATTGTTTGGAGGTCAGATCCTTTCAGCAGGGTGAGCTTTGGAGGAATTTAGAGCAGAGTGAAATGGGGCAACTCTAGGCTCAATTAAGGGCAGTTCAAAGGAAGAAAAAAAAAAGACATATGCTGTTGAAGAAAGCTTGGATAAACCTTTAGGGAGGAGAGGCAGCCGGGTGATGTTTGATTATCTGATGTTCATGTGTTCTGTCAGCTCTGGAGAAAGTCCACTTGCAGGGTAGCAGCACACTACGGAGATGCTTTGGTGTCCTCGTAGGCAGATTGAAGGGTTTTGTGGCTGTGGCAGGAGGTGTTGCAGTGACATCTCTGGTAGCCATCAGTTTCTGTATTCCAGCAGCTCTGTTAAAAGGAATCAGGATGGGAGGCACACTGAGCATCCTTCTGCTGGGGGGGGGATGGTGGGAGAATCACAAAGCCTGTTAATTTCTTTATGAAATTTAGGTCCATCATTTCTTGTTCTGCCACCCACAGGCACGTGCAAATGTTTATCTTCTGCTTTGTAAGAGCCTTGCTAAAGCTTCCCCTTAAGTCTTTCTCCTCTGGCTAAAGAACTCCAGCTCTTTCTCTCATTCTTACAGATCAGGCACATCACACGGACGATCTTGATCTTTACTGCCTCTGGGAACACTCCCATTGGCCCAACCACCTTCCTTGAAGGCTGATATCAAAACCAGACATGGGATGCCACTGGGGACAGACAGGAGACTGACTTCCATTGTCTTACAGGCTATTGCCCAGCTGATACAACCATGCTGCTGGAAACAGCATGAGCACATGTATGCTCTACTTGTTCACCCTATATTGTGTAAATATTGGCTTGCTCTGCTCTGGAAAGGAAGTTGAAGTCAAATTGAATTATCAGCATTTCCTTGTTTCTCCCTTTTTTCTTTTTAGCAGCCAGGCACTTTTTGTTCTTCCCTAATCTTCTGGATTCACATCATTACAGGAGGTATTTAAGCCCTATCTTGTGCTCAAGACAAATCCCCTTTGCCTCAAAATACATTCCACCTGCACAGGCAAAGACAAGGGGAGCTAATTCAAGTTGTAGACTCAAACATAATCTGGCCTTCCTTTTCCAGTGCTTGTCTTGGCAGCTAAAACCACTTTTACAGAGCTGTCATATGTCATTATTAGAAGAGTTGCAGCCATGAGCTGAATTAAAGCTTTGCAAAGCTGGTACATTTATTCCATATATTTTGCAGATGGGGTCTTTGTCCTCAGGGAGATAAGTGATTGCCAGGATTATATAGGCTTCATCTATACAGTGTTTGGGATTTGTCCAAGGAACCACGGTCCCCAGGCCATGTGGTGGAAGCTGCTTTATGTCTGCACTCTTCAAGTATCAGCAGTATTTGGAGCTCAAGGTGTGTCATTGCAGGAGACTTTCAGAGCTCTTCCTGCTGTTTTTCATGCCTAGAGAACATGCAGCTGCTCCCAACCCACTGGGGAAAATTTGAGGATTGCTGGAATAGTCTCAGAAGAGAAAAATGGCCTGAGGAAGCAACATCTTGTGCAACTTGAGTGCACGCTGTATGTAAAATATGGATTTCAGCATGAGATATTTTCTAGTCTGTGTCATTCATTTCCAACCAGGAAAGGAATAATTTCACACTGGAGTCAAAACTAGGTTGAGCTAACATACACACAGTTATAGTTGTCATGCTAAATGAGGCAGTGTTCATGCCGCATTAAATAGGATAACAAACTTCCTTTGAGTGGAGAAGGAAGAGTGGGACACTCTTCCCTTCTCAAATGCTTCCAGATCCTACAGGCATTTTAGAGGTATCTGGAGTAGTTACACTTGTCACGGTGTAACCCCAGCCTGCTGTCAGATAAACACCAACACAGGCACTGCCAGGATGTCAGGGGGCTGTTAATGGACATCAGGAGTTGTTCTCTGAAGTCACTCCCAGTTAAGTACTAATGGGGATGGTCCTGAGCAAGGCCAGGAGCTGGACTCGATGGTCCTTGTGGGTCCCTTCCAGCTCAGGATGTTGTGTGACTCTGTCACCTGCAGGTTGAGGGAGGGGATTCTGTCCCTCCGCCCCACTCAGGTGAGACCCCCACTGCAGAGTTGCCTCCAGCCCTGGATCCCAACAGCAGAAGGATGTGGAGCTGCTGGAGAGAGTCCAGAGGAAGCCAAGGAGATGCTCCAAGGGCTGGAGCCCCTCTGCTCTGGAGCCAGGCTGGGAAAGCTGGTGGTATCCAGCCTGGAGAAGAGAAGGCTCCAGGGAGACCTTTGAGCAGTTTCCAGTACCTAAAGGGGCTCCAGGAGAGCTGGAGAGGGACTTTGGACAAGAGAATGTAATTATGGAACAAGAAGGAATGGCTTTAAACTGACAGAGGGAAGGGTTAGACCAGATAACAGGAAGAAATTCCTCCTTGTGAGGGTGGTGAGGCCCTGGCACAGGTTGCCCAGAGAAGCTGTGGTTGCCCCTGGATCCCTGGAAGTGTCCAAGGCCAGGTTGGATGGGGCTTGGAGCAACCTGGGATAGTGGAAGGTGTCCATGACAGGGGCGGTTGGAACAAGATGATCCTTAAGATCCCTTCCAACCCAAACCATTCTGAATTCTCTGATTCTGTGAGCAGACAGAGTCCTGACAGCCCACACACACTTAAACACACCTGGAGAAAAGCAGGATTTGTTTTGCTTATGATCCATTTCAGCTTTGCTCAGTGAAGGGTTTTCAGGTGTCATAACAGACTTCATGAGCAGTCACTATGTATTCCTGGGTGAAAATGGTCAGCACATGGCAGAACTCTTCATTACGTGTTTTACAAAGCAGGATTTGCCAGGTTTTACTGCTGCAGGGATTGTTCAAAGAATGAAAAAGATACGATCCTATTTGCCTACTTCTTGACTATCTAACAATGCAGTATATTTTCCATGCAACAGGCCATAAACCAGGTTAAAGATAACATGAGCTTGCATTTGAGTTTCAGACCCTTCGCCTGAGATTATCTCAGAGGCAGTTTCCATGACTCATAGCACTGACAAGACTGAAAACATAAAAACATCAGTCAGTTTCCGGAATTAAAATTTGGGCTTAAAAAGTTACATGACTTAAAAATAATGAAACACAAGGTTTTCTTTCTGTATCTTTGCAGCAAGGTGCTCTAGGTTCCCACTTTTCAGCTTTTTCCTGTAACAAGAAGGAATACAAGGAAGATAGAAAGAAGCAACTCTGTCATCATTTCAACACTTGGAGATTTACCAAAAAAAAAGAAGCCCTCACCAAATTCTATGGTACTGCAATACACCCCTGGGAATTGCCAAGATCATGTCAGACAGGTGGAGCAGAGAGCTTCTGCTGTCATCCTCCCTGGCAAATATTGATTTAAAAAGTGACCTGAACCTTTGTGAGGGCCCAGATACATGCAAGTTGGATTATTTGGACAATTGACAGAGTTGTCACATTAAAAACTGAGTCATCACCTGCTCCCCTAGAGTCACCAGAGGACAGGGGACTCTCTGAGGAGCACAGCGTAATTCCCTGAAATCCTAATCAAGCCCAAGGGATTGTGCTTCTCTCTGGTGATTTCACAGTAGGCTTTCAGGCCCTTCTTTGAGTGCCAGACCCTGTAGATATTTTACATTGGAGATGAAGACCCTGAGGAGCAAATTCTCATCTATTGACTGCAGGCTGAGTTTCCTTAGTTATCGTTTTGGGTTCACTGGCAAGGCTTAGAGGTGGCCAGCTCCTCCCTGACAGGGTGCCCAGGATAATTAGCTATGCCTCTGTTCATTGCTGCAGGGTTATCTGGGACGAATCCCAGGCTGATTGCTCCCAAAAGGTTGCTCACTCTGACAGCTTCCCAGGGAGGCCTTGTATGGGAAAATTTACACATTTTTGGATGCTCTTCAGTCACGATGCTTCTTTCCAGACTCTATGGAGCCAGGAAGCCTGGAGCCAAGGAGATGTTTCCAGGCTGGATTGTGAATGTTTAAGATGGTTTTGACGTTGACTGAGAGGCGTAGATGAGTTATGACAAAGGGATGCTCATGTATCAGTGGTGACAGGAGAGGTCCATCAGCAGTAGCTGTCTTGGAAGTCATCTAGAAGACAAAATGAGGGTGCATGAGGGCAAAATAATTTCCTTTGTTGGGGTGAAATAGGCCATATTATAGCTAAAATTGGGGAAAAATGCTTTTTTCCTAGTTGTGTCTGGAGGAAATAAACCAGCAGGGCTTTCCTTTTTGTGTGATGAGAGGAGAGGGTCAGAGAGAAGAGAAGAGAAGAGAAGAGAAGAGAAGAGAAGAGAAGAGAAGAGAAGAGAAGAGAAGAGAAGAGAAGAGAAGAGAAGAGAAGAGAAGAGAAGAGAAGAGAAGAGAAGAGAAGAGAAGAGAAGAGAAGAGAAGAGAAGAGAAGAGAAGAGAAGAGAAGAGAAGAGAAGAGAAGAGAAGAGAAGAGAGAAGAGGAAGAGTTCTATTGATCAACATGGTAAAAATCTTGAAACCATCAACCCCTTAGAGTCTGGCCTCGAAAGAGATGGAATCTCTTCAGTGTTGGTGAGATGTTTCCCTGTGCAGTGCCTGGGAACTCTCACTCCAGTGACAGCTGAAGTGCTCCAGTGACAATGGACTGGAGGCCAGAGACAGCATTTCCACCCTCAAAGCTTGCTGAGTTTATGTGCTCTAAATACAGCAGGTTCCTAGAGGGAAAAAAAAAGGCCAGGATTTCAGTCATGTGCTTTTTTTCTTATAAACCAAGGCTTAAAAGATAGTAGGACCTGGTAAGTAAAGAAGTTGTGAGACCTGAGAGCTGAATTCTTGCCATAGCTAGAAACCCAGCAAAATTTTAAAAACCCTCTACTTTTGTTATTTAAATGCAAATTTTTCATAGGCAATCAGCATAAATATGCTTACAGAGGCTAACAGGCTTTATTCTTGTTTTACTACCTCAGCAAAAAGGTGTAAGGGTGCTCCAAAGTTCTCCGAAGTTACTGAAAATCTTCCTTTTTCACTCAAAAGATCAAAACAGCCTTTCAGTTCCTCTTGAAGAGGGTCTGACCTGCCAAATAAAAGTGCAGGAATCGTGAAACTTCACCTAAGTGCTATTAGCTCCTCTCTGACCTGCCAATAAGCCCATTCTGAAGTGATTTAAATAAAAAATAATTTTAAAAACTCAAAGGAGAAAAAAAGCCATGAGGCAATATAGAGAGTAATTTGGGTTTATTTTTCAGGTTGTATCTGCAAACCTTTTGTTGTTGTATAAACCTCAGGGTAAGAGTCAGATTTCTCTATTGACTTTGATACTGGCTATTGGGTTGATATTTATGTATTGGCTTGGGTGTGTAAGAACAGGTTCACCTTTAGCAGTGACATTCATTTTGGTTTTTTAGTGGAAGATGCTCTTTGTCAAGATGAAAAAAATTATTTAGGTGGACATGAGAAGTTTTCCAGATTGGAAAAGTAAATAAAATATTTATTTTGACATGCACTCACACTTTTGAGAAATACACATCTCTAGCTGAAGCAGCTGTGGCAGCCTCTTTGGATGGCACCACCTCCCAGGTTTCAGTCTGTTCAACTGCTTTTGGATTTTATAGTGTAGAGATTAAAAGAGGAGTTTGGGAGAAGTGGCTCTGTAAAGCAAAACCACTGCAACCAGCCTATTGCTCCTCCTCTGGAGCAGACTGGGGGATGGAAAGTAGGGAAAAGCCAACTGATTCTGCAGCCCTGGCAAGGGGGGCAATTAAACTGTTTGACTTTTAGACAGCCAAAATATTATTTTTTTTCCATCTATTTCCCAGAAGCACAAAGCTTTCTATGGTAGATGAGAGAAAAGCACTTTTCCAGCTAGTTTAATCCAAGCATGACACCTGGAAACTGCTCTGAACAGCTCATGTTACACCACGATTCCTACTGAAGGCTGATTCTGAAATCCTTTGCTTTCCATTTTTGTGTCCCATCAGCAACAGCACAATTTGCTTTTGTATCCCCTCCAAGGCTCTGCGGTGGGAGGGTACATCCATCCGTGAGATCAGCACAGTCCAGCAGGATCATGAAGTCTGTCCAAACTCTTTTGCAACTACTTGCATTTGAGGAGAGGCAGGTGGAGGTTGTGTTTTTATTTGCAAACTCTTGGATGCAGCAATTGATTTCATAGTTTAATAATTAATCAGGGAGAAAGGACTGAAGGCATTTGTAAAGGGCTGGTGGGAAATCAATGGCAGGGAGAGCATGTTGCTGCTCAGAAATAAGGAGTATATCAGACTGGGCTGGGAAAAAAAATCCTTTGAATATTTAGAGAGACTGGAAATATTCAGTTTCACTTAGAAAAGGGCTTTAGCTTTTTACCTTTGCAGAGAGAAGTGGCTGAAAACACCTCTGGCTTTGTGAGGTGAAAAGAGGAAGACATTTGTCACTCCAGTGCCCTGCTGCTGGTCATGGAGGGGAGCCATGGCAAGGATATTCCTCTCCCAGGATTTTCTCTCCTTCTTTTCTGTACTTTGTACTCTGAAAGTCTTTTCTTTCCCAGAGATCTTTAGAAGAAAAGGAAGACATTCTGAAACTTCAAGAAAAGGACTGTGCACTGCCTTTTTGTGTAGAAATCACAATCAAGTATCTCTAAACTAAACCTCTGCTGCCTAATCCATCGTGATTTGGGGAAGAGATTATTAATGAATTTAATTTTAAAAAACTCAACACCAAATAAGAAACACAAAGGAAATGGTTCTATAATGTGCTCTGATTTCTCCTTTGCCCAGAGAAAATGTGTTTATCTGACTCATCTGATCATCTTCAGCTGCCTCTTGGCAACTGAACTTGACTACAGTTAAATAATTTTCTTTCTTTATTTTGCAGGTTTGCTTCCAGTTGCGCTTTTTCAAGTTAAACACCAGCCAGTGAATAGAACATGAGAAGCAGTTCCCTGGATTCATTGTCATTTGAATAAGACACCCAGCAGTCCTTACACTAAAAAAATGCACCAAACTGTTAATTGATTTTTAAAGGAGAATTATGATGCTTTTAACAAGCCACTTATCTTGCTAAGCATTGCTGGGGTAGTGTATCTTCCCTTGAAATGGCTGTTCCACAATGTGAGTCCCTAATTGCTTATAAAGCACACTGTTTATTGAGTATTAGCTCTGGCATAGTTGTTTATTGCAGGAGTGCATTGCTTAATGCTTGTAAAAAGCCATCCAACTTAAATATGCCCTGCCGTGTCTCTTACCCTCCGATGAACTCAAGCTCTCCATCCCTAAGTTTGCAGCAGGAAGGGAGGAAAAAGTGTTAGCAGAGCTGTGGAGAGCTGGAGAAGGTTGCCTGGTAACTGTGAGGAAAGGATCTGACTCAGGAGTGTATCGACTATTTATCATCTCCTGCGCTCTGCCTACAATTAACAGGTCAGTGACCCAGGGAAACATTTCAGACGAAGTCAAACCATCAGCTGGACAAATGTGCCTCCAGTACTGCTGTGTGCTGGACCCATGCAGGGAGGATGAATCAGTGGCATACTCGTCCTGCAGCCTCCTGGTCCTGAGCCACGTGCTGTGTTACCACTGTGAGACATGAAGCCTTCAGCTTGTGTGATCTACAGGCAGCAAGGATGCATTTGCCTTCCTATTCCATGGGCATTTGTCATTCCTTTTCCTGGGATGAGTGGTACTTTCAGCTGTAGGGAGGAAAATGCCAACAGAGAGAGAAGACAAGGGCATAGATATACTGATACCATTTAGTTATAGCTCCTTTTTCAGACCTGGAATGACTTCTCCAATTTGCTGCTCCTGTGAGGAGTGAGGAGGTGGATTTATTATCCCTTAGTCTCCTCTGTACAACTGAAGCAGGCAGGTAGGAGGATAGCCGAGTACAACACTCAATTTCTGATTTCTTCTTTCCCATAAAGTTAGAAAACCTCTTTTCCTGTCAACAGAACTGCCTGGGCTGTAGGAGTAGCTGAAGAAGTGTATTCTGGGTTTGACTGAGATTGGTGAGCAATGGGGTGGGATTTGCTGAGTGAATAACTCCTGTAATCATGTTTTACTGCACCCTTTAGTTGCTTTTCTTGATCTCAGGATTGAACTTGCATGGTTTTCTGGTGTTTTTACCAGTGGCCATGTCCCAAGACTCTTCACAAAGGAATGTCACGAGATGGGGGTTGGCCTCTCCTCACTGGCAGCTAGAGACAGAACAAGGGGAAATGGCCTCAGGTTGTGCCAGGGGAGGTTCAGGCTGGATATTAGGCAAAATTTTTTCCCTGGAAGAGTGGTTAAGCACTGGAACAGGCTCCACAGGAAAGTGGTGGAATTACCATCCTTGGAAGTGTTCAAAAACACAAATGGACGTGGCACGATGTGAAATGGTTTAGTGGGCATGGTGGTGTTTGGTCAAAAGATGAACTTGATCTTGGAGGACTTGTCGAGCCTTAATGATTCTGTGATTCCAAGAGATCAACCCCTAGTTGTGTCTCCAGAAAAAGAGAGTTGTGGAGGACTTGACACTGGAGTATAATTTTACATTTTAGCCTCTAAATACGTGCTTCTTGCAAATATAGTTTCTCCATTCTTCTGTCCAGTGAAGCCCTTATACCATTTTGTTGGGAAAAGGAGAATTACATGAGGCTGGCATGTCAGATTTAGATTTAAAGGCATCCAAGTGAGGTTTGCATAGAGATTTCTGCTGTTTGAGATCTAGTCAGATCTTTGTTGATGAGCTGGATGAATTCTTAATGTTTCATCTGTCTTGTCAACCTATTCTAATGCAAGATTTTTCTCTGCTTTATCTCTCAGACACTTCATTTCGTTAGCAGCAGAACACAGAATCATGTTCCTTTGCAGTATTCTCAAGGGCTTTATGAATCCTCCAAAAGACCTTTAAAATTAGAAATTACCAGCTATCTTGGTACCACCAAAGCTGTGTAACAGTCAATTTCCTGACTGTTTGAAATTAAATAATGTTGCCCCACTTCATGCCATGATTTGGATAAGTTGATTTCTAAGGGAGCTCAGGAAGCTGCAGCAACTTACTTTTAAGTGAAAGTCGCTTTGAAGGAGACCATTTGGGATTTTAAATAGCCTTAAATGGAAAAATCCAAACCCACAGTAAAACTAAACGGGAATGTCTCTGGAGATGGTGTGCTTCAATGAGCTTCACTCACGAAGCTTATTAAGAAAAATGTCAGCAAATACGACACTGAAAAATCCACAGTGTATTTCTGCTACCATCAAAAATGCTACAGTCCGAGACTACACTGCTCTATATTTGTATCAACTGGTTAATTAAATTACACAGTGTTAGTTTAACTCACTGGGAAAAGATCTTCCTTTGGTACAAATATCTGAGTTAAACACTGTGACTGCACCACAGAACAGGCAAGATTACACAATTTATAAATATAGATAGATACATAGATAGATATTTAATTTCAGGTATATATAATTTTTACAGTTATCGCTGTTCCAGATCAACAAGCTGTGCTAAACTACATCTCATCTTGCAGAGAGATACCAGTTCTTGATGTTGAAATATTGTCAGCATAAGTTTAAGCACCTTATTAAAGTGAAAAAAAATCAAGTATTTGACTATGTACTCTCAAAACCCCATATATGTAAATATTCTAGTATTTATTCACACCTTTGTAACATTTTTAAAATTAATTAAATGCCTTTTTGTTGATCTGGAAAGGATTGCAGGTTAGGTTGAATATGAAATTAGCCTGGAGCGGTCACACCTGTCTTGATCAAGATGCTTCCAGTACCTACAACCAAACTACTTGTCTAGACTACTTTATTAGTCAGTGGAGCACTTTCCTGCACTTTTAGGAAAATCATTTATCTCACTGTAAAATAATTGTCTACAATCAGTCACACAGATTCTAAAAATGAATATTTGTCTCCATTGGCCCTACTGTGAGCTCAGTTGCTGTGCTGCACCTTATATAGGTGGAATTAATCTAACACAAGTGGGTTGCATATCTGGTCAGCTGAATTCTAACCTATGCCATCTGCAGCCACTGAAAAACAGTGGGCTCTTCACAGACAATCAAGTCACCATCTGCTGATGCAACCACAGGTGGTTGCCTTGGACGTTTAGGCCTGGAAGAAGAAAAGTAACAGAAGAAAGTGGTGAGTTATGCTTGTGCTTGTCTCTTTTGCACACTCTGGCCCTTATGCAACTGATTCCTGCACCTGTTCTGACAGAATCACCAAAGGCTTTTGAAGTGGAACTCAGAAAATGTTAAGAATCCGGGTGGTTGAAAACAACCAGAATAATTTATCCTCATTGCTTCTTCCATCCCCACCTCTTGTCTCCAGCTCTTCTCTCTTGACGCTGTATTGCTTGGGCCCTGCTGTCGTGTGTCTTTCTGAAGACATAAATTGACCCTGACTAAAATCTTCAACAAGATCATGAGACAGGTAGGGAAGGACCTTTTAGATCAGTTTGGTTGCATTCAACCCAGTAGAATTGATCTATCACCTCCTCTTGTGTAAGGGTGAAGTGAGAAAGGTCAAGAAATGGATGTTTTGTGGTTATCTTAGGTCAAAAGACACTCTGATTAAGCTTGTATAACTTGGATAACATTAGTGCAATCACCCTGATCTGCATAATCACGGTCAGATGAGCAGATAATTGCTGGTAAAAAATTTAATTACAAGGATTTATTTGAGCTGTGGTCATAATGAACATTACTATGTGTTAAGATATTAAAAGAACCAACAAAACCTCAAGATGAATTGGGATGGGCTACAGGTGCCTACAGGTAAAATAGGTTGGAATTATGATCTTCCTAGATGTCACTTGGCAGAGTACCTGTGGCTTTACTGTGGAGCCCTCAAAGCCACTCTAAATGTCATGAGCACATGAAGTTTTTTGGTAGGCAAGGGAACATTTTTGAGTGCCATGGCAATACATGTTTGGTTATGCTGTATTACCTACATCCTACCTTGGGTGATCTTTAAGGTCCCTTCCAACCCAAACCATCCTGTGATTCTGTGATTCTACTTTTACCAGAAGAACATGGGAGTTAAACCACAGAATTAGGTTTTTGTCTTATCATTTCTCTTTGAAAATGGCCAGTTCCAGCCATTCCTGAAATCCTGTCGGGATTCATTTCCACTGAGAGAACAATAATGGAGGTTTCTGCATCTGGACTGGTCACCTATCCACTTTTCCGAGTGGAGGCAAAGAGATTTTGTGCGCACCTCATTTGCTCCTAAACTGACCATCCAAAACAGTTTATACCTGAGGAGTATTTGATTCCTTCCATGATCTCTAAGAGCAGGTGCCATTTCATCTGCACATTCATGTTCTATTCCAGTGCATGGCAGTACTACAGTACAATCCTTTTAGTAAAATCCTTTCAGTACAATCCTTTTTCAGCACAATAAGGTGAACAGAGCAGAGTTACCAGCTCCAAACAACCTTTTCTCGACCCTCCCTTCTTCAAGTTCTTCTTCATGCAATGGGTCTGCCAACCAAGACTTTCCTTCTTTTGCCTCCTAAGGAGTTGCTTAAATAACTTGTTTAGCGAGTCTGCTGTCAAAATTGTGCTTTGATCTGCCTGCATTTTCCTCCACAGTGTTTGCATGGATGTAATCAATTTGTAAGAAGGTAATCATGCTGCTTTGCTTCTTTTCCTAAGCCTGCAGTAGATAAATGCATTAACACTGCGATAACAATCTTGGAACTGCCTCTAATCCAGTAATAACTCTCCCACTGACCTGTTAGCTGTATTATTCATTGTTTTCAAAGGAGGATACTGAAGCCCAAATTACCGTTACTTTGCTTAAATCTGGACACATATCACTGAGAGAACCATGAGATGGGTCAGGGGAGTTGGTCACAGGATGAGAAGGAACAGTGGGATGAAAACAATGGAAGACAATCCTCACACAGACAGCGACAAAAAAAAAACAACCAAATAAACCCAACCTCAAACTCACCCAAAGTGGTCCATTTTTAAATAGTCTCAGAAGTGGTAGAAAGGAAAAATTGGTAGAGCCATCCTGAATCCAGTTTACACCATCTCAAATGTTGTCCCTATGCATTCATTCAGATATAAAGCCAGAAAAAAAACCTTTCTATTTACAAAGAGTAGTTTTTGTAAACACACTTTTCTAGTGATGGCTATTTTATTGTCTGACTGATGCACTGTGGGGAGCACAATTCTAAGTTTTCCTGTAGGCTACGTTTTTTATTTTACAGCCAGATGTCACAATAAAATTGTATAAGAAGAAACTATACAAATAAGATGCCAAATTGAGAAAAAATAATCAGCTCAGGGAGGAGGAAAACACATTTCAGTCTTCAAAACATCAGCAGAAACTCTTATAGTTCCATTATAAAAATAGATTACATTCTTAATGTAAAGGTCTGATATGCTCTGTAATATTATATTGTCCTGCATAGAGTTGTTTTGTGAAAAAGCTCTATTATAAATATTCTCTTGCTAAATCTTTTCCACTGTACCTTATAAATACATAAAATGTATTTGCAACTCAGTTTTGGTTACCACTTTGATGCATTTTGAGGAAAAGCACCATAAGGGTTGCTCATTCCCCATCATATTTGAGGGGTGACTTTAATGAGTTCACCACATATTTTGATAAAGGGAGCCCCAGAGGCAGCTGAATTACTGAAATTCTGCTGAAGTCAGAACATTAAGAAGGTGCAGTGTTTTTGGCTTAGTGTGTGATATTTATATCACTTAAGATATTTAAATCACTTAAGGTGGGTTTTTTTTGTAATCCAGCTGTGAGGTGGAAGACCAGGATTCAATTTCTTTGACCTGCAGGAATTTGTAATCACATTTATCCTTTTTAATGGAAAGTCTGAGGTGTAACACAGGCAGGAGTGTTGGTCTCTCGCCTTGGAGCCATATGATGCATCTTGAAATTTGTTTAAGGGAAGCAAAAATAAAAATTACATAGGTTGCTAAGTTGTTTTGGTTTTTTTGAGTTTTTTTTTCCTGGAGCCCTGGACCACCATGAAAAGCAGGTCTTGTGCTTTTTGTGCAATATTTATATGCCCCTATCTGGTAGTAGAAAAACCTGTGAGATGGATCTACTGGAGAAAGGAGTCCCTGCCTTCTAGGCCACGTCTCCAGCCCCTCTCCAGTACATGTTTGAACATATTGTACAAAGCAAAGAGAATCAGACCATAGCATTATAGAATTCTTTGCGTTGGAAGGGGCCTTTAAAGGCCAGCTAGTCCAACCCCACGATGCAGATGTAGAACATCACCAATCATTCATGGTGCTGGGTTAATGGTTGGACTCGATGTCCTTAGAGGTCTTTTCCAAACTTAATGATTCTATGATTTACATCCTCCCAGGCAGAGAGAGGTAGTGAACAACACCCGAGACTTTGGAGTCTCCAAAACCTAAGCTGCTCCTTTCCCCAGTAGATAAAAACCACCTCAGTCTACTTTCCTATTGTCACAAATTACCAAATTATAAATAAAACACTTTGAATGAAGCATTTCTGCTAATTCATAGGAATGTCGTGTTAGGACATAGGAATTAGGTGCCCCTCTTTTTTTTTTTTTTTTTTAATTAGTATGAAAAAATAAGTTTATTATTTCCATTTTGAGTCACATTGAACTGGATGTTTGCATTATCTTTAATTTTGAGGGTGGAGAAGAGGTCAGCCCCCAGACAGATTTTCATTTTGCACAGCCAGCAGGATCAGGCACCTGGTGTGAGTTTATAGTGAGTTCTGCACGAAAACCTGCTCTGAGAGAGCACAAACACATTCCACTCAATAAAAGAATAATAAAGTGTCAGGTAGGAAATAAATATTGAAACGCATTTCCCACCAGGGAAATCTCTTTCAGTAACTAATTTAGATGGAGAATAAAACAAAAAGGCCCTATAGCTCAACATTGGCAATAACCTGTCACCAAGCACCACTCACCTCTTGTCTCTGCTCAGACCTGACGCCTGCATGAGAAGAAGAGGTGACAACTGCTTTGCTGTCACTCTTTATAAATCAAATCAAATAAATCATGAATGAAAGGAGTTCTTGCAAAATAATAACAGTGCATTAGGGTCCCTTGGACATCCTTTAGCAGCAAGGACAAGGTTTTTCCTCTCAATGCTGTCCGTAATTATATGAGATACTGCAGGTGAAGGGATTGCTTTGGAATTCCGTCAAAAAATTAAACTGCTTCCATGGTGAAGGCAAAGCCTTTCGATTGCTGGTGGTGGTTTTCTTGTTTAAACTTCTCTGGAGATAAAAACTGAGGCTGGATGAACAATGCAGAAGGGCTGGCAAGGTGTTAACATGTTGAGTACCTGTGGTGGCATGGGCTGGAGACCATGACAAGGTGAGTGATGTTTGACTTCCCCAGAAGCAGAAGCAACAAAATGATGGCCAGGACCCACACAGACTGTCCCTGCTGTCCCCTGTGTCCCTGTGCATCCTGGCTTCACCTTGTGCTCCCTCTCAGGGACAAACTCCCCACTGTGTCCCTGCCTCTTCCCTGCACCACCTCTCGTGGTGACTTTGTGGGTCTGGCTGGCACAGGTACCTCTGTAGGGGTACACACATCCCGGGGGTCCCTGTCAGCAGGTGCATCCCCCACCTGGGACGGGCTGGTATTGCAACCTTTCCCTGGAAAACCAGATGTTCCCCCTGTGTGATCACAGGGAAGGTCACAGCTCTCTTTCTTTGTCTCCATTCCCCTGGAAGCAAAAATGGGGCGAGCAGCATGGTGTCTTCGCAGCAAATGGAAGGAAAACACTAACAGAAAAATAGAAAATGTAGGGGGAAAAAAAAAATCCGCCTAGGATCACTGTTCCTGCCTGCAAAAAGCCCATGTCTGAGTTGTCCCCTTTCTGGAACGTATTTCCTTCATCCCTGACTACCTGGATTAAAGAATCAAGACCTTGTCATGGTCCTTCTCTGATGTCACCTGTCAATGTGCAGAATCCAGAAGATTAGATTGACTGTTTCCTAAAGGCTTAAAGGGAATTTCCCTTTAAACACCAGTGTCTGCCCTCCCATATCCTTCGTAACCTCTGGCTAGGCTCATCCTCCATCAGGCCTCTTGGATAACCTCTCCCATCCCATTCAGTGCCTGTTTCTTTTTGCTGTGCTCTGCAGCTCAGTCCAGGCACGAGGCTGTTGCTCACACAGAGACCTCTAGGGCTGGCTGTGCCCTCCCGGGATGCCTGAGATGACCCCCATGGGGCTTATGTGGCACAGGACAGACAGGAGAGGTTCATTTTTGGGGCAGCACTGATAGTGATTGGCACATGCTTGCACACTTGAATATTCTGTTTTCTGTATTTTCCTTAAAATATTAATAGAGATGCTCATATACACATAAATATTAATATATTCCTAACAATAAAAATATTAATATGCTTATAAAATAGCTTCTCGCTGATGATGCATGCCTGAGCTGATGCATGCACAGACAAACAGCAAAGCTCATCCATCCAATATGAGATAATTTATATATTTCTACAGCCTGAAAAACAAGCTCTAAGAATTAGGGTGCTCTGGAAAGGGAGGAGAATATGAAGGAAAGCAATTTTACTACACAGGTAACATCAGTCCAGAAATGTCTGTGACTGTAGGTGGAAACACCTACACTGGAAGTCATTACAGATGTGCTGTTGGCTACCATGGGAAATAGGGAATTGGAAACACAGCATTGTTGATCTCACTTATTTTAAACATCTGAATTAATGCAGAAGAAATCATTCCATTTGAAATGCTGCACCTCTCCAGTGATTTAAAAAAAGTCCAAATATCCCTATCAAGAAAGAAATGTCCTGTCCACTCCCAAATTCCCAAAGTCCCCATGATAATGCACAGCAAAAACTGTTCTCACCACCCTCACCTGTACCTGGAGTAAGAGGTTTCTTCATCTCGTGTTCATTTTGCTCTGGCATCTCATCAATATCTCCTTATAAGTCCCTGGGATAAGGAAACTTGTCTTCCTGCTACACCTGTAAAGCATGATGTAATTTTATGTGAATGATGCATTAAAATAAATAACTGTGTTTCTGTGTCGAAGGGTCTCAAGCCCAGAAAATAAATTGTCTATCTCATTTTACAGCTTTACCATTGGCACCTTGAAGAAGTAGCTCATTAACGAGTGAAGGAGGATGCAGAAAGGGGGGAAATCCAATTTCTAGCTTGCAGTATTTTGCTAAAAATGTTGATAACAATTTCTGCTATTAGTCTCTGTCAGAAATGCCAGAGTCATTACTGAGCTGGTGTGGCCAGAGGGCACCCTGCATCACAGCTCACTGTGCAGTCTGAATAAACATTACAAAGCACTGAAAAACCGGCTGTGTTTGAAAGTTTTTGAGTCATTAGAGAAGTACTCAGCTCTGTTGGTAGCAGACAGTTGAGCTGAAAGGAAATCTCACCTTCTGCTTTCCATTTCTGAGCTAAATCTGTGTGTTTTTGTTGTTGTCCCAGCCTGCATCTGTGCAGGTGGGGCTGGCTGAGCACACATCTGAGTGTCTGATCCAGGCAGCAAATTCCATCCATACAGGGTCCCATCCAAGCACATCCAATTTGGGGTGGGACTTCAAAAAGTTTTCTCCATCAGGAGGTCAGGACTTGGATGTGAAGACAGAAGAGTGCTTGCCTGGCATCCACTGAGCTGTTAATCAGACCAAAAATCTTGCTGCCCCAAAGCACAGTAACTGTAAGTTGTGAGTGGCTGCCTGTGTGCCTCTGTCAGGAGCACGTTCCCGAGAGGAGCAGGATAACATCTTCAGAAGTGTTCCCAGTATTTCAGAGAAATCATAGAATATCCCGAGTTGGAAGGCACCCACAAGGATCATGAAGTCCAACTCCTGGCCCTGCACAGGACCACCTCAAGAATCCCTTGTGTCCTTTACAAGCCAAAGGAGATTTCTGTCTTTTGTGTGGTTTAAAATCCTGGAGCTCACATACCCCAGGGATTTCCATAGGGACTTGTGAATCTGGGTTTACTACCTTCCTGAGCACAGAAGTACCCATCAGCTGTAGCATCCAAGAGGCTTGAGATCTACTTCTTTGCTGCTGACTCTCTTCTGTGTAAGTGAAGCAATAATTCACCTTTTGGGCATACTGCAAGAATTAGTTAATGTTTGGGGAAGCATTTTAATGATATGAAGTGTGGTAAAAATGCTAAGTATTATTATTGTTCCACTTTGTCTTCCACTTAAATATAAAGAGGGATTGTACAGCTACTTCCCAAGTGTCTCCCAAGGGTGTTTCTAAAGCAATTATGTTGGCTGACACTTTCGAGCCTCAGAAAATGGAAACGATTCAGAGGCTGACCAATCAGCCCCTTTACCAGTAGATGAATCTAACGACTTCAAAGCTATTCATTAAGCAGTACTATGAATTGATTACATAAATTAGCATGCTGCTGACAAGGCAGGGAAGGGAGGAGAAGACGGCAGAGGAGGCCGACATAACACATCTCTCATTTGGCAAAGACAGTGGTTATTAGGAGCCCAGAGCTAATGAAAGAGACAGATCCATTAGGCACGTGTTGCTGGAGGGGATTGATTGCTCCCCCTGAAAAAGGGCTGCTCCTCTTGCTACTGGAGGATTATATTTGTTCTGGCTTGTTGATCCAGGGGCAACCGGCACATTCAACAAAAAAAACCCCAGAGTTTTAAAGAGAGGGAAGGGAGATGATAAACTTGCATCAAAACCATTATTGAAATCTTCTGAGCCCAAGCACTGCAAGGCAGGTTGGTTTAGTTGTTAAAAGGGAAGATATGTGAAGAGGATTTACTGTCTGAAGCACCAGTAATTGGGAGAATTACAGTCAGAACTACTGGAAACTGGAAGGTTTTCAGTGGAAACTTTGAGCGATAAAATCTGACTGGTGCAGAGCCTTGCCTTCAAAGAAAACAGTTGCTTGTCCAGGTCTAGCACAATGCAAAGTTTATTGCATGGTGCCCTAAGTTTAGTAAGTCTGGACCTAAGGTGGATCAGCCATGAACTGTCAACATCATCTCTCCAGGCAAAGCAAGCATCACTCGATCGAGAGCTCCCTTGTATGAAAACTGTAAAGGGATTGAATAAAACAGTCTGATTTCAATGTTTTATCCAATTTCTACATTCAGAACTCTCTGGACAGTCCTACCAGTACCTCTCTGTTTAGTTTAGCCCGGAACATGCCTGCGTAACTCTAAGAATAGGCATCTCCTTGTATTTTTTGTCAGAAGTAGGTTTTTCATCCATTGGAGTCGCTTCTGGCTCTGCTTTAGAGGAAGATGGGTTGAGTCATCTTTTGTTGCTGGTCTGTGCTGCAGCACAATTTGAGTAATCTCTAATTGGAGGGGCACAAGTGTGTTGTTCAGCCCTTCAGACCCTCAAGTATATGCCTAAATTAAGAACACGTTGAAGTGCTCTTCTGAATCGGGAGCCTGAGCAAGCTCGGGATGAATTTTTTGCTTTATGTTGAAATTGCTGCAATCCATTGTTCCAAATGCAGCTCGGGCACTGAAACCAAACAAAAGATCTTGGAAAAAAGAAACTCTTAGGCAACACTCACATTCTGCAGTCTCTGCTTGGTGAGTTTGATGCTGCTGTTTGTCTGTAGGAACAAACCACCCTTGTCATTTTGTTCTTTTTAAAGAAGGAATTGATCTTCTTTAAAGAAGGAATTACTCGGCAGTTTCATTACTAAAGAGGCAGGAATCCTGGATGTGACATTCATTCCGATTTCTTCCAGATTTGCAGGAAAATGCTGTGATTTAAAAAGGAAACCAGTTACAAGCTGGAGAGCGTGGATCAGGGAACAAACCTCCCCACAGTTCCGGATGGCTTGCTGGTTTCTGCTGGAGGAAAACCTGGGTTTGATGGATCACCAAGAAAATCCATCATGGCAAATGAATGCTGATGGCAGCTGCACCAATTTAGAACAAGTGACTTCTCATGTTGCAGTAAAGAATTCAGCAAGATCAGGAACTACCAGAGCATCATTAAATCTGGATATTTAATGGAGCAGCTTTGTGCAACAATTGAAATTCAGAGAGGATTTTTCTGTCCTCCACCATTGAAGTAATCTGGTGGATTTGTTATTAACCAAGAAAAAAACTAACTGGGATAGAATATCTTGCTAACTCAAGCTACCTCGGGGTTACACAGAGCCTGCTGCATTATGCAGTTGTTCCTTTGCATATTTCATTGGCTCTGGGGAAATATTAAAATTTGTAATTTCCATATTGCCAGATTATTGTACACTCTCCGGTGATTGTTCTCTCTATTTTTTTATAATCTGTCAATTTTCACACTATTTAAAAAGACAATTTGACTGCCCTAATGCCAGAAAAATCTCACAGGGTATTTTCTTTCTTTTTCTTTCCTCAGCATAGGAAAGGCTATTTTTAGGACTAGAAACCTTTCATTACCATTCATTGAGCACCTTGCCTTGCCATTGCAGATAAACACTGAGCTTAACAGATTTTAGCCTTGGAAAAAAAAAAAATAAAATTTTGAATCTGCTTCCAGGAAGTTTTTGGTAAATATCATGACACTGTGGAGTGCCACATTAATAGAGAGTGTGAAATACAAGTGTGAAGTCTACGATATATCTATACCCTGTGCTTTTATATGTCATAATATTTAGTTATCCACAGCTAAGGAACTCACAAGATTCTTGAAGTGCAGTAAGCAACACTTTGCACATTTTACAGACAAGGAGATGGAAAAATACGTGAAATAGATGCAGTGGCTGGCAGGAGGTGAGGCAGCTCCTCAAGTGCAGGTCCTGGTACTGATTTGCCATCTTCCCGTCCCATGCACAGCCCAGTGCCTCCAGATTTGACTAAAATATGAATAAAATAATAAGGCTGGATGAGGTAAAAGGCTTGAAAAGAGGAGATGCAAAGCTTGTCAACAGACAGACACTTTTTTCACAGTAATTAATGGTGGGAATGAAAAGTGGATTTTTTGGTTCCTTTTTTGGGCCTCAGTGTCAGTACTTGCTCCAGATGAATTGCCCTTAAATTTATTTGCACAAGAACCTGCTGTTGGGAGGCAGAATAGCAGAAATGGGTGTCCTGAAGACCTCTTTTGGTGGATTGTGCCCCCTCCCTGGAAATGTCCAAGATCAGGTTGGACGGGGCTTGGAGAAACCTGGGATAGTGGGAGGCGTCCCTGCTCATGGCAGGGGGTTGGAACAAGGGAATCTTTAAGGTCTCATCCAACCCAAACCATTCTGTGATTCTGTGAAAATAATGGCAAAATACTCATCATATTGTGGAAGAAATGAAACTCTTCCCAGTGATGCGCCCATCTGGCATGGCTGAAAACACATGGCAGGGTCAGAAGCTCTGAGCATCCTTCTAAACAAAGTTCAGTGAAAAACTCGCCCTGTTCCTGCTATAGAGGAAAGAAGTTGCAGAGCCAGAGAACAGTACACCCATCCAAGCTCTTTCAAGGTTTCATTAGTTCCTAATGGAAACTTTGCAGATGGAGCAGGCAGCAATTAACAATTAATGGCAATTAACAATTATTCCTTCTGCTTGCTTCCTGCAGAAAACAGGAGACAAATAAAGTCTCTTATGCTGTCCTTGCTCTTGTCCCTCTCTAATTTGGGAATTGCATTATCAGGGAATCATTTTATTTAGCAAAGTACCTGTTTTGGCTTGTTGTAAACAGTTGCTCCCTTAGGGACAGCTTTTTACAAGTGCCTGAAGATACAGCTGAGTACTCCCTTTTTAGGTTTTTGGGAGGGGAAGAGGGAAATCTCATTTCAAAATCATAAGGATTTTTTTTTTTTTTTAATGGAGCAAAAATACAGTGAGCCAAGTTTTCATCTAATTGAAAAGTGTGGATAACTGAGGTACGTGAGACACAACTCTCCTGCTCTGTATGTGGTGTGAAGAAGGGTCTGCCCTTGTCCTTGGGACTGTGGCAACTCCTGTTCCTGATTCCAGTGTAAATCCATGTGCATCTGAAAAGGAAGATGCTTTCCTTCTTTCCCTCCCAAGGTGATTTTCTCAACTGCCAAAACATTGATGTGAGCACGAGGCATAAAGGAGGAGGAACACAGGGAGGGGATGGGATCACTCAGTGAAGCAGGAATTGCTCCCTCTAAAGCCACAGAGTAACCCTGGCTTGTGGGTTAAGAGCATTAAATTCCTTCATGTTTACTTGGAGCCACAAACCTGTATTTAGGTAGTTATGACAAGTAGAAAAAGCACAAAAGTCCATACCAACTCTTTCTCGTCCTGTAACTTTTTCACACTTCTCTGCTCAGAAGCTACCAACCTGTTTCTACCCAGGACAGGCTGACTGAGGAAGAGATATTGTGGGATAATACTGCGTTACTCACTAATACTGGTCTGTGAATGCAAGAGATCTCCTGTAATTAATCATTTAGAAACAGGACATTAATACTCCAAAGACTGTAATTTATATAACTTCTGTCAGCTTTGTTATCCAGATCAGAGGATAAAAGATAGGGGTTGCAAGGATCTGAGGAGGAAGCAGCCCACAAATCTTCACTGCAAGCTCAGCAGTGAGAAAAGCAGCATTAAACTGCTCATCCATCTTAGAGGAGCTGCCTGGACCAGGGTGGTTATCAGCCCATGTATCCCTTCAGAGACAGAAACAACAAAGGGAGTGTGGATCTTGGTTCTCCTAGAAAGGATAATGGAAGTCTCCATGTCTGGAAGCATTCCAGTGTCTATGATTGCACCTGGTACAGCCAGGGAAGCTGCAGAGGCAGAAATCCAGGTGGGACGTGAATGAGTTGACTCAACACAGGTGTTTACCACTACCTGAGAGATCTCAAAATGTCACTTCTGCTGTTTGAACATTAAGCCCTTTACTTAATTCAATATCAGATAAAAACAGATAACCAGGGTGGTCACAGAATCACAGAAAGGTTTGGGTTGGAAGTGACCTTAAAGATCATCTTGTTCCATCCCCTGCCCTGGGGAGGGACACCTTCCACAGGTGTCATCACTTGGTGAAATAACTAAGAGGCACTACTGAGCTGCAGGCTGAGATGTCCACTCTGTAAATTAAGATTTCCATCAGTATTTAGTCTGCATTGTAAGGTGGAGTCTAGGAAATATCTCATGACCATTTCTTTCCAGCTTTGTAGTTTTTCAGAAATGTCACCAAATTTTATCATTATTCCAAAATTTAAAGTCCCTTTCTGTCCACTTCTAAAAATTAGCCAAATACCCACTCGATTATCTGAACCAAACCTGTCCTCACATGCCTGTTAATAATACCAATAAAAAATTCAGCAAGTGCTTTTTTGCCTCATGTCTCTAATGCTCTATCAGTAAAAAGTTAAAGATAGATTTGTCTGAAATAAGTTATAATTTAGAATGTCTTTTCCTATTCCACATGAAGGGACTCATCTTCAAAGCAATCTGCACAAATCCCATTAACAGCAATAACAGAATTTGTGCAAGTAACTCCCCAAACACCACTTTGAACATTAAGCCCTTTACTTAATTCAATATCAGATAAAAAACACGATCTAAGGCAATTCAAAGACTTGATATTCTGGTTTGTGTTTCACAATGGACTGGAGACTCACACACAGAGACACATCCAGGCACATTGATGCCACAGCTCAACAACTTTAAATGGAAACAGAAAAGCTGCTTCTTATTAAAGGAATTGAATTGGGAAAAAAAAAAAAAAGTAAAGAAAAAGGCCCCGAGCATCAACCTCAAATAGCAACTCCATTCCCAGAAGAGAAATAAGGGAGAGAACCTTCTTTGAGACCTGTGGACGTGATCTCATCCTCCACCATCTCACTTTCAACAAATATTTGGGCTTGGACTGGTTCATTTGTACTCTGCCCTCCCACCCACACACACAGAGTGTACTCCTACAAAAATTCAGATTTCACCCAGAAATGCCATGACAAAGGTACCTCCTGACCACCCTCTTAGGGACACTCTGTTCCCAAGCACCTGAAGGAGAGGGAAGGTTATACATTGACTTTTTAAGTGTCTTAGAAACCCTGGATCAGGGAGTATGAGGAAATAGATTCCCAATTTCTCACTGCCACGCTGCGTCATGGGCAGGATCATCCTGGCCTGCCTCAGTGGTTCATGTGATAAGAGAGGACAGCGAGGCTTTCCCACTGAAAAAGGGCCTATGAATTTATTCCAAGTTCTTGGTTGAAGATGTTCGCATTAATGTATTTATCACTTGTAATAATATAGGTTAAAAATGAAGTCAAGCTCCAAGGAGCCAGCAGTTGTAGATATTGAGCAAGCACAGAACAAAATAAGGGGGTTTTCCCTCAATGAGAAGATACTTCAGGGCTCTAACCCAGGCTAATGTAGGTCCTTGGAGGCAGAGAAGTCCTCAGATGGTGTCCAGATTCCTGTTTTCTCTCCTTTTTTTCTCTCTTCTCTCTATTGCTTTCCTGACAGACCACAAAAACAAGGTGTCAAAGCCTGGCACTCAGGAGCAGGACACTGAGCGGTTGTGGTTGGGGACCTGCTGTGCTCAGTCCCTCCTTGGCCAGGAAAGGTCCTGCTGTGGAGGCTCTGAATAGAAAACTGCACTGGTAAAATGCAATTAAGGTCAATCATACATCCAGGAGCTCAGCAGAGCTTGCAGTTTTCCTGTGCAAACCTGAAGTCTCACAGTTTGAATGTTCAAAGTCCTTCCAGCTACGAACAACAGTGAATTTCAGAGGAATGTTTGCATTTTAATGTGGTGATTTCCCTCAGCACACTCTTCCCTGGAGACACGTGTGACCTCACCTTAAAGCAGTGGGAACACGGTCCCTGATTCCTGCAAGGGCCCCAGGTCTCAGTGACAAGTCCATGAAAGTGATAATAACACTTTCTTCCCCTGAACAGGTCCTTGCCTTTTGCTGGGTGTCATCATGGGAGGCTGCTGATTGCCTCGGCAGGGAATATCTCCTGGGTGCTCTGCACGGCTGGGAGGGAGGTTTATGGACACACTGTTCCTTCTACATGCCCAGCTGTTACACAGAGTGGGTGTTGGGTTTGGACCTGTCCTTCCTTCCTTCCTTCCTTCCTTCCTTCCTTCCTTCCTTCCTTNCTCTTTCTTTCCTTCACTCTTTCTTTTTTCTCTCTCTTTCTTTATTTCTTTCTCTCTTTCTTATTTTTCTTTCCTTCTTTCCTTCTTTTTTTCTTTTTATCTATCTTTCTCTTTCTTTCTTTCTCTTCCTTCCTTACTTTCTTTCTTCCTTCCTTCCTTTCTTCCTTTTTATTTCTCTCTTTTTCTTTCTTTTCCTTCCTTCCTTCCTTCCTTCCTGCTTGCTTGCTTGCTTTTCTTGAGGCCGTTCTCTCCCCTATTCCCTGGCAGCACAGCCTGACCTCCCCTGGCTGCCCTCTCCTGTCAGGGAGTTGTGCAGAGCCACAAGGTCCCCCCTGAGCCTCCTTTTCTCCAGGCTGAGCCCCTTCCCCAGCTCCCCCAGCTGCTCCTGGTGCTCCAGACCCTTCCCCAGCTCCTCTGCCCTTCCTGGGCTGTCACTTCCATTGTGAGCTCTGCCTACCCACCTCAGAATGGAAATGATAACCACAGTTGCTTCCTTGAAATCTAATCCATCTTAACCATGAATTTTGTGCTTTTACTTTTATTAATTGCTACAATAATCACCAGTCTGGCTGAGCTTTACAAAATGAAATGGCCATTCCTTGGCAACATCAGCTCCGTGGTTTTGCCTGGGAATATTACGCTTCATCATCCAAATGCCATCACTTTTTTTTTTTTTTTTTTAACATGCTGTCGAAGTGCTGGGGAAGGGCTTGTTGCTGGAGGTCTTATTTTGACACCCCTCTGAAGGTCAGGTTAAACAAATGCCAAATAGGAGTAAGATTTGTCTAATTGGTCCTGCCTTGCAGAGGGGAAATGGTCAGCCTGACACCTCAAGGCGTCCTGCAGCACTATTTTTTACCTGTTTTTATGATTTTATGACTTATTAGAGAAGACAGGGTAATTACAATTTCGGCTGAGATGTAGTTATAAAATCAACTTACAGTAATTGAGCACAGACACTACAGCAAGAGGTGTATCAGTCTTAAGCAAACATTGTAGCAGTAGAGGGACTTGGAGAATCATTAAATTTCACAGAAAGGCATGAATCTTGAAATTAAAAAAGCAATAAAACTGCTATCAACAGCAGCAGTAACAGCAACAACATGGTTATTAAAAACAATAATTATTTGCCTTGAAAGTCTGTCTAGAAACCTTGGGAGTGAAATATAACTACCTGCCTGTTTTGTTCATTCTGTATGCAGGAAAGAAAGATGGTGTTTCCTCAGAGACCTGAAAACGTAACTTTAGTTTTGTAGGTGGTTTATTTATGGGATGCTTGACTACATGTTGGTGTTCATACTTCCACTTACATGACTGCTTGATTGTGTCAACAAATCAGATCAAGCATCTTAAGTCTTTCACAAATTAATTGCACATGAAAAACACTAAAAATGGACGCGCCTTCAAAATCTTGGCCTGTGGCATCAGAAGCAAGACTGGGTGGTAGGCATTTTTCCCCTCAGGAAATGATATATGGCAACCATATTTCATGTGTTGGTCATCAATTTCAAGGAACTCAGCTGGAGTATCTTGCCCGCATTTTACTAAAATCACTTCACATTCTGCAAAAATTAGCTCTTTGCAGAGCTCTGAGCATGCCTTGCCTCAGCTGGGGCAGAAATTTAAAATTCAGTATCTGACCTTTGCATTAGTTTTAAATGACTATGTAATAAGCTACGGGGAGACACATACATTTATTTTCACCTCTGGATCCCGAAGAATACCATAAACTATCCAAGCTTCTGCTCTTTTAGTTTTATGTCACCATCAGATTCACCTCAGAATTACTTCCTTTGATAAATCCTTCCCATTCTCTACTTCATCTTTCAGTGAGCTCTTCTGTGGTCCAGCAGGGCATTTGCCAACACTCAGCAGTACCTGCTGGTCTGATGCTTTATTCTCGAGGCTGCCTGGACAGGTCACTTCACTGAGCACCTGCACTTTTGTCCCTCCCAAAGTCTGGGCTTTAATACAGTGTCAGAAGGAGTCAGACCACAGGATTAGCATCCCAAGACTTGCTGACATCATAAAATAACAATCTTTTCAGTGGCTTGATCCCGTTGTAAGTCACCCTAACCCCACCTGCTTGCCCATGGTTGTTTTTGTCTGATAGAAAACAGCCAGTCTTAACAAAATTGGATAAACAGCGGAACATGGAGGGAGAAATTTTGTTTCTCCCTTTTTGCTGTATCCAGAAGAGGCATCTAAATAGGACTGATGGAACAAAAACAAAAACAAGAGTCATCTAAACACTTGTTAGCCAATTCTGTGGACTCTGTGCTCACTTTCTCCCATGCACACATCAGCGGATGCTGTCGAGGTGTGCTCCACCCTGCTTTCCCTGGGGCAGAGGGGATGGGTGATGAGACCCGTGGCAAATGCTTGGTAGCCAAGCTAGTCCAACTCACACAGACCTTCACAGCAGGATTCAGGATGCCATCAAAAGGTGTGAAAGGTGACAGAACTTGCAAAGCTGGAATTTAAGCTCAACACAGCCTGTAACTGCATGGAAAACATCACACGAGACACGTTAACACACACAAGGTTTTGTCTGGCAAAGCAGGTATGTCTGAAGCCCACCCTTTGGAATCCACAAACAGCTTTTTTCTTACTGCAGGATGGCTTCCTCTTTGTCCAATGGCTGCTGTGCACCTGGGGGAGTTTTATTTCCTGTCTCCCTACTCCATGCGCTGTGCCCCTGCTGTAACTCTTGTCCTGCCACCATCAACTGCTCTGTCATTACTCTCTCCTTTGCCTGTTGCTCACTGAATTATTTTCATTCCTGTCTTTCACCCTCCTCCCTTCACTTGCCTAAAAGCTTCTTGGATGCTGTTTTGTCTCCTCACCACTCACCACCTTCCTTGTTTCATGTCCTGCTTCTGGGAAGAATTTGCAGGCACAAAAACCCAAACTATTCAGCTTGGCATCTATGGAGGGCAAAAGGGAGGCCGTGTTGTATCTCTGGAAGTTTGGGGGCTCAGTGAAGGCAAAACTGATCCAGGCAGCTTGGACACACAGATCTATCAAAACATAGCCCTGTCAAGCAAAAAAAAAAACACCCTGGAGAGATAAATGACTTATTATTACTTTATTAACAACGTGGCTTACAACTGTTTCAAGTAAAAAGGGATTTCGTTCTGAATAAAAATTAAAATATAACTCTGAATATAGATTTTCACTTATTTACATGAAAACATATATACAGAATAGAATCTTACAGCAAACTGACAACATGCCCTTCGCCCTGGGGAACTTCAAAAAGTAAAAACACCAGCATTGATTGATTTATATGTATATATATATACACATACATATACACGCACATATATATACATATATATATACACACATACATATCAACACACCAAAGGGATTATGTACACAAACTTTGAGTCAAAACCTTCAGTACAAACTGGAATGCAAAACAAGTCAACGTTTTCCAACGTGCACCACCACGAATGGAGCGTAACTGCTGGTTGTGGAGCCAATTTGTGCTGTTCCATGAGAGACAGGAGGGTTTAAGTTCTTGCCTTGTCCTACACAAGGCACACCAAAAAGACTCAACTTCCCTCCAAGGCTGCATTTGAGACCTTCATCTCTCCTGGATCACACAGGACACCCCTGCCTGTGCATGTCGAAGTGTCATGGTACCATTCCCCAGGTGAGTGTTTTCCAGCAAGCAGGTCCCTGAAGGCGAAGGCTGCTGGAATAACTGCACGTGTTGGCACATCCTGACCAGGTCTGGCAGAACAGGGATTGGGAAACGGAATGCACACATTTACAATG
The DNA here is from genome assembly GCA_013397775.1 of Eulacestoma nigropectus. Classification (NCBI taxonomy): domain Eukaryota; kingdom Metazoa; phylum Chordata; class Aves; order Passeriformes; genus Eulacestoma; species Eulacestoma nigropectus. The sequence goes on from VZTE01004411.1 coordinate 402,359, forward strand.
CATCAATTACGGACATTTATATGCCTGTAATCTCCAGTGAGGCTGGACCAACAAGCAGCAGGTGGGGTGCCCCGGGAATGAACATTTTCAACCTGTCACATCAGAACACAGATCCACAACCTGAACTCAGGGCAATGTCGCCTTTGCCTGTGGGAGAGAGCTCAAGTTTCATCCTGGTATTTCCTATGGAGGCCTGCAAGGTGCAAGAGGAGAGTCTTCAGCCCCCAAATCCCAGAAGACACACAGAAATTAGGGGTAAGAAAGACTGATTTTTCCTTCTATCCAGCCAAGGAGCCTAGAGACATCTGAGCCGAATTTCTGTATCTCCACCGGGAAAACAAAATTAGAACCTTTCAGCATTGTAGAACTGAGCCAGCTTCTTTCCCTCCTCTCACCTGGCCCCTGCTGGGACTCAAAAACCATCTCTGCTGTGAAAAAGAAAAGCTTTCAGGAACGATGCTCACAGACCCCAGCTGTGCTTCTCTTGTGAGAGGTCCCTCTCCACAAAGATACCTCAAGCCCGGAACTCCAGCCTCTCTTCTTCCTGAAGCCCTCTCCCCCCTCTCCCACATCCTTGGCAGTCATCAAGACTTACCTTTTTCACTGCAAAAATAAATACAGTAGACTAAAAAAAAAGAAAGGCCTCAAGTATTTGTAACTATGACTCAGGTTTGTGCAGTTCACGTGTCTTCTGTGAGAGAATTCCCGTGCACAGCACCAAACCATTGCAAAACCACTCCTCTCCAGCAGGACAGCTGACTTTTAAAGCACTGCTGGGCTATAAAATTCTCATCTTTGATGACTGGCTCATATTCTGCATGTGGCCATTAACACCATTTAAACTTCTTGTTGGAGTATTGTACCAAAGAATAAATGAGACCATTAAATGCCATTCTGCTCCTTTATTGGGAGTTCATGAGCACCTAAGGACATGAGCCCTCTCTTGTGAAGCCTGGCAGATTGCAGCTGCATTTCTGCCTTCTAGGAGAAAGAGGCATTTAAATTTTCTGTTAATTAAGTGCAGACTTTTTAAGTGAGAGAAACTGGTTAAGATTTGGTCCCACAGCCCACACATCTGTGAGGCCCCTAACACTAACCTCAGTTATTTCTGGATCAAATCCTGAGTAAGAGATTCCTTTAGTTCTGGGTCAGCTGATGCAATGAAGAATATTACTGAGGTGAAAATATACATGCATCCACATTTTGAAAGAATTTTTACATAAATATACTGTATAAAACATCTCCAAAACTCAAAAGATTGTTGGTGAAGGGGTATTTGTTGAGTGTATCCAAGGTAAAAAGTGTACAGTCGTAAGAAAAAAAAAATCCTAATGTTCAAGATGTTGCAGATTACAGAAAATACTTCCTGGAGTAAGGAATCAGCTTTGCAATCCCAAGCAATGGAAAATACAGCGTGACATATCTTAGCACCAAAATGGAGCCCTTGGGATTGTATTTATCCATGTGTAATAAAGCTGGTTTTAATGGAGTTCAGTCGCAGCATGTTCTTCTCTTTTGGCACTTGAATTTGGAAACGAGAGGAACACTCCGAGTTCATCGTTTCCCAGATACACTGCACCAGGAAAACAGAAAGTATCTGAAGTGCCCTGATTGTACAGAGCTTCTGAAACACTGAGATGGCACAGCAGCTCTGCCAAATTCGATTTTGTGCCCTGAAAAGACCAAGGCAGGCTTTAAGGTGACTGAATGCTGATTACGGCAGCCCAACACTGCCTGGTTTGCCTTCAGAGGGCTGAGATGGGGACACCACACAACTGGGACTGCAAAAGGCTGAAGGTCAAAGCCAAGGAATGGTGACTTTCCAGTTTAAGGCAAATTAGCTGTTTGCCCAGAGTAAAATAAAGAAGTTTATGAGTCCCACTGACAAACTTTGTAAATCCCAGCAGGCATCCAAATATCTCTGGCAGCGTGGGTCAGGCCATCTCAGCTAGGACACGCACCTACTGGATACTTCAGTAAGGACAGGGTGTTCTCAGATTTTGGTGTTTCCTGAGGGCACACAGGATTTTTAGGAGGTTTCTGCACCCTGCAGGACCAAACTATTAAGGATTATGGAAAATAGGTAACACAAAAGAGCTGGAGACCCTGAAATCCCTCTCAGAGCTGAGAGGCCTTCATGCCTCTGAGAGGCAGGAAAAGACTTGGTCATCCAGGCACTGAATTAAAAAACGAAAGTCTGGATGGAGCTGTGTTTGTGAGCTGAAAAAGGAAGAAAAGCCCTGAAACCGAAGATCACTTTTCTTGAAGAGCATCCATGACAGCAGGAGGAAGGCAGGACAACCAGCCAAGGAATCAGGGACATTCCTTAAGTTAATGATTTAATCCCACTTCAGAGATGGATGCTTTGGGCCTGAAAAGTGGGAATTGGCTGATTCTGTCAAGGCAAAGGTTGTGAAGAGAGCAGGGACCTGCCCATGGATCTGTTCAGCCTGATGAGTGCAAGCTCCAAAGAAGCCAGTGCAGATAAAGATAGGCAGGCACCACACTCTCTTATTCTTGTTCCAAAATGCCCATCTTTGGTGCTATGCCTGAAGAGAGTCCAGAAGCACAACCTTCTTGTGGGAGCAAAGTGGTCCGTGTCAATGGGCTGAAGGTCAGAATCCAACAGCAGGGCTGCTCTCCAGCCCTTGGCAATGGCCTCGGATAACCGTGAGTTCAGCACTTCACAGCAGTGGCCTTTTGCAGCTGATAACACAACAAACGTCAGGCCTGGCTGCCAAATTCAGAACAGGGAGGGGAGAAGATGTGGCTTCACCACAATCATTAGTGTATCTGTGAAGCTGCAGCAACTCTTAATTTAACTTAGAATCAGGTCTGGACCAAAAAAACCTCCCACTTACAGTGGTTTATACTTCTACATTGCAAAGTAAAGTGGTATTTTACCCTAGTAGATAGGATTTCCATCATCTCCTTTGAAGTACATTGCTCCAAAGCTTTACTGATGTTGCAGAATTTAAATGAAGTCCAGGCAAGAGTCATTAGTTCCTGCTGATCTCTGCTCCATCTGAGCATACTGTCCAGTTAAACCACACACCAACCATTCTCCACTTGTGTAAGAAATGGCCCAAGAAGTTCAGCTCCAGCTTTTCTGGAAAGCAATCAATGCAACAGACAACAGTATCCCAATCCCGTATCTCTTCCCAACCTGCAGACTAAAAAGAAATAGTAAAGCATTTGCCACCAAAGGTAATTTTATCACAAAGATTTAGCTTATCAACTTCTCTGAAAGGACATAAGAGTGATAAACAAGGCAACACTGAAGAACAATAAAGTGAAAGACAAATGGTGAGGAGAGAGAAAACTGTGGAAATAAAAGAGCCGGTGCAAGATAAAATTAAAACTCTTTTTTTTGTTGTTTAATAGTTCGAGTTTTAAATATGATTTAACTTCCCTGAACAACCAGTAAAGATTCCCATGTTCTTGGCTCAATGCTTCACCCATTCCCTGCTTGGCCAGCACCAGAGCTGGTTGCTCTCAGAGTCTGTGTGTGTCTGCTCCCCAGTCATGCCTCCACGAGGAATTAGCTGCCATAGGAACATCTACAGTTACAAGGTGATGGAGACAAAAAATGACATTTTTGCAGTGTGTCCCAGAAGGCATTAAACATCTCTGACAAATCCCAGAAGCCACGAACTCCAAGAACATCAGAGCAGCAAAAGAAGCTGGATGTGACGAGTAAAGGATCGGTGCTGGGACACTGTTTAGCAAACAGCCTTTCTGCTTCCCTTCATTGCAATGTCCTCATGTACCAGTTCTCCTGACAGAATCCTCCCAGAAGCTGTCTCCTGCTGACAGCTGTAACACCAGGACTGGGCTGAAGCAAGGAGGAGCTGGGAGAAGCAGCCTCCCCGATTTTCTCAGCTGCGCTCTCACTTTGCTGAGCGCCATCCTTCTGTCTTCAGAGGCGAAACAAGGAGCAACATTTTTAGGGGACCCTGAGAGGGATCCAAAGTAGTTCTCAAACCAGCTGCAGTGACACATTTCACTGCTACTGTCAGTAGGAAATCCAGCCTAAAACCCAGTTTTTTAATATCTGCCCCACTACAGAACCCTGTTCCTGGATTTCTGAAGAACAAAACCCCACCATTTGATGCAGAGGCAACTAATACTCCCTTGAAATGATTAAAACTTGAACAAGATCTTCAGTACAAAGCAACAGCTGAGAACAGATCCAGTACTGCTCATCTCCCACGTAACAAAATTTCTGATGAAGTCTCAGGATCTAGTCCAGGGTGCAGCAGTTGTACCCATCCCGTTCCTCAGTCACAAATCAGGAAACTCACTGAAAGACCAGCTAGGAATTCCCAAGGGATGCATGGCAAACACAGTCAATGCTTCTTGCCTAACACACTCTCTAGGCAAGATTTGGATGTATTCCAGAGTATTCATTTCTGAAGGTTCTCCCTATCCTCCAAAGAATTTAAGAAAGAAACCAATGAAGGAGAATGCAGCAGCTGGTGTTGGTCAGTAGGTTCTTCTGAGCACAGGGGTCAGCAGGAGTCCCTGATCCCAGTCTGCTGTCACCATATGGCTCAAAGTCAGATTGGATTTAAGAGCTGAGATTTTGACTATGAAGGCCTTCATGTTCCTGTACAAGAATGGAGCATTTTACAGATCCCATTACAGAGATATTCAGCTGATTGTGCAGAGCCAGCGTGGCTCAGGATGTGCTGCTGCCCCACCAGGTCCTGTGTCACCCCTGTCAGTTCACTTCAACGTTGTCTGATACCACACAGACCATGGATTGAGTCGCCTTTCATAATTCACTCAGGAATAACCACTGTAGCCTGGTGTAACACCTTTTTCCTTTTGTAAAACCATAGAGGGGGGAGAAAAGAAAAAAAAGCCCATTGATCACCAAGATCAAATTTGCAGTTAAACCCCAGGTAATGCTACAAATGATCACTTACATTTCAATATGAAAGAAGTGTGTCAGAGTTGTCTAAAAGGAATGTTCATGTCCAGAAACCGTCCCAGACAAACCATCACCAGCTGGGAACGTCTGACCCTTCTCCTTGGGAATGTGTCTGCCACTGGTAGGTTTGGTTTGGTGACAAACCACCTGATCCATGCTGGCCTTGCACCACTGGGCAATGGGTTGGAGAGGCTCACGAGGAGAGATGCCAGCAGTCTTTCCATGTGCTTTATAAGTACAGAAAAATTAGTTCCATTTGTTGCTCATTTCCTTTTGTGTTTGTTTTTCTTCCCCACTATGGATTAATTCCCACTGCTTCCAATTCCACTTGTTCTCAGAAAAGAAAAAGGATATGGGGGAAGAAAACCCCTTGAACAAGCTGAAATGTTAAAAAAGGGAACAAGGAGGAGGACAGGAAGGAACGGAGAAGTGCAGTCAGTTGGCGTACTGTGCATAGAAAGCAACTTTTACTCGCTCGATCTGGTGGCACAGTTTGATGGCTGGACCCAGCTTCAGCTCCATGCACTCCTGCACCGTGGGCAGTGTCAGCAACAGGAGGGCCTGGCCATCGATGTCCTGGGGAAAGAAACACAGGGAAAATGGATTTGTTTGTGGACTCCAGAGAGCAGAATGCGTAAGTGAGTTTGGAGGAACAAGAAGGGAAGTTCGCTCTAAAAATTAAGTCCTTTTGTCCTCGGCTTTTTTCTCCCGCTTTTGCACTGCCCATCTCCTTTCCCTGAGACACAACGTGTTTTTTCAGAAGTTGTCCAGTGTCTCTTCATGGGTTCTCACCTTAACCCCCAGTCTGGGAAAAGCCTCCCAGCTGCTGAAATGAGGGATCACCTAAAGAACCTCTGCAGAGTCCACAGAGATCTGATCCGTCCCATTTCATGCCTGAGGAACTGCAACAAGGGTCAGGCTGCAGAGAGACACCGGGAGACAGAGGAGGGAGCTGAACAGAGAAACTGATGCTGGTCCCACTACCAAGTGAGACCCTTTCCCCACCTCCTCTGGCCCGCAATTTGCTCAGCACAGGTTTATGTCTGCCTTGCTCCATGCCCTGTCCCCAGGTCCACCCAGGACCTGCCTTGTTCCACTGCTGAATGACCAAGAAAGAGGAGCCCAGACTGCCCAGAGCCCTTGCCACGTGGGGCCTAATGCCCCACAATCCCAGAATGGTGTAGACTGGGAAGGACCTCTGCAGGTCCTGTCTTTTCCTCAGGCAGAACTATGCACCAACCTCCATGAACGAGTACCCCAGACGAGTAATTTTACTGGGGACTTCTGTTGGCTTTATGATCCTCTTCTTAATAAAGAGATCAAGTTCTCTTTATTCTTTAATGGACTGAGAAGATGATCAGGCCACAAAACTGCTTTTTAGCCCTTAAGGAGGATCAGAGCCTGTGCACAGCAACTCACAGCCAACATAAACTCCTCCGGACAGCCCTGATTAGGCAGCAGTGAACACAAGGAGGATTTAGATACTTGAAGTGCTGCTTTGATCAGGTTGACGGCTCAGGTTCATCCTCCACTGAAGGCTGATGGCACGGCCCATAGCACCAGGGCTTCATAAGGAAAAGCTCCAGCCATCTGTGTTTGATTCAAGTCCCTATAAAACTCTCTGCCAAAGGAGAGACAGGGTTGGCCTCCAAGCCCCGGCATTGTTCCAGGGTGGTTAACAAATGGTTGGAGCTCGCTGTGACACAGCAACTGCAGCAACCTGCTCTGGAGAGTTTCACTCGCTCCAGACTCTCCTTCCACCTTCTTCCAGCCACAGCAGCTGGAGTTATCCATGGTGAAGAATCAGTGACAATTCAATGAGCAGTTGGCCACACCAATGACTAATTAACCACACTTTCTTCTTCCTAGCTACAGCTCATTAGTGCTGCCCTTTACCCTCAGCAGTGGCTGCTACTCATTAGCCAAGGAATGGCTCTTTCCATATAAATTTTACACGCTCACGCTGGCTGGAGATAAAGAACATTGGCTTCTGCTCCTGCAAACTTATCTGCTTAATGGGGAGAAGATTGGCATCTCCTAAATTTAGGTCATCCAAGGCCTGACTGGCAGATCTTCAGAGGAATGTAGTTAGGAATTGGGTGTCTACACACTAGAGGCATCTAGGTGTTAATGGCAAAATTCAGACAGCCAGTTTTGGCTTCAAGCAGCACTCTTCTGCTTCCCAGGCCAGTATTTTAGAACAGGATGGAACCCACGTGGCCAGGAGAAAGCCTGGCATGTACCAGGTAACCATTACCTGTTTTTACACTGAGATTCCTACCTATGGGATACCAGTATGGCACCGTGGACCTGAGCATGAAAGGACTAAACCTCCTGCTTTCCACAACGGTTTTTCACAAGGCTGTTGAGTTTCTGGTCTCTCTGAGGATCTGCAAGGCTCTGACTCAAGTTCCTAAGGGTTTTCATGCCTTGCCAAAATTGGTGTTATAACTTGGCCTGATGGATCTGAAGTCTGGTCATGATCTCTCTACCAAAGCCCCAGGCCCAGCCAGCAACGTGGGATGTGCTGTTACACAAACAGGCACCACAGACACAAAGGGACAAGTGACAAAAGGACTCCTACCTGCTCCTGAAATATCTTGGCAAGGGGTGCACAGTCGGTGAGTTTAATAAACCTCACGACATCAGTCACAGTCCACTCCAGTGGGTTACTGTCCAGGACGAGCTTCTCTTCCTCTTCTTGCCTAATTTCCTACAAAGAAGAAAAAAAAAAAAAGAAGAAAAGCTTTCATAAAGCAAACTACCTTCTGTGGAGAACCAGGGCAGGGATACCCTCCTCAGACCAGGAAGGTTTGGCACCGAAGGTGAATTTAGGAGGAATTCTGCTATGAAATGGGACACACTCACTTCCTTGGCTGGTGCGCCCTTCTCTGCCTCGCTGTAGGAGTGGGGCTGGGGTCTCCGGCTCCGGCGGGCTCTCTCCGTGGGAGGAGGCCTGTCCAGCTCGGTGCTGCTCCGCAGGGTGACCGCTCGCCGGGGCCTGGTGGAGGGCACCTCGGCTGAGGACGTGTCCGTCTGGTCATCCCGCAGCTCCGAGCTCGTTTCCTCGCTCCCTGTCTCATCCTCCATCGCGTCCGGCTCGTCGTCCTCGCTCTCCTGCACAGAGAAATGGCATCCAGGAGATGGATACAGCAGCAAATCCAAAGGCACGGGGTCAAACTGCATTCCCATGGCCACGCTGGTCCGGGGTAATATTTATTTTAACTGAATTACCTCGTTTTCATTACAGCACTAAGTGAATTAGCCCTCGATTTAGGTTTGTTACAAAACACAGAAGAAAAAAAGCACGTGGCAGAAAATCCTTTTTCTCCTCCTAGCTAAAGGTCAACAGCAGTAACTTATCTGGCATGAAATGTTCCTCTCTTGGGCTGGCATCTCAAAACTTGTGGTGCTGCAGATGCACAGAAGGAGAAATGGAAAATACTAACAGGATAAAATGAAATTCAGGCTGATTGAGATGAAGCAAGATCAGAAATAGGCTTGACTTTAAACTTTCACATTGCTTCAAACTGGTTTGGGTGTTATGGGTCCTGAATAAAGGGAAATTTTGGTGCCTTTTGTAAATATCTAGATGCTCAAGATAGCACTCTTTTAGTGACATTTCTGCAAAACTCAGGACAGAGAATTTCACCCAGATTTCCCTGCTTTCAGCCCAACACTGAACTGCTGGAGGTGAAGCTCAAAGGTCCATTTAAAGTATTATACCAGATTCTTGTTATTCCTGTCACATGGAGCTTGCAAGCACACACCAAGTGATGGAAACCGTGCATTTTGAACTTTCTATACACGAGTTGCCCAAATGGCTTTGACAGCTTAGCTCTGATCCAAGTGTGAGCAGGCACACAAAGCCATATGCTCAGGTCTTGAGTGAAAGAGCAATTTAGACAAAGATAGTTATACTGGCTGAAAGGTTGAAAAACTTGGCTAATGGTTGATTTAGGCTTAACATAAGTTTAAGTTCCTTTGAAGCAGGTATAATCTAAGGAAATGAAGCAGAACTACACCTAAATGAGGACCAAGCCATAAAGATGAAGGCAATCAACTGAAAGCTGAATAAAATACCCTACTCTAGTTGAAGTAGAGGGAATTTAAGTAAACCAGTTTTATTTCACATTGCACAAAGCAGCAATCACTGGCACTCAGCTGAGGAAGGGAAACCACACATGAACCTTGTTATTGCTACCACGGGAAAAGCCCCCAGAAAGAGCCCACACAGAACTAAGTCTATTCCGGGTTTAATTTGGACATGAATCTTTGCTGAGGCTCAGACCCTGTCGTATCACACAGCAGAGTGCAAAGACTGAGCCCTCAAATTCTGTGTATTTGGGACACAAACCATTTGCTTGTATGCTAAGGCTTGATGTTGTGAGCCAAAAATATTACAAACAGTTAATGAAAAAAATAAAATTCCTTGAAACCACAATGGCTCATGAGCTATCATTATTTATTATAATACTTGGAGATCTTAGACATGGATCACAGAGCTCCTTCACTCTGCTAAATGCTGTGCAAAGCATCTAACAGGCTCATCTGCCTGCTTTCAAGGAAGGAAATAAAAAAAGACACATTAAGCAGCATGTCAGCCAGCGAGCACTGGGGAGGTGGGAGCAAAACATCTGCTTGCTACCTCTGAAATGGACCAGGTAAAAATCCCCAAAGTGCCCCAATCAGAGGAGTAAGGAAGGATTCAAAATAGAAACTGGAAGTGTTTGGGTGTGTGCTGAGAAGCCCCCCAAAAGGAAAATGCAGAATGGGGGACAAAAAGAAGCCCCAAGGGTTTTTTGCCGATTTACCCCAGTGCAACACAAACCTCTGCAGAGCCTGCAGCATTCGAATCCACAGCTGAAGACCTCCTTTTCTTCTGCACAAAGATGGATTTCCGCCTCTTTCTGCGCCTGGTTGGCTTGACATGGCCACTTTTCATGTAGTTATTTTCCCCAATTGGTGGCTTAATGATTTTTTTCCTCTTCCCATAGTAATAAGCTGGAGAAACAAAGCACAATACCCATTAAAAAACTTTAACCACCAAAAGAAGGGAACCTTGGCTTGCTTCCTTGCTACAGGTTCAGGACTGTGCTCTAGGTGCAATTTAAACTTTAAAATATGTTGATTTGGAAAAAAAATGTCCAGCATAAATATAAGATGTCATGTTGGACTAGCACAGAATGTTATGTATCCAAATTCATTGATGATGAATGAAGACTTGAGAATTTAACAATATGTGTTCAGGCAGAGCTGAGCAGTGATTTGGAGGGAGAGAGGCCAACAAGTTCCAGATTTGATCCAATGCAGCTCTGCATGAGGTAACAGTCTAAGACACCCTTCCACTTGCTCATGTTTTCAGCAGAGAGGGGAGAGTGCCAGCTCTCCTCAATCACGCACAAAGGAATGGGTTTTTATTACTTTCAACTATTTTGCGGCCCAAGTTGCAATTAAGGATGTGAGTGTCCCCTTTCAGACTCTTAGATGCTTGTCTTAAATGCCTTCTGACATGTTTTGGGGATGAAAGACACTGTTCTTAACCATGGAGGGTATCCCAGGACAACTAAAGTGGCACTTGGCACCCATGCCAAAGCTCATAACTAAACTGAGCCCTTCAGCAAATCAAAGGAGTTTTGAGGAAAAATTCATCCAGTCACATAAACTCATCAACTTTGAGATGACACAACCTCAGCTGGAGCTCCCCCAGCTGCACTCCTCCAGCTCTCCATTTGCTACCAGTGGGAGCCAGGACTCCAGCTCAGGTGTAGACTTCTACAGAAACCCATCCTCAGCGATCTCAGTATCCCCCTGAGCCCATTCCTCCTTCTACTGTGGCACCAAACACAAGAGAATTGCTTTTAATCAATCATAATGCTTTCTGCAACCTTTGTGGAAGAAGGACAGCACTCTTCCACTTTCCTGACCTGTTTAAGAGCCAATAATATCATTAACATTGATAACAACAAGTGCTGAACACATGCCCGACAACAGCCTTCCTGAACAGGCAGGATCATGTTTAAATATTCAACACTGAGTGGGGAATCAGTGTTCCCAAATCTTCCAGCATGTCAGCACTGTGGCACTGGCCTGTGCTGGTGTGTATGCCAGAAACTCTTTACCAAGAGGATTCATCTCACCTAACGAAGCTCTCTCAGATGTAGCAAGTTTAAATCTCAGCTTCCCACTGCAGGTTCCTTTTGTGTGCTCCTTGTGTTAACTTCGGATACGAAGGAAAGTCAAGACTTTCAAAAAGTGATGACTTTCAAAGAGATGGATTAGGATGGAGTGAGATGAACAGTTTTCTGATACAGGATGCTAAGGGAATCTGTGGTTGCCTCAGGATTAAAAAACTGCTCTTCGATGCGACTAATCCTTATCAGTATTAACATACCACACAACTCCTGTTCTTCACCACACACCATCTCCCACTTCTCTGGTTCCCAGCCAGCACCAAGAGAGATTTTTCCAGTACTCACTGTACTTGGTTTTGGTGTGAATGGAGCAGTTCTCTGGGCAGACTTCGGCCACCAGCACAGGGCTGAAGAGGTTGGGGCAGCACTCGAGCTTCGCACAGACCCTCCTGCAGAAATCTGCCACCTGGTCCGACGTCCGCACGATCTTCACGGTCGCCCTGTACGTCTTCCCTCTGTACCTAGGGAGGAGCACAAGACCCCACATCACCAATCCAGCGAAATCCTGTGGTGCTACAGACCAGACTCTCCTCTGCCAAGGAGAGATCCTCCCTAGGGACTTTTGGTCTCTCTTGGGAATGCAGGTAGAAGAGGGTGTAGTTTTTTTAGTGGCTGCATTTCAGATGGACTCAAGGAAGGAAAGGGTGAAATAAAATGAAGGTGTGGACATGATTTGGGAAGGGATCCATGTGCACACTGGATGTATCTGTAGATAGGGCAAGGGAAGGAAAAAACCCTCATGAGCCTTAATGAGGATACTACAGAGGACAGCAAGCCCTTATTATTAACTGATGGGAAGTTTTTGGAAATGGGATGCAGTCTCTCTTCATATATTAACCCACGATCAGATGTTTATACACCTTGCAGAGCTTACTGGTCACCACCCTGTGTTTGGGCTGAACTCTGTAAGCCTCCAGTGCACTTTTGGTCTCCTCCATTGCCATCCTTCCTGCTCCCACATCACAGTCCAGCTCCAACAATCCCCAAGACTCATGGTGCCAGCTGTGGCTACAAGGACACACAATCATTGTGAAGAAGTATCTGAGTGAAACAACAATCTCTGCCACCCTGGGACCAGATGGCTTCACCAGTCACAGACGTGGGCGCTACGAAACCTGAGGAACCCATCGGAAGCCTCTGGAGTTATTTAACAGGGCTGCAGCAACAGGCCCTAAAAACTCATTCCTACAGGGAATGCCTGGAGCAGAAAGCTGCAATGAAAGGTTTGCCTCAAATTTGCTACGCTGCTAAAACATTTATTTTGGTGTTTTATACAACGTGTTTCTGAGCGATAAATGGCTGAGAAAGATACAGTTACATCCCTGCTGTACTACATTGGAGATGTGAACCCTGGAAAACCAATTATCCCCGTAATTTATTAAACAGCAGCAGCAAGCTGTTGTAAAACAGTGAGATAAGGTTTTTAAAACATCTCTTACGCATCCTGAGGAATGCAACACGAGAGACAACCACACGTGCACCCGGTGCTGTAGCACCACAAATGTGCTCAGAGGAGGGAAAAGTAACACATATGAAAGAAAAAGAGGGAACAACAGCAGAAGAAAGATTACTGGATGGGAGGCAAGGAAAGACAAAGATACAGTCACCAGGGAAAATGACACAAAGCATTTGTCAGTATATTAAGATCCGCAGTTTCCTACCAGCTGCTGACAGATATGGGAGAGGAAGAGGAGGAGGTGGTGAAATAAAGATGCCACCAGAGAGTTAAAATATCCAGACAGCTCTTTCCAAAACAAAGGGGTCTGGGAAAAGGGTTTGAAACTGTGGCACATAAAGCGTTATAAAGGGTGAAACCCAAATGAAACTCGGGTCTGAGAACAGCCCAGTCCAACCATCCTCAGGTTGCAATCCAAATTATCACCTCAACATAAAACCTAAACGAGCATTCCTGCAAGTTGCTGACTCTGATACCCCATTTGGTGCCAAGACAATCCTGAATTCATTCACCTCAATGCATGAATGACTTAGTAAGACAACTTTTCACAAACTCTAAAGACCTGGACAGATGATGTAATAGGGAGAAGTGTTCCCTTCAGGTACAGAGCACTGTTATGATCCCAGCTTCCCTATGAAACAGCTGCAGAGGCAGGCTGGCTGAGGAGGGATTGGCAATACCTAATACCAGAAAGACCAAATGCCACAGGCATTTAAATGCATCTACTTATAAAAGTTTTATATTTCTTTTCAATGTGTTTGAAAAGACTCCTGCCCTTATTACTTCTCCAGGAGCCATTAAGTTTAACGACAGCCCGGATCGTTGGGTCAGTGAGTCTGTGACAGCCTGCAGGATTTCACTGTGCTGCTTTCACCTGGACCCAAATAACTCTGCTTGGACTAAACCAGCACTTCCAGACAAGCACCAGCCTTAAGGGTCTCCACAGTGGAAGAATCGTGGCACAGGGAGCACCTGTACCCACGCCTCATGTGCCTAAACCTCATTTTATGTCTGGATGTGTCTGAATTTAGCTCACATTTATTTGTCCTTGTTCTGACTTTCACCAGTAGGACGACAAGACTGCATCTGGTTTTGTTTCCTTGCAAAAGCACTCTAATCAAATTGCCTCTTGATCTTCTTTCTTATAAGCTAAGAAAGCTGCCTGATGGGTATTATTCAAGGATGGCTGACTTTTTCTAACTGTGTGCTTCCTATTGTGTTTGGCTGCCTGGGAAGGACCCATTGTACTACAGTGCCTGCTGAAAGGAAAAGATGAAACTAGGAAAACGAACAACTGACTGATTTCATAGTCTGCTTTGAATTCAGCACACATTTTAATTAACAGAGAGGATGGCAAAATGGAGATCTCCATGACTGCAGCAACCAGTCTCAATAACCCAAGGTGTTAGTACTGGCCACAACAATATTTTTTACATCATTCTGGTCTTGGCAGCACCTCTTTCAACTATAAACCAGGTTCTACTAATATTTTCCATATTTCTCACACACTAAAGATTTTTAACACAGGCACCACCAAATGTAATCTGAGCTGTTTCTAGGACAGCCACGTGGAAGGAGGTCCTTTGTCAGAAAACCTCTTCCATTAGCATCTCCCAAAAAGTTACCAACTACTGATACCGCTATTTATGTTTTTATACCAGGGCTCCTATCTTCTCAATCACTTGTAAGCAGCAAGTATCTGCATGCACAGCATGGCAGCACTGGAGACTTGGAAAATTGCTGTGTCAAGGATAACATTTTCAGTTTTCTTAGAAATTGCTGGTTTTTTAAAAAAAAAAAAGATTTTTCAGCTAAAACCAAAGGAATCTTTCTTTCCTCTTCCCCCTTCTCAGCACTCAGATCCCAAACTCGGAGAAAACCTTAAGGATGGAACTATTTCCATGATAAATACAACTGCTGATCCATGAGCAAAATATTACATGAATAGCACTTTGCAGTAGAATTCTTCTGTTGAAGCTTCCTAAAATAGATGAGAGGTTCATGAGAACATAGCGTCTTCTAGGAGCTAGTTAGGGACTGCAGTGTGATGACACAGGAGGTCTTGTGCTGAAGACACTTCGAACAGCAAGAACACTGAGAACTTCATTTTCCAAAGTCCCATTCTAAGGCATTCTGACAATTCTTGAGACTAATTTGAACAATTCAGTAGATAAAAGCCTCAATTTCCTTTTGGTCCTTTTGGGGGACCAAAAACTCATTTCTGTTCTTTGCAAGAAATTTCCATTTTGTCTTTCTACCTTAAAGTTTGCCAAACATAAGGAGTTAACTTCCTGCAAAGCTATTTAATCATCCAGTGGTACTTTGTACTCTTAAACACAGGATTCAGAAAGGGCACTGGCTGTACGGCCTTGTCTCATTAAGTCTCCTCCCAGTTATAGAAATAAAGGGTTTAAATCATTCCACTGGTTCTGGTTTGGAAAGCCTTGCTCAAAATGAACATAAATTAATTTCCACTGTTTTTAACTCAACCCCAAACCAGTTACCTCATCACATCAGGCACAACTCGCCCTTTGGTTCTTGCCAGCCCCCTACAGGTCCTGCATGTTCTCAGAAATGGCTTCCAAGAGGATTTGGCTAATAACCCGTCCAGGAAAGTTAAGCTGACAGGCTGTAGTTACTCGGATCCTCCTTCCTGCCCTTCCTGAGGAGGGGTGTGATGACTGCCTTCTTCCAGACATCAGGGAACTTCCCTCATCCTCATCAATTCCTACACACAGCAGCGAGTGGCCTTGCAATGACATTGGCCAGTTCTCACAGGCAGAGCTGGCTGCATCCCAAATGCTTCCATGTACTTGTGCACATCCAGTTTGCTTCCATTCTTTGGATTCTTTTCCATTTACTGTGGGTAACACTTCACTCCCTCAAACAGGATGAGGGCCCTGGGAGGCCTGAGAACAACCCTCACTAGCAAAGGCTGAGGCAAAGAAGATTTCAAACACCTCAGCCTCACCTATCAGAAGTCTTCTAAAGCAACTGCAATGAAAAGGCTTTCCTTGAAATGCAGCCTCATAAATAAGCAATGATGTCTGGCACAGGGGTAAATATTCCTAGAGTTCAGCTACTGGATTTGAGCAGCTCCCAGAATTTCATTTAATGAAGGAGTCCAGGAATACTCATCTTTATTTTGATCAATTGGGCTTCATACAAGACCCAGGAGCTAACTCTCTGCACACACTGCTTTTATGTCCAAAGTCCTGCAAAAATGGGTAAGTCCAAACAGCCCCACTATGAGCCCTTAGAAATGAAAACCCTTGAAAAGCATAAAGTCTCTTAAGCATTTTATGTAAAATTGGGAGATGTAGGCACTGAACTTAAGAGCATCAAAACTGCAAGGGTTGAATGCCGACAGCTTCAACTGGCCCTCATGGGAACTCAAGAGGATCAAGCCTGACATTTCTAACTCATCATCACCAATGAATCAGGTTTGACTCTTCTCACATGGAGCCAGAAGTGCTGATGGGAAACGGCTGCCATCACACACTGCAAACACACCTCTCTGGACAATCTAAATTGTTTTATCTTCTTTGCAAGGTGAGCGTCATTGATTCCACAGTGGTCACTCACGACAGCAGAGTGAACTAAGTGCAGGCTGCCCTAGGACTGAGATAATGCCTTCCTGGCAGTGCAACACCTGCCATTTGGGACAGTGGGAAAAGCAGCCTTCTCTTCACCCAACCCTTTGCTCCACCCTACTGCAGGCACTGCAAACAGCAACACTGCTGAGATCCAAGGGCGTGCCAGTCCACATCAGAAGGAAGGTGGTGACACGAGGTGTCCCATCACAGCTGGCTCTGGAGCTGTCATCCTTAGCAACAGGCACCATCCAGAGCCCATGGAGCTGCAAGTTGTTCATTACAGGCCTCTGTTGCTCATTGCAGGTCTCTGTGTAAGATTCTGCAGCACTGTCACACCTGATGGAAGGTGTCACGTGCTGTTTGCATGTTCCACAGTATCTGGTTTCATGACCATGTTTTCTTTTCTGCTCCTGCACAACCAAAACTTCCTGATGAAGCAATTCAAGCAAACTCAGGAAGGAAAAAAAAGGAAGTCCTAAGGCAGCCAGACAGTCTTGGGGCATGTCAACCCTCTGCCATCCACTCTTAAAAAGTACTCACACTACCCACAGGCAAGCTGGCATGGCCATCAAACACTGCTCTGTGAAGAGACCAGCCCCAGAAACCAGAGAGCTGCAGGAACAAGGTGCTGTCCAGCCCCAGGAGCTTTGTTTCCTCAGGAGCTAGAGGGCAATGCCACACTGGAGGAGAATCCATTGCTGTTCTCAGAAGGCACTTCAAAACTTGCTGTCCCAGCTCTGAGCCTGAAATGATCCACTCTGCGGCTTAACAAAGTTGAAAGATGCTGCCTGACTCACTGGAGAGCTGAGGTTGATGCCTCCTGGGGCAGCCAGCACACAGTAACACGTACATGGGTCATGACTGGGGGGCCAACATAAAATACTATCATGGATGGTCAGTTAAACATTTCCCAGACTGTCTCCCATTAGAAATATGGATTGCAGCAGCTTTAAGAAATAGATATTTCTGCTTTTGCACAAGGCAGATCCCCATATTCAAACAGGAAACCCCAACAAAACCCTACTCAGGATACTGCTGATAGGAAAACTGCCTGTAAGCTCAGTTCTTTGCAGCAGAAGATGTTAAGATGGAGCATTACAACTTGATTTCACAACTGCTAAACACTTGTAGGAGTGAATTATCTGATATTTGTAGCACAAGATGTGGGATCCTGGAATCAGTGAAAACCAGGTCATGGACGAAGACTTGTTTTTAAGGAAAATTTGCATGTGCGAGGTTGACTTTCAGACTTTCATCCACAACATCTCAACTGACAAACACAAAAGCCTGACTTTCCACATGGGTGAAAGAAGCAAATTAAAAACAGGATGTTTCTAGTAGATTGTCATTTCAGTTTGCAATCCTCCTTCAGAAAAGCAGTTTAAGTGTACAGAGAATAGAAATTTCTCAACTCTCTCCCTCAACCACAGAACACATGAACTCTCTACAATATCTGCATGGGCAAAGATCAAATACAGTAGCCATCAACAGGGGTGTGTTTGGCAGCTATTCATATCAAATAACCAAGAGAAAATTGCTTTTCTTTGAAAAGGAGTAACAGAGTTCAGTACAAAGGGTGAGATTCACTGCATTTAACTACAGTACTTAAAAAGTCAAGGTGACCATTAGTCACCAAAGAGAGCTGTCTTCAAAGAACTATTTGTTGACATCCATCTTCAAGTGGGAAGAATTATTCTTTAGAAGGACTCTGGAGAGAGCTTAGGTAAGACTCCCCTCTCTCAGAGAGACAATGGTTGTTGAAATACATCCTAAGTATAGTGCCCATTACATAACGAAGACATAAACAGGTAGATTTTAATGCTGGAAGGAGGAATTCAGAATTGAAGAATATATTCTAGAAAGGCATCAAATCTTGACCTGAATCTCTGATCTGTGACTACTTTGCCCTAATCACACTCCTGCTAAAAAATGTGTCCCTGCTAATTTGTTTGAACATTTTTTGGTGCCATTCATTCTCACCAGTTTTTTCTGCATTGGCCTGACAGGCTCTATTTAAAAGTAGCAATACTCCTCCATTCAGAAAGACAGGAATTGAGTTCATTCTGTAATAGCCAAGCTTATAAGAACAGCTTATCAAAAAACTCAGGACTTCACTTCATCAGAAACTGGATGGCTGCTTGGAGAAAGACAATAGAAATGAACCGTTCAGGTGAACATTTCATTTCTGAAGTTACTATGGAATGAGTCAAATAATTCAATGCAGCAAAACGATAATTAGAAAAGTAAAACACTCACAATAGAAAAAAAACCCTTTTCTTATCTTTTTTTTTCCCCCCTAGTCAGTTCTCTTTCTGAAACCTCCCAAATAAAAGAACACAAATTGAAGACTCACTTTGCTTTAAGCGTTTCCTCCTGGAAATTCCACTGAGGGTCTTCCACAAGCTGCAGTTCTCGTAAAACACTCCCTGGCTTGTAAGCTGCATTGATCACCATGCTGAGAACCTATGGGGAGACAAAATCAACAACAATGATGCGTTTAAAAGCAGTCCTTGATCACAGTGAATATGGTCCCAGGTGCTGCACGGGCAGGAGCAGCTTGCAGGTGCCTGTTTCTGTCCTGATTGCACAGGGTAAGTGCTGGATGCAATTAGGGGAGATCCCAGAATGGATCATTGTTGCCATATTATAGATAACACCTGAGTCTGATAAGGCAACAGCACTAAATGCTGCTGTTTAACCCCAAAAATCTGCTAACCAGTAATTTTGTCTTTGTGACAGACTTTCTCACTCAAAGCAGATTCCATAGACTGCATCCATCATGGATCAATTTAATAAAAAAGTGAAACTAGAAACAGTTCTGAAGGAACAACCAGGTACAGTGTCATGTGCACCACCAAACAGTGAACACCGAAAGGGAAATTCACACATTTGAGGTCAGCAGTATGTTCATAAACCTGAGTGCTGTGTGTGCCTTGACTGTATTAGCAGAATAGTAACGAAGTCTTCACAAAAAGAGTTTGCAGGAGGTGTGCCTGGAACCCAGTGTGTGTCCACTCCGTACAACAGAACACATGTGCCAATCCTTTTAATCCAAAGTCACTGAGAACAAAAATGATTCCTGCTATTGGCTCAGGGAATCCAAGCTTTAATAGCCTACACTTGGCGTAGGGAGATAAACACAAGGAAAACAAATCTCTTAACAGCACCAGACCGTGTGTTTGAACACTCTGCATTGTATGCACATGAATGACCGCACAGTGAGTCTGGATTGCTTTTCATCTAATTTAGCTCTTTACCTAATGCCTGTTCTTAATTCCTTGGGGGCCTGCAAATGATTTCAGTATGACGAACATTAAGTTTATCCACCACCCATGAACGCAGTTCATCGGAAATGAAATAATAACTAGGTCATACTGCAATGACCAATGTGTTTATGTTTGTTTGGTTGTTTTTTTTCCCCCCCTCTAAATCCAGCAACCTGAGGATTTGCTAGCATTTTGAAAACCCTACAGGATTAATCATTTTCAGGCAAGGGCTTCACTTAATACTGCAGAGTACTCTGTAAAATGGCATTAGTTGGAGTTGCTTGGATAGGTTGTTTACTAGAAGCAAAATTTAATTTATCATTGGGCCCTTGGAAACATTACTCAAACCACTCTTCAAAAAAGTCCAATTAGAGACACCAAACACTGACAGAGGGCAGATTTAGATTGGATATGAGGAAGAAATTCTTGGCTGTGAGGCCAATTCTTGGTGGTGAGGCCCTGGCACAGGTTGCCCAGAGAAGCTGTGGTTGCCACATCCCTGGAAAGTGTTCAAGGCCAGGATGGACGGGGGTTGAAGCAACCTGAGATAGTGGAAGGTGTCCCTGCCCATGGCAGGGGGTGCCACTGGATGGGCTTTAAGGTCCCTTTCAATTCAAACCATTTTAAAATGCTATTTAAAGTGAGAAAGTCCTTCCTGTTGCTCACCCACATCTTCTCTTGCCTGTCTCTCCCCACACAAACAGAGGGGCACTGGCCTCTGACACCTGATGTCAGGAAGCCGAAAGTGGGTTTTCTAAAACATCAAGTGCCTTCAGAGCTGCCACACATTCACAACTCATCAGGTGCCTTGATCAGCAAATCCAGGGAGTTATTTAACCCCTAAGCAGGAGTCTGTTGGCAAAGCCCTCCTAAAGGACACTTCTACACCCACCCGCTGGCTGGTGGGATAGCCAGGGGCAGAAAGCACCTTGCTGACCAATTTCCACCAACAGTGCTGTCCTGCCCCTTCACCAGCGTGATGGTGCTTGTATGAGTTGTCAGAATAGCTGGGAAATGAGCAAGAAAAGAAAACCCAACCCTGCAGTACCAGTGTGGCCCTGTCTGGGCCTTCTCCCAGACACCTAATCAACTCCAGCTCTGCGCAGGCACCTACAGTGCCAGGACTTTTCTCAAAGCTGGCTTCTCACCAGCAGGACTCTATAAACTTCTAAACTCAGTTCAAAAAAAGAGTGTTTTGTAAGAACAATTATTTCCCTTTCAGGGAAGGAAAAAAAAAATTAAAAGCTCTGGCTTTCACTTTTCTTGTATCTCAAATGAGTCACTGGGTTTGGCATTTTACCCTACAGCAAAGGTCCATCATCACAGTAACAGTGGTACCTTCTAGCAACACTATCACTTCATATTACACTCTATTAAATGCAAACAAACAGATTTTTGGAAAAAATTAACTGTGATTTAAACAAAACTAGTGAAGAAACTTAGACCAGTTTCCAACTTTCTCTGGAGATGGAAAATTACATCAACCATGTCAGACCGGTCGAACTTCCTTTGGCTGGAGTGTGACCAGTGTGAGATTTTGGTGGTTTAATTTCAGTCCTCTCCATCAGGAACGGTTTGGGTGCAGCCACCTGTGCCTTGGAGCAGAGGGGAGGATTAGGTTTTATTTTGGTACTGCTGGACTTTGGATTTTCAGAGCTGAGTGAGATGGAGTCACATCAGTGAACACGATCACACAGCACCACCAAAACCCTCTGCCCAACCTCACAAGCACCTGATATTCATAAAGTTCTCCATGCCATGTATTTTCATGTGCACAGGGGCTCTTTTCTGAGTACATCTGGTGTGCCTGATGCCACTGGGAAGTTCAGCACTCTTCCTTCCATCACAGCTCTTTGGTGTTCACACATTTCCCATCTCTATCCCCCTTTAACTGGTCTCAACCCTCAATAAAGTTTTCTTAGGAGGTATCACTGAAAATGCACAGTTAAAAATATAATCACACCTCTTTTCTCCTGTTCAAGACCTCAGTGATCAGCATTCTTATGAGGAGAAACTAAATTTCCCTCCTCTCTCTGAGAGATAATCCCACATCTCCAACCTAACAAGAGATGCTAAATCCCAGGGTAGCCTCAAGGCAGGGCAGTAAACTTCTATTTTTTTTAACTTGGAGAACTGATGTGTCTGTGGGACAGAGAGACTAGGGCATAAGAGTTATCTGGGATTCTTTCATTATATGATAAAGGATCTAAAAGGCATCTTTTGTCACAGTCCATTTTCTTCTTAATAGAGAAAGAGCAAAATGTCTTAAAAATAGTAAGATCAGTAAGCAATGAGACTAATTAATCTTTACTGCATATTTCTCTAAGATATGGCAGGTCATAGATCATCTGGAGTCTTAAGAAGACACCTTTATTTTACAATGTTGCTGAGGAGTTCCTGGCATAAATGAAGAACCGTTCCTAAGTGCTTCTTAGATATTCTGACCCCAGAACTAAATCTAAAGCTGACAATGTATTTATTTTAATTTAACTTCAAGCCAGCTCCTATTACATAGAATATCTACCTTACAGCCACCACTCTTCAGCCCAGGTGCAATGGCTGGATGGCAATAGCTGATGTCTCCACTGAATTTGGCTCCAGGTTTCAATTTGTTTTCCAACAAAATACCTCAGAAATGAGACAAACTTTGCAGCTGATGTCAAACCACAGGCATTGCCACCTTGCTTGCCTCTTACAGTGAAAGAAACCACAATAAGCCAGTGGTCCCACCGAAAAACTTGTGCTGGCACTGGGAATAATGAACAGATAGGCTGTAAAAGTAAGTTTGGCACTAAACAGCACAAGAGTTACTTGTTATTCACATAAGACTTTGGGATTTAAGGATACACCAACAGGATGATGCTTCACTGCATCAGTGGTGGAGGTAAGGACAAGACCTTGGGTGCAAAGGGCTGAGGAGCATCAGGAACTTCAGTTGTGCTGCAATTTTTTACCCCCATCCTGCCCATGGTTCTCTGAGCTACTGGCACCTCTCTCATCTCAGCAACAGCTACCAGGAATCAGGTGCATCTCCCCTACAGCAACACCCTGAATGTTTTCTCTTTACCATTTCCAGAATTTGGAACTGGTTCTCATGGCCAGAACAAGCTTGACTTTATGGCCATAATAAGCTTGAATTTTTTCTGCAAAGTAACACTGACCAACGCTGGGCCACTGCCATTGTCCTGCTCCTTGGGAAGTTGTTTATGTTCCCAAAACAAGATGCCCATGTCTCCATGACACTGCTAATTGCTCCTATGTTGATGGCAACCCACACAGAAGTTGGTCCCAACCAACAGAACTCTCCATGTTTCAAAAACATCAAAACCCACAACGCACAAACCTGCCCACTCTTCCCAGCTTGCAGTTTTGCCTTATGGAAACCACTCCAGGACAATTTTAGGTGCACTGTTTCCAAATTCTAGATCTGGCAAGCCGTAACTCACAGTTTGGTCTGCAATCCCCCCAAAAGAGAGCTGGGCCATACCTCCTTGAGGACCAGCACACACTTGCCAGGCCCCACAGACTGAGGTAGCTCTGCAATCCTGCCTTTGTTTAAATATGGACCTGAGAAGCAGCGGTGGTTGATGTAGAGCTGGGGGCAGCAGTATCTCCCATTGATGGTGCCTGCAAGGAGAAAGCAGCAGTGATGTGCCTGCAGCACTTTTATATCATAAATCAAGGGCACTTCTTCCCCCTAGATGGGGGAGGAAGGGGACGAGAATAGAGGTGGCACAAAATTCTACCCTGTGACAGAGAGTAGGGAAGCCTCTGCTACTCAAATCTGTTCAGCATAGGAAAAGCGAGTGTTTTTAAGAGTGACTGATTTGGCTGCACACCCTGCAGAAAGGAGGACTGGGAAAGGATTTCATCCATGTCATGAGACGGGGCTCTTCCAGAACTCACACTGCAGGTGGACATGAGCGACTCACTGCAGCCTCCCAGGAGGGGATGCATGAGCTGAGTCTGCAAGACAGGGTATCAGCTCAGGGAGAACATTCTCTCAGTGGAGAGCCTTAGAAACCCCTCTTCAGCACCTGTCCAACCCAGCAAGCACTGCAGTGCCATTTCCTGACCCAACATGGCTCTGCAGAGCGGTTTTCCTTGTCTGGGCTATTTACTCTGGGATCCTTTATAGCCCATGGAGAGAAATAGGAACTTGTAGATGTGGTTCATGTGCCTTCCAAGTGGTCATCCACTTTTTAGGTTATCATACCCAAAAAGACCCTGATTCTTCCAATTTGACTGTAATGGGGTGTTGGCTGCAATGCCAACATGTGTCCCACAGCCTGCTGAAATAAAGTCAGTGAAATCCTGTCCCTGCTGCTGGGTTTACGCCATTAATTGGATGAATACTGCACTTGGAGCCTCCTGCCATTGCTAAAGGGGAGAGAAATCTGCCTTCAGCAGGAGCAGCAGCCATGCCACACAGTCCTGCTGTAACACAGGGACCCATCAGGTCCTGCTGTACCCAATTTCATGGGTGTCAATTAACAACCTGCACCCATCTCCACCAGAGAGATTCACTAGCCTTAGTATCATTATCTGAAATGGGCAAGCTTCAGGGGAACTCTGATAGCCCCAGCAAGACACAAGGAGGACCAGACCCTCACCTGCTGTACATCAGGTGGGTTCACTTCACTTTACGCCCTCTGAGGATGTGGTTCCATCTCCCCACTCCCCTAAAACTCACTACCTTTTTGGGGTCCTCCCCCTCCATACAGGACATGGGTCTTTGAAACAAGGATCTTTACCTGTCGTGTCTGGCTGAGGAACCGGGCAGAGGTCATGAGGTATTTTCTCAACAGGCACTGTGGATGGTAACCTGTTCAAAGAGCAATTGGGCGTATTTAATAGTGTATTTGGTGTACTTAACAGTGTCAGACAGGACAAGGGCCAGAACCAGCCCTCAGCCTTGGCCAAAAGATACACCAGCAACAGCCTGGGATGAAGAACAGAGATACCTCCAACACAATTCCACTTCCATATGGTTTATCACAGACCAGGGTACGGCAGATGAAGGGCCCAGATCCACCCCTTCTCCAAAAATACAGTCTGGTGTGTCAGCTTTAGACCTCCAGGCTTCAACTATTCTCACTTAAATCCCTTAAATTCAAGTTTCTACAAACTTCAAGGGCTAGACAGGGAAATGCCCTCCTGGTACATGTCCATCTTCCCCAAGCATCCCTTGCTGGCCATCAGACGGGGCTGTGCAGCCCCAACCAGCAAAAAACTGCTGTTTCAGAGACTTTCTAATATGCTAACAAATATTTCAGATTTAAAAGAATCCTCTAGCTGACTGTACTGCAGTATCTGGGCAGTAGTTACCAAGCCACAGAGCTGCTGTGTATTATCCCCCCTGGAAGACCCGACGCACTCCTGTAAAAATACCACCTTAAATGACAAAAAAAACCCAAAACCAACTTACTGTTTTTCTGGTTGCACAACTGTAATTCTTCTCTTCCTTCGCACTGCAAAAACGAAGCAAGGAAGAAAAAAATTGTTTTGTACCCTTCTGTCCTATAAAGTACACCCAGAATGCATAAAAAGCTGTGTAAATGCATTGACTATAAAACGACTTTGAACACAATGAAATGGTACTTAATTACTATCACCATCTCTTCTTGGTATTTTTTAAATAAGTCACTACATCATTAAAACCTACTTTAAGGATGTAATAATACATTTAATCTTTCCTCTGGAATGCTAATATTGTGTTTTATGAGATCAGCATAAAAGAAAAAAAAATTAAAATAAAAACACAAATATTTTTCCATACAGAAACACATATGGATAAGATTACATTTTACAAGCATGATTACCTTCAGCATAATTTATCCCCAGCTATAAATTGTGATAAGGCTGCATAATGTTGCCATAGCAGTAGTCTCCTAAATTAGGCTCTGGCTGCCTGATTTTTAACTTAAGCATATTTAACTCTTCGAAAGGGCTGACACATTTTAAAATCCGCTTTTTGGATGTTAATTAATATAAACAGTGAG
Source organism: Eulacestoma nigropectus (assembly GCA_013397775.1). Lineage (NCBI taxonomy): Eukaryota > Metazoa > Chordata > Aves > Passeriformes > Eulacestoma > Eulacestoma nigropectus. Next base: position 427,809 of record VZTE01004411.1, read on the forward strand.
GCCAATTTTTCACCTGGTGGCTTGAGATTGGATATGTTGGAACAGGAGAACAACACCAAGCCACCGAGCTCTCATGAACTGCCTTCAAACGCAAATAGAAAAGGAAGAAATTTGTCTTAATATGCACTGGAGGCAGGACAAAACACTGTGGGCTTAATTGTGCTGTGGGCGGATTTAAATTGAACACTAGGAAAATCTGTGAGCTGGCAAGGGCAGTGAAATAAGGGGACAGATACCCTGGGAAAGGGCAGAAATGCCATCAGAGAATTGCAGCAATTATTTCTCCATTTAGATGGAGCAGATCCTGTTTCGGAAAGGGGCACCTGGATGGTCTCCATATGTCCATTCCACCTGATATTTTATAGGGTTTTTTTCCAATTTGAGGTCTTTGTCCCTAATCCATTCAGCTGCCTGAGTGAACCTGGCTCAGCGGAACAAAACCTGGTTTCCCTCTGACAACCCCACTGACCAACAACCCCTCTGCAAACCCACAACCCACTGTGCAATCCCAAACCATGGAGCAGCCTTTCCCAGCACAGACAACCCCGTTTTTGGAGGGGCTGATCACAGAGATAAACACAAACTGTGTAATTCCAGTCTGGTCACTAGTAAGATTTATTACCATTTACTGCAAGTACACTTCCAGCCTGGTTATTGGTCTGCTGGGCAGGTTGATAGTGGATTGAAAATGGGATTATAGACCTAAGGCAGAACCCCTGATATATCCACTGATGTAACATCTGCACTGCTCAGGTCTCCATGTACTTACGAACAGCTTTGTGTGGTGGGGTGAGGTTATAAGCATTTGCTTCACACCAGCCAACAGGGAAAATGTCCATAGACTCCACATCAACAATGTACTCGGGAGAGGGCATCGGTGAACCTATAAACACAAATTTATTATGTGATTTAGACATGGGAACACCAAGCTCAGAGCCATCCAAGCTTCCATCACAAGCCCGGAGAAGAGAATGATAAATGTGTAAAAATAAATCTGCTTCCCTGCATCAAAATTGGGCACCATTTCATCCCTGGTTTTGCACAGACAGCAAGGATGGGGCTGCTGCATTTACACTGCAATGTGGTTCAGAGGAAAACCCCATTAAGAGCACTTTGAGGGTGTGCAGTGAAGCAGCCAAAAGCCAGGGAGGTCAAACACACACGACTTCCCTCAATAAGATGGCCTGATTGACCCTTGGATTTTCTGCAGAGTTGCGTGAGTTAGAAAAACTTGTTGGGTGCTTCCTTTCAGTGGTAAGAGAGTATATTTAGGCCTTCCCAGGGTGCTGGCTAATGAGAGAGAGAGGCTTTTATGCGCCAGTGCTTCCCTGAAGCTTTTCTGTGCAGCTCTACCCTTGACTCCCATTTTTTAAGGGTGAGAGGTGGCCACTCTTCTGTCCAGAAGTGCCAAGAATTCTCCTAGGGTTTCTCACATGAAACAAGAGCTGATCACCCAACAGGACAGAAGCAGTATAAAAACCCCAAGTGGGACACATGCACCATGGTCTCTGATGCCAAAACTTCACCTGAACTCTCTATTTAAAGGAAGGATCTTCCATTTTGGTCATTACACCTCCTACAGATGACAATCTCCTCTCTTCATTTATGTGGGTCCCACTCACAGAACCAAAGAATTATTTAGGTTGGAAAAGACCTCCAAGATCATCAAGCCCAACCATTAACCCTCAGCACCACATGTACATGTTTTTTGAACACTTCCAGGGGCAGTTATTCCACCACTACCATGGGCAGCCCATTCCAATGCTTGACCAGCCATTCAGTGAAGAAATTTTTCCTTTTTTTCCTTATTTACCTAATTTCCACTCAAAATCCATAGAAAATATTCCTGCTGGATTTGAGTTCTTTCAAAAACAACTCCGTGTCCTGAGTCAAGGCACCATTTAACTACTCCAAATCAAGTTCAACTGTGCTGGCACAGCTAGGCCAGCAACTTCACCTCCTCACTCTGCCAATACCACCCCAGGATAGCCAGCTCCAGCATCAGCATGAGCTGATCTCCTAACAAAAGAGACCAAAGGATCAGCAGCTTCCCCTGCATCACCCTCGCCTTGGCATCTGTTACAACATCTTTGCCTCCTGCTTAAGGCAGCAAGCGCTTGACTGTGCACAGCCAGATGACTACAGGGAGCTTCCCACTAATGAATGTTCATCAAGGGCTTGTGGTGTAATTGAAACAGTAATTGAACTTTGTGATGGGAACAGCACCGAGGCTGAGGTGCAGAATTTGGATCAGTAATAAACCTGCTGCTCTGAGAGTGGCTGCACGAAAAACCCAAAGGAGGCAGGGAAATAGGTGCTGGTGATCACGGTGCTGGAAGAAATAATTTAAAAAATGCAGTCGTGATATCTGTGTTGATTCATGGATGTCCTGACGGTGTTTCTCTGAGCCCTGCATCGTGCCATGCACTATACATTGAAAATACAGTGTCTTTTTCACTGGGATATGGGGAAGAGGAGAGAATGAGATGACGGCGTATGGGGAATACAAGATTTCAGCAGCTGAAATTCGCTGCAAAACCATTTCCCTCCACAAGATAATACCACGTGGTCACTGCTCAGTTTGAATGTGATGAAAGCTGCACTCTCCAGTGGGGAAAACATTTTCACCTGACAGCACAAATCCAGGCCAGAACCCGATGTGAGAACAGTGGATTCAGTTGCAAGACACACACACAGTGAGCAAGCCATGGATCAAGCCCTAAAAAGAGCAAGAAATCAACACAGACCCCACTGAAATGTCAGCAGGTCTGGGAATATCCATTACTTCATTACTGTAATGGTGTTATTCTGACAAAACAGACTCTTAGAGGTCTTCTCCAACCTTAATGATTCTGCAGTTCGAAATTAATAAAAAGTAAGCAGATCAAATGTACCTTCCTGCTTGCAAGCAACAATAAACGTGTCATGAAGGGTCTTTTCCAACCAAAATGATTTTATGAACATTCTGAGTTTGAAGTTTAAACCCGCAGCCACCCTGAGGAGCAAGAAAGCACCACAATGCCTGTTCTCTATTCCTCTTGTAAGACATATTCACAGCTACTCTGTCCTCCCTGGCACTGCATCTGCCCTCTGGCAATTGATAACCCTGCTTTCCACTTCCAACATCTCACTGCTTCCTTTGGCCTCACTCATAGGAGTGGAAAACAGCTTTTTTGAGACTCATTAGTTTCATTTGTTGCGTTTTATGCCGCCCTCTTCTCAGAGCAAGAAATGTCCATGAGACTTGGGAGGTTAAACATAAAATAAGGAGACTGGAAACAGGGTGAGGAAAATGTCTGTGTCCTGCTATGAATCTTACAGGACGGGTAGAACAGAGCAGCAACTCTAGAAAACTGTAGAAGGGGAAATTATGGGAAACCTCCCTGGAGAAGTGATTAACCAAAGGGTTTTCCTCAAATTCCTGGGCTGTGCAGGGAGCGTGCATTATTACTTGTATAAATTCACACCAGAAAGCTTCAAGCTCTAAAATCTAAAATGAACCAGTAAAAATTAACAATGCAGATGATGAGTAATAAAGTAGCAGAGAGCGCAGAGCATCCCATCAGTCCTGAGCTTCTCCTCCACCGTGGGGGAACCGCACTGCTGCTCATTAAACGCTCGCCCTCGCGTTTAGGGTTTTGCTACTGTACAAAGTGTGATTTATCACACAATGTTCCCTCATGTCTAACTCGGCCCTGCTCAGCTCCTGTGTTCCTGGTTTATGGCTGCAGCCTGGGCTGTCAAACTGGGAAACTGGAAGGGCAACAATGAAAGCTTCAGAGGCGCCCGTGATAAATGGTGGGACCTGAGGTCTTCAGCGAGGGGCTCCCGTGGTAGCTGGGGAGCCTTGCTGCTTCCAGAATATAAATAATCAGTTAGAAACAACAGTGTATTAATGGAGTCAAAAAAAAACCATGCCACACTTCAAGCCACATTTATTTTACAACTCTGCAAGCAGGGGTTTTTTGGTTGTGGTTTTTTTTAATGCCTGCTTTTAGCATAACACTGTGCATACTGTAGTGATGTATTCTTACAGCAGCAAAGATTTCCTTCTATTTTTGCAGTCTTTTGCATCTTTTCTGTTTACTACAGATCATTCCATTCCTGGTATTGAGATATAAACCAAGCTTAAAGCATCTATATATCAGAACTCAAAAGAAAGGAGATGCACACAGGGGTTTTTTATGGAAAGCTGTAAAAATACATCCTTTAAGAAATTAAAAGAGTAAAAGGCAGGGAGAAAGAGATGAGAGAAGGAAGCAAGGTGGGAGTGTGTTGCCCTCTTCCTGCATCTATCCGCATCTTTGGCATATACAAGTGAAGGCACCTGGTCATTTAAGAAAAGAAGTTGCCAAAATGGGTCAGATTCCTTGCCCAGATGGGTGTAAATTCAAAAACAGCCTTAGTGAGAATTGAATTTCAAAAGAGTGTTGATCCCAGCTCTTCAAAAAAAAAATTTGCCCTGCGTCCAGACCAGGCTGCAGATGAGCTGTTGCTACCTTGAGCTAGAAGGCAAACAATTATCTTACAGGAAAAAACCAAAACCTGCCATTGCACGCAGCTCTACCAAAAGCAAACACTCAGGAGGAACTATGATACTTTGGGTTACCTGGCAATGTTTTTACCAATTTTAAGGGTTTTGACTGGAGACCTCTCCCCTTGTACAAATTCTCAGGCTGGGAATTGCTGTGGAAGTCTCAGCTGCACAAGTGAGGCAAACTTCCATTCCCAGGATGAAGGTCTGTGATGATGGCAGGGAGGAGGTTGTTATCACAGTGATGAAGACCTCGTGGATGGGAGAGGGGAAAAGCTTGCAGATCCCCCAGAGAAAGAGCAGGGAAATCTAATTCTTCATGACCAATTATTGGTCTAAGTGTCTAAAATTGAAAAGCTGGAGAGAGCAATTTTGTGCAGAGGATGAAGGACAAAATTAGGAGAGAGAGTGAAGCAGACAAACACAAGCAGCCTTTAGAGCACCTACCTTCCAGGTGCAGCCACATCAACCGGCCTTTCACCGAGGTGATGGAAGCCACACAAATCTCTGCGGGGTTCCTGGGGTTCACCGCCTCCAGCTTCATGTTCTTGGTGAAGCCACGGCTGAAGGATGTCTGAAAGAGTCAAGAGCCAATGCTGAAACACGGCACTGCAGCATAACTTCAACCTGAGAGTCTGCTGGGAAGCATGAATTTAGCATGGTTTGCTTTCCACTGGAAGGGCAGGATACCCTGAAGAACGCAAAGGCATCCAGAGTCAAATCAGAGCTGTGCTGGTGCAGCCCATGGTGAGGCAGCTGTGCTCCTGCAGCATGTGGGGGTCCACAGGGGAGCAGAGATCCACCTGCAGCCCCTGGAGGACCCCATGCCAGAGGAGACGGACACCCAAAAGAGGCTGGGGCTCAGTGGGAAGTCTGTGCTAGAGCAGGGTCCTGGCAGGGACCTGTGGACTTGTGGAGAGAGGAGCCCACGCCACCCATATGACAAATCAATGATGGCAACAAATCAGGATGAAACGCATGTCATGTTCTCCTATCCCTAACTCTTATCCCTAACTCTTAGGAGACCAGGAGGAGGTTGTTGCACATCAGCTCCAAGTGTGTTTGAATGCTTGCCAGTGATGCATTTGCTGTTAATATGATATTATCCAGAGGGTTCCCAGAACTCTTGTGCTTAAGCATCTCTCACCTTGCTAGGAGAAACCTTATAAAGCAAAAAACCATCTTGCCTGAGACCAGAGAAACCTCTTCATACATTCAGTCACCCAAGCTGACTGAAGCTGAAGAAATTTGAGTAACCTTTTCAAGTACGCTTTTCTTCATGGAGATTTCATGGACAGACTCCTGAGCAACCTGATCTAGTGGAGAAAGCAGTACCCATGGGATGGGGGGATTGGAACTAGACAGTCTTTAATGTCCGTTCCAACCCAAACCACCCTGTGATTCTATTTTTAGTTCAATGAACAAGGCTTTCAGGTACATGAGGTCATTGGTTGGCGTGCAGATGGATCCAGCTGTGTTCACTACCACTGTTGCCTCCCCGTGTCCCCTCCTGTCACTTATGCTTAGTCCCTTCCCAGTATCTCCCCCACCACCATCCCTGAACACTCACTAATGCAATACCTGTGGCCATGCCAGGGCTTCCCTTCGTTGGATTTTCCTCCCCTCTGTCCCACCTGCTCTGCATCTCTCTGCACACAGCAGCACAGAAAGGTTTCCCCCTCTGGGATGAGATTTTTTGCTAATAATAATTGAGATGGGTAATAACTGTTATTGACTCAAAATGACACCAGCTCCTCATCTTATGTGAGAAACTGGAAGCCAGCCTCAAATTCAACCCTTCTCCTGTTAGTACAACACCAAGGACCAATGGGCACTTCACCTTGAACAACCATTGAGAGCTCTCTCAGAGACTAAAAACTCGTGGCTTTGGTCTCTTTTCCATCCAAGAACATGCTGCTACTCTCACATACAGCTTGGACTGCCTCAAGCCTTGCTCAGCACACAGATCAGCTTCACTCTGTAAAAGCTGCTAATGGCCAGGGCTGCAGGAATGCAGGCTGAGTTTGTTTAAATGCCTTTTATGTTCCCTAACAAGGAAACGCCATTTATCATCACCCCGGCTCCTTTCATTGCAATTCGGTGCTGGAGGCTCATTTATACAGAATCAATGGCAAAACAGTTAGGTGGAGTTTATTTTACTAAGCATTTGGGCACGTCAATCCATTTCATAACTGCCTCCCCTTGTTAGAAATCCCTCCTGGGGAAACAGCTACAGCACCTCCACTGCCAGCACCACGTCTGCCTGCACGAGGTGGGAGACGCAAAAAGCTTCCATCAAAGAGCCCCTCACAGCCACAAATCAAGGGGACCAACCAGCCAGGAGGCTGCACAAGTGACAACAGAGCAGTTCCCTCTGCAAAGAATTGTGCTATTAAGAGTGAAAGAGTAACAGACACATGCTCATCTAGTGAATGTTTCCTTAAAAAAAAGGAAAAAAAGACAAAAAAAGTGCTCAGACCTGACTTAATCTTGGAGGATGTTATGCAGAGACTTTTCTCAAGGCTGCCAGTGCTGAGAGAACAGATCCATTACTTGGCAAAATGAAAAGAGATGTAAAGAAAAGGCAGGGGTGCTTGCAGGACACAAGAAATGCAAAAACAGCCCCGCTGTACTGGTGTTAGGCAGCACTGTCCAGCTTCCCTCAGCACTGCTGGAAATCTTTGCTTAAAGTCCCTTCAGGAAGAAAGTTCTGCGTAGGATGGCACAACAAATGGGGCAAAGAAATCCTTACTCTAGTTTGACTCCCAAGTCAGACTCTGTTCATGGTACAGGTCTTCTGAGTTCATCAACAAAAAATTCACCAATTCACCATCAAAGCATCCAAGCCAGGCTGCCCCAGGGCCACCACAGATGAGAAGGGCCATGGAAAACCACAGCTGGTGCCTGTCTCCATTCTGCTTTCCATAAACACTCCATCCCTCAGTCCTGTGACTCCTGAGTACAGTAAAAAGCTATACAATTCCTACAGATACCGGCCTGTCCATCATTCACACCACCACTTTAGTTTGCAAAGCCTTCTGCGCTCATTTTAGGTACAGCAGGAACATTTAGGCACCACCATCAGGAACATTTTCAGTTACTGATAGGATCTCAACCTCCACCAGTTGATGGGCACATGAAGAAGAGCATCAGGTCACTGCAAAAGGCAGAAGGCTACATCTGCCTTTCCCCAAGTGATGAATACCTGTCAGATCAAGCCACACAGGACTGTCACTGCCATAAAACAGCCTGCAAAAGATCATTTCAAAAGCTGTGAATCTTAATGGCATCCATCACTCTCACATCACTGTTGCTGCATCAGGGAAGGACATGAACTGTCCCAAAGACCAGAGCATCCATGAGGGTTAATCACTCCTCTCATACATTTTCAACATTTAGCTTAAAATACATGTGGTTTGGTTAAATGTATCCCCCCGGGATACAGAGAAAACACCTGAAATGTGAAAAGGGGCAAATGATATTATGCAATTTCTTTACCTAAATTATTTTAGTAGCACTTGAATTACTTGCAATAACCAGTTGATATCCTTTTTGTGCTGTACAAAACCAGAGAGGGGATGAAGAGCAGGATAGTTGCAGATAAAGACAAGACTAAAACAAGGATTTTTCTCTTTTAGGGATGGAGACCTGGAACACTCCTCCAGTTTCCTTCCTAAGGCAGCCTCATGGTGCTCTGGGGGAACTTCCCAAAGCCTTGCAGCAGCTTTTCTGTGCAAGCTTCTTTGTTTCACACGGATGGACAGGAGCAAAAGGAAGAACTTACATTTCTAAAGCATACGTGAGGCGCTGCCTCGGCTCCACACTGCTTCTGGTAGTCTGTCCAGTCAAAGTCCTGGCCAGAGTAACCTGCAGGGGGACAAAACAAAAAGAGCCATCAGCCACCACTCCACACCACAGACAGAGGACAAAATGGGCCCCAAGCAGATGAACATCTGTGTTTCAGCATCTCATCCTGCCTCAGTGACCTGAGCAGTGTCAGCTTATACACCGTGAGAGCCAATGGCTTCTCCAGCCTCCACTCACACACCTCCTGCATTTCACTGCCAAGTCTCCATTAAAAAGTAGTAAGACATAACTACTTTCCTAATTTTCCCTTTTCTGTTGGCATCTCCCAACTTTTAATAAACCCATAACTAATGAGAAGTGCCACTGTCCCAAATTTCCACATGGGGCTAGTCATCGACTTCTTTCTTCTCCTTTTAGCTGTCTAAAGGATGGGGTTATGGAGCTGGACATGGGTTATTTGCTGGTCCCTCAGGAGGGAACAGGGAGAGGATCAGCACAATCAGAAGCTGATCCATCCTCTCTTTCAAAGCAGGAGATAAATTCTCCTCTCTTCATTGATGTACCCTCCCTCAATGACTCCCCAGCAGCTCAGGGCGTGTGAGCTGAATCCCATCACAGGAGAAATGTTACAGAAATCTGGAGCAGAGCTGGAAAACAAACACAGATCTCCCAGTCCCAGCAAGCAGATGATCCCTTCAGCCTCTTCTTCTAGGTAAAATAAAGGGATTCATTTATATGAGCATCTCTCAAGGAGTCCCATCACAGAAACACAAATCAGACTTCTGCTCAACCACTATTCTTACTTGGCTATTTAGGCAATAAATTCTTGGGACAAAAATGGGTTTTTAAATTTCCTTTCTGGGGCCTTTTTTTGCCTGCCTCTTAATCTCTGTTTTTACAGGGCTTGAAACCAGTGAGTGCTAATCCTGTCCAGGGGCCTGTGGATACTCTAATGACATTACTGCAGAACTACTCTCACTGGAAAGTTTCAAGAGTCACCCAAAGGCCAAATATCCCCTCAATCTCCTTTCCTGGCATCTCAGCCTGGCCTCATTTCAGAGAACATCCCTAAATGCCTTTTGCATTGATAGTCAAAAAGGGACACTCAAGATTAAATGTGAATGAATCATTCACAATGAAAATTGTGACTTTTTTTTATAGGCAAGGACTGGAATACTGAGAGTGTATTTCCCTATCAATCTGCCAGATCCCAAAAAAAAGAGGTAAAATTTTTGAAAACAACGTGCCAAGCATCCTGCTAAGATCCAAGTATCTGGGATATGATGATTTCTAATTCTAATAATTGCATTCATGACAAACAAATTACTGAGATAAAAGCCTTGAGCTAAGATGCCTGTCTCTGTGGGGCATTAAAGTGCATAATAATTAAAAAACTAAACATGCACAAGGAAGAAAAAAAAGGGCAATTACTTATAAAGAATGGGTTTTTTTCATACAAAAAAATATCCTTGCACTGTTTTTTAACAATTTCTGCCACAGTATTTTCTTCACACTTCTCCTCCATCTCTTTTTTTATCTCTGATTTAAACTCCTCACGGATAGCTTTTGCCTCTCGATTTTAAGCTACACAAATCTTGTCAGAGTGGATGGAAAAGGCACTTTAAAGGTGTTTCAGTGAGGTACTAAAACTTGACTGTGCTGTCCCCACACAACCACCTGTTGGCTTGGCCCTGCACCACTGGAATCACTGGAAGAGCTTTCCCTTCAGGCTTCAGCAGGAACAGAACCTGGGAGGGCAGCTGGGGAGTTTAAAATAACCCATTACAGCAGCACAAGGAGGATTCCAAGAGGGGAACACCCAGGAACTGACTTCAAACAAGCTGTGACCTGCACGTGGCCTTTTCATGGCGAGGCTGCACCTCGAGGGCTGTGTCCAGTTCTGGGCCTTCACGGCCAGAGAGACACTGAGGGGCTGGAGGGTGTCCAGGGAAGGGAACGGAGCTGGGGAAGGGGCTGGAGCCCCAGGAGTGGCTGAGGGAGCTGGGAAAGGGGCTCAGCCTGGAGAAAAGGAGGCTCAGGGGGGACCTTCTGGCTCTGCTCAACTCCCTAACAGGAGGGGGCAGGCAAGGATCGGGCTCTGCTCGCAGGGAACAGGGACAGAATGAGAGGGAATGGCCTCAAGTTACACCAAGGGAGGTTGAGGCTGGATATTAGGAAGAATTTCTTCACTGAAAGGGCTGTCAGGCATTGGAATGGGCTGCCCAGGGAAGTGGTGGACTCACCACCTCTGGAAGTGGTCAAGAAACAAGTGGACATGGCACTCAGTGCTCTGGACTGGTTGACAAGGTTGGATCTGATCTGGTTGATCAGTCAAAGATTGACTCAATGATCCAATTTGGCTGGAGGTCTTTTCCAACCTTACTGATTCCCTGACTGTGGTCCTGCTCTCAGCTGCCTCCCTCAGCACACGGGGAGGTACCAGGTACCCAGTGCCTCCATCAGAACATAGCACTCACACCCCGCCGTCCTGGAAGGCTCAGCCCAAGTGACAACATTGAGAGCTGTGTTTGCACAACTCAGCTGCTGCTCCTCAAACGTGCAACACCTTCACTGTGTTTGCCATCTCAGCTCTGGGCATGGAAGAGCCCAGCAGCCTAATCAGGGGCAAATACAACAATACAAACGTACTGGAGGTTTTGGAAGTGGCATTTCCTCAGTAAGCTTTACAACTAGGAGCATTATCAAAATGGTTTTTTCCCCACTTAATAGCTCATAAAACAATGGTTGTTACTCTAAAGGGAAGTAGTCTATAAATCCAGCTCTAATAAATATAAACAGAGCTTGTTCAATGTTTATACAGCAGCAGTTAATGGGCATTCATTTTTGGCACTGTACAGGAAAATACTCCTCTCTATTTCGAGTAGCAAATATTTGCACCTCCTATTCATGACCCATTTACTCTTTGTTTGGCTTCAATAAAGCCCTGATAGGCAAAAAGGCAAGAGAATGGGGATCAGACAAATAAAGGACTCTGAACTCCAATACCCCAACCTGGCACATTGTTCTGATGAAATAAAATCAGTTGATTTTAACATCAGAAAAACTCCTTGTCAACCCCAAATTAACAAAAAAAAAAACAAGCCCAGAAAACAGCAAAGAAATTCTTATCACAAAAGTAAAAGGTGCTTCCTCCACTGCCATCCTTTATAGGAAACTTCCTGCCTTTCAATGGGGCAACACTGAACAGAATCATCCAGGCTGGGAAAGACCTCTAAGATCATCAAGTTCAGCCATTAACCTAGCACTGCCAAGCCCAGCACTAAGCCATGTCCCCAGGTGCCACATCTATACGTCTTTGGAGTATTTCCAGGACTAGTGATTCCACCCTTCCCTGTTCCAATGCTTGACAACCCTACTGGTGAACAAATATGGTCAACCTCTTCTCCGTCAGGGGTGATGCTGGCAGGGAATGTGCGATCCCCTGGGGCAGCAGGAGCAAGAAGAGGCAATTCCTTACATTCCAGGGCAGGCAGAGCTGTCCAGGGTGGAAATGGTGGGATTTCCTCCTCCTCCTTGGGCAGACCTGCTCATCAGCAGCCAGCTCACACCACAACCTTCCATAGCACTCCACCCCTCTCATATCAGTCCTGGTCATTTTTTTTTTTACCCAAAGCTGCTATTATTCTGCTCAGAGAAGTTTGGCACCCCCAGAAGGTATGTGGATGTTTTCTGCTTTCTCTCTGCCATTTTTTTTTTGGTGGTTTATGGAGTTTTGTTGTGTTTAGTTTGTGTTTGTTTTGTTTTCAAATAACTCATTCTAATACCTGATTACAGTTTAGTAACTCAAAGAGCATGTCTGCCCATAGAAAAAGTTTTAAGGAGCTAAAATTCAGACTGGATATGCAGCCCTCATACAAAGTATAAAAAATACAGCAACATATAGAATTCATCTATCTGCCACTGGCTTTATGCCTTTTTAATGCCCTCCAGGATTTCTGAACTTACAGCAGAAAGCAAATTTTATTTTCACCAGGGGAATAAGGAGGGGCTTTCTACACTTTCTCAGGTACTCAGGTGGATCCCAATAACCAGGCATCACACCAGATCACAGAATCACAGGACAGTGTGGGTTGGAAGGAGCCTTAGAAGGTCACCCAGTTCCAGCCCCCTTGCCATGAGCAGGGATCCCTTTCACTAGACCAGGTAACTGCCTGTCCAAGTTTAAAAATATTCACGACAGATGCTTCAGATACGTCTTAAAATGTTGGCATCTAAAAGAGAGTTCTCACACACTTGACCCATAAAACACCATCTCAGCATGTATCAGCATGGATCGGAAATTTTTAGGCCGTGACCCCATAAAGAGAAATGTCTGGCCTATGGTCTCCTTCAGTTAATTATCCTGCCTGGGGCAAGCTGCATGTGAATTTGGGTGGGAAAGAGGCAAAATATTCCATTTACTTTCATTTTTAGCAACTTTTCTGGCCAGTGAGTGCTTACAGAGGCATTACCATTACACCTGGGTTTCAGCAGGAGAGAGCTAAAGCCCCAGACAGCAGATTTATTTCAGCAGAAGCATCAGAGCAATCATGGATGCACCACATGCAGCTGCACACACAGGGCTCCAGGACTTTGGTGGGAATTTCAAATTACATGTGCTGAAAAAGCACTCTGGATATACATAAGAGGATTCTGAATCTGGTAGGGAATAACCCTTCCCTGGGTTTGGCAGCATCATGCTTTTTCCAAAATGAAGACAAATGTTCATACACAAAACTTAGCTTGATTTTTTTTTTTTTTTGAGGCATTTCTTTCTCCCAAGCAACACCAATTTTTGGCAACAGATCAACAACCCGGCCAGCTTCAAAAACCTGAAATTCCAGGGAACCAACACATTTTGCGAGCAAAGAAATATTGCTGGGGCACCACAGGCGGCTGGCTGAAGTTGGCAGTAATTAACTGTACAGCTACAAAGTTGAGGAATAGCACGGCTGGAGGCTGTTTCTCCTGGCTCTGACCTGAACACTGCTTGCAGTGTGCCCTGGGATTGGTTGAGACAGCCAAGGAAATCCCCCCACACTCCTGGGCAGGCAGCTGTTTCTAGCTCCAACATTCAGATTTAGCAGCTTGGCCTCCGCATTGTACCGAGGTGGGTGCTACAGGGTTTGCCTCTACAATAAGAGGACTTTTAATGCTCCTTTCACTCTTTACACACACAAAGAATTGCTAGGATTCATTCCACAGAACTTCACGAGGATTTGGTAAGCCAGAATCAGACTTCAAAGCACAGGGACATCAATCCACCAGCAAGACACATTTGCTAAGACGGTCATGGGCTGGTAGGAGCCAGAACAGCCCCAATCACTCCAGAGAACTACTATGGCTTGAGATACTTCAGCTAATGCTCTGCAGCAACCACCACCACAGTTTTAAAGGCAGTAACAACAAGCAAACTTCCTTCAGAGTAAACCCAAAAATCACCAAGAAGGAATACAAACCCCTGGGAGGTGTGAGATTGACCCCATTTTTAAGGCACCACTGTACTGGCAAGATCCCCAAGGAATCCGCATGGCAAAGCATCGAGATTTTGCTGGGTTCAGGTCTCAAGTCATCAATGGTCACTTGTAAATAATGATTGTTAAAAACCTGAGGGGTGAAAAAGAAGAGAACAAAATCAGGAGTTATATTTGCTGCAACATTAGGTAAGGTGGAAAGCTGAAACAGCCAAACCTGGGAATCAAACTACTGAAAACAACCTGCTCCCACCTAAACCTTTTCATCAAACTGTTTTTACCAAAGAGATCAAACCCTGAGTTTTAGAGATGGGTGAAATGAAGCAATGGAAAGCGCTGAGGTTCAGGGTCTCACAGCTGAGCAGGGACTGGAGATGATCCTGGAGACCCCAGAGCCTTCCTCTCGCTTGCATTTGAGAGCGTGGATTAAATATCCAGCTACCGCCTCCATTCAGCTGTTTTATTTCCAAAGGTTTCCCAGATGCACAGGGAAAATACATATGAATGGACAGGAGACCAACACAAAAGAGGGATCCCCTTTTTTTTGCATGCAAGTGGTAGATGAACCATTGGTTTTAAGTGCATGGAGTCAGCTGGTGATGCTTGTGTGAAAGAAAGAATTAACTGGGAACATCCATGGATTTTAAACCTATTTCTTAACATGTTCTCCAGCCACTTAAGTACCACTCGTGTTTTTCTAAACGTGGTGGAAATCAGGAAGGGTTTCCCAGTCAGGCTCTTTTCACCCCTCCTTTCTGAGCACTCACCTTGGTCACTGATGCAGGACAGATATGAAATGGCTCCCTCATATTCACTGCCTCCAGCTTCATCCCCACAGTGAAGAAGTGGTTTCTCAAATCAGCATGATCCTGTGGGAAGAGGAACATGTGTTAACACCAAGAAGGAGCCAATACATCTAAAAATCTATTTGAAAGGCATCCACGTGTGTTTTGTCACTTAGCTGGTCCTATGTTCTTTTCATGCCAACCCAGCCACAGAAGGAGAGGGGACAACCTCTCTCCTAGAGGACACATGTACAGCATGAAGCCCATCATATCTAAGGCACAGGGTATGTCCATCTCAGCAGCAGCATCCAACCAGAACTTGGTCCACAAGGAGATTGTGCTCACCAAAATGAGGACCTGGCTGAGAAAAAGCTGTTTGAAAATCTCCCATGGGCAGAGCCCTCTCCACCTCTAACAGCCACCACCCTCTGGGAGCAACCGAGAGTCCAGAGGTGCCAAGAGTCAAACTGAAGCCCCCCAGAGTAATGCACAACATGGATGCAAACAGCTCAGCATGGCCCTGATTTACCCTGATGGATGTCCGGCACCTGCACAGCACCAAAATAAGCACCTGGGCTGTCTCCAAGATGGAAGATGGAAAGGTATTTTTTTTCCAGCCTGGAGACTGGAAATGGACTAAGGCTTGGACAGTGAACTCAGACCCAAAATGTGGGCAACAAGAGAACATGCTGATGGGAAAACAGGCAGCAGTGTTCACATACATGCCCAACATAACACTTCCACCTGGGATAAAACCTGGCTGCACCCACAGGCTACCCGCAGAAGGTTCCCCACAGCACCTCTGGGTTCAAAACCTCCCCGGTTTGCCACCAGTTTATTGTTTAACGCCTAATTACTCCATCTCTTGTGGCCCCTATCTAACAATCATACAAGCTGCCACCCTAATTCCAGGGTAATGACTGCATTTTGTGTTCATTCAATAAAAATGTCCCACAGTATTTCTAAACCACTGGTGCATTAGCCAATACAGGCATAAAAAGAGATGATGTTATATATTTAGCACACACTCACAGGCTACTCCAAAATACATGCAGAAAGCTTGCTATCTAATAAGTGGTTAGCAACAACAATCCCATCTACATTCATTGCTACATGTGGTATTCTTGTTCTAAAATGATTTTCTATTGATCCGAAGTTGTGTGTCATTGTGCTTTCTTTTCCCAAGAACTGTCTGCACTTGTAAGGGCTTAACAACTTCTATTTTGGGATCTTACATTCCAACTGCTGCTAGAGATAAGGATTTTTACAAGCTCCAACTACAGCTAAATTAATGGTTGTTTTCATCTTCCCAACCTGCAGCGTTACGGAGCCATTTCTGGTGAGAACCAAAAAGCAATTAAAAAAAACCCCAAAAAACTATAATGGATTTAGTCTCATAGAGGAAGAAAATACTGATGAGGAAACTGAGGAATATTTAACAATAATGGCCCAGAGCCCAAGGAACTGATGGCTGAGGAAGGAGCAGACATCCAGGAGTTTCAGCATCCTTTTCACAAGGGCATGCAATGATAGGATGAGGGGGAATGGTTTTAAGTTGAAAAAAGCCAGATTTAGATCAGATATTATGAAGAAATTCTTTACTGTGAGGGAAGTTGAGTCACTGGAACAGGCTGCCCAGAGAAGTTGTGGATGTCCATCTCTGGGAAGTGTTCAAGGCCAGCAACGTGGGATAGTGGGAGGTGTCCCTGCCCATGGCAGGGGAGTGGAACGAGATGAGCTTTAAGGTCATATCAAAAACTGCCACCTTTAATACTGAAAAGGCTTCAAAGGCAAAGGATGATGGCTGCAAAAATCCAACCTCACCAGCACTGAACTTCAAACCCCTAAAGGCAAAAAAAGCATCTGGACTGCAGGGCTGTCTCCTCCTCCCTGAGGATCCACACCCTGAGTCTCTTAATACACGGGGTGAGGCTGTAAAGAAAAGGCAACTTTGCAAAACGTGCATCTGGAATCAGCATCTCCCCCAAAACGTTCCGTGATTCAACTCACGCTCGGATGCAGCCTCAACATGTAATAAGCCAAGATCCACCAAAGTACTTAATCATGTTTATCTTTAAACACACAAGTAGTTTAATCAACTTTTAAACTGATTTGTTGATTGAGACCAAAATATATTGACACCAAACCATTCTGCTTCTCCTTTTTATCTGCATCATTTTCTTTGGTGTTTCTCCTTCTATTTGCTTTGGCTTTTTTTCAAAGGAGAAAAATAATCAGAGAGGGGAAAAAATGCACTAATAATATTTAAAGCTATTTTACTTCAAAAGCGCTGTGTACTTTGGGATCAAATCTCCCTTGTCATTCAGCATAGCAAGTAAATATTTTCCCCATTAAATTAGTAGCAAGAGTGAACTCACAAGGGGAGTTCACGGGATCTCAAGTACGTCTCCCTTTTGAGGGTCAAAATCCTCTTTGAAGCAGGAACATGCATTTCTTTGGAGAAATGCTGTGGAAGTAAAAACGCTGTCTGTGTTAAATGTCATTTTTGAGATGGAAAAGCTTTCATGGAGAAAAAGCCTTTGTACTGTACTTCTCTGGAAAATGGTCAAGGTCTGGATATTTGATCCGTCCCGTATACTTGCTAAAGAGAATCATCAAAATTTACCAAAGCAGCTTTATATTTTTGCAGCCACAAAAGGAAAGAAAAAATATTCCTGATGCCGTTCTCCGGTTCCAGTGCTGGAGCTGCCTCAGCCAGCAGGGAATTACTTAGGATTTGGCATATGCTCCTCTTCAAAACTCCAATTAATTTACATAATTTCTAAGAATAGGTTCCAGAGAAGTGATGGCAAAGCTTTTAATTAGTATTAGACTCAAAGTGATACACTGGATAATGAACTGCTCTCTCTTTCCTTTATTCACGTTGACAGAAACGACGCCTGTTTAATAAAAGCAGCTACAAGGAGAGGACTGGAGGGGTGAGACTTTCTCCTGGTTCCCGCCAGGCTCTGCAGCTGAACAAAAGAAATGCCTGAAATGATTATGGGTGGGAGAATTCAACCCTTTGCTGCTATTTCACAGCATTCAACGCCACCAGCGAGGATGTCACCAGCCATTATTTTCTAGCAACTTCTCCAAGTGACTTTCAATTTTCTTTGGAATGGAGATCAACAAGCAGAATAGTTTTGACCAGCTGGAGCATTTTATAGCCCCATGCATGGTGGGTCTTCTACTGGCAGTCAGTGCTTCCCAGGAGCAGCCTTGCTGACCACACAGAAGTTTGGGTTGGATATTAGGAAAAATTTCACACTGAATGGGCTGTCACAGGCATTGGGAGAGGCTGCCCAGAGAAGTGCTGGGGTCACCATCCCTGGAGGGATTTAAAAGTTGAGCAGATGTGGCAACTGGGGCATGGTGGGCTTGGCAGTGCTGGGTTAATGGTTGGACTCAATCTTGGAGGTGTTTTCCAAACTAACTGAGTCAATGATTCCGTGATTCTGTAATTTATACCAGTAGATTGCCTGTGCTGGGGTTCAAAAGCCCTAAGAGGGCAATGGAAACACCCTCTGGCTGCTGAGGAGCAGTCAAGTAACTTGGACTGACAATCAACAAGGACACATGAGAGTCCCTTCCAGCAGAGTGGAAAATCATGCCACAAAACATTCAACAAATTAACGTGGCATGGGCAGCACAGCTGCTCACTCCAAGGGTCACAATCTCTAACATGATGGATTACAGCTCACGGGTAATGAGTGGAGCACTGCAAAACCCCTCAGTGAACGTCTGTCACTCACAGTCCAAACCCACTGGCAACAGCCAGGGCTGTCACAGCTCTCACTATAATCCCAAAAAAGCAATTAAACTAAGCCCCACACTCACAGCTTTAGAGCAGAGGGTGCATTTGCAAGTGCACAGGCTGTGACTCTCTGGGCCACCTGAAAGACAGCCCTGCTTTGATCCACATCTGCACCATCATTTACATCTTCACGTGGCTTGTGTTTCTGTAATTATTCTGCAAAAAATAGTGATGGGCTCTGCAACAGCTCAGTGCACCCAGCATCACTCTCAGGGCTGGGAAATGCTACGTCTGGAGGTCAAGTAACAGGTCAGGAACAGTGCTGGGAGGAGAAACAGGCTCCAAATTCCCAACCCTCTTCTTCAAGGTCTGAGATAGCCACATAATTTTCTCCTTCAGAGCTAACAAGCCACCAGCAGTGCGGGTTTCAGAAATGCCAGGTGACATGGCAGCCTAAATGTCACTCCAAAAGAGATCCGCAAACGGATTTGGAAAAGCATTCCAACTCTTTAAGGATGTGAGTAAGCTTTAGGGAAGTACCTGTGTGGGTGACAGGCTTAAGTCCTGATAATTAAGTCACTAAGTATTAATTTTAGGTGATGAACTCAAAAAGAGAAATTTCAAAATCATCACTGCCATTTGCCCAACCTGGTACCTAAATACCAGGTCAACAAATGTAATTTCTGCTCAACAAACGCCATTTAGGTGTAAATAAACTCAATTTTGTCCATGTCACAGGAGTGGAGCTCAGATAATTTTACAGTGCACTGGGTAAAGCTGATAGAGCAGGGGGACCTGGCTAAGCTGCTTTTGTCTGTGACACTCTGGGCTGGTTGCTCTATCTGTGTCCCCAAAACCAAGGAAGAGCATCACTTTCAAGTTGTGAAATGCCCATTTTTAGCTCATTCTGCTCAAGACCACTGGAATAATATAATTTTAAATCCAGCAGCTTACAGGGTGTACACAGAAAAGAGCAAAAGGCTCTCATTTGAGGCTAATTTTCAAATACTCTTAAAACTCAGGGCTCTTTTGGTCCAGGACAACTAGGTTCACACAAATTACAAAACTGCAACTTCATCCAAAATTCAGAACTAAGTCTGAATGCTGAAAAGTTGCGAAGTTGAGAGGCTGATTAGAAACACTGACCACTTAATAAATGATTGACCTGAGCCTCGTTTAACTGTTAACACTGTGAAATGCTATTCCCTTCAGTCCCATCTCTCCTGGTTTACCTTAATAAAGGACACAGAAGAAGCAGGACCCATCTAGTATGACTGGGAACGTATCAGTTGATTTGCTTTTTGTTTTTTTAAGAAATCACTTCCCCTCTGTGTTTTCTCTGATTTCTCCAAGAAACTGGCTGGTTTTAATAGCCTAATTTTAATCAAAAAGCTCATGTGTGGTAACCAGTCACAAACACAGTAATAGCAGTGGTTAAACTGCCTCCACAAGAATCTGGCATTTGTTTTTTAATTGAGGAAAAAAAAAAGAAATAAAGAAAGAAACGCTATTAAATGCAACCCTCTGCATTATTTGCACATGAATCAGTCTTGTTTGTGATTCACCAACTTCCTTTGCTAAACACAGAGCAATTTTCCCTGAAGGTGCACTCTCTGCAGGGAGACGGAAATACCCTGTTAAGACACAACACTTGCAAACTGTCCCCTTGTTCTGACAAGAACCATCAGAGGAAGACCAAAATGTAGAGATGTGGGGTGGGATGATGAGGGAAGGGTGCTGGGAGGGAGGTTTTAGAGACACCACGACCCTGAAAGCAACAAGAGCCAGCTACAAACTGCACCTACTGAAGAGCCCCTTGAAAAACTGTAGATGCTTCTGCCGAGGATTCGATTTAGCCCTACGGATTTTAAGCTCCTCTTGTTGAATAAAAAATAGTTACCATAGAAACAGCAACATTGCAGAGTAGCCAGTCGAAATCCAAGCACACCTTCTCCGTATGGCTCAGCCTGCCGCAGATGGCATTAGGGCAAAGATCCCCTCCCACACAGCGCCTGCTTGGCTCTGCCTGGGCGCTGGAAGCATGGGCAGAGGTAAAAGAGATGGATATGCATCCACTTGGGGTTTTTTTTGGTGTGTTTGGTTTGGGTTTTTTAGCATCTCAGAGCCACAGCGCTTCACAAGCGGTTGCCGGTGAGACCCGGTTGTGTTACACACACAGGTCCCATTTCATGGGGGGTAAAGTCACATGGAAAGGGTGACACAGGTGGGAACAGCTCAGAGTGAAACCAGCAGCGTCTCTTCTCACCCCCTCAACACACAGCACCTCAGCTGTGAGGAGGAACTGAGGCTGCCCTTGGCATCGTGGCAGAAATCGTTACTGAGAAATCAATAGGAATTTGTTAGAGCAGGGAGGATCAGGAGCCAGTTCAATGCACACTGTGAGCTGCAACCACCCTGAGAAACAGCTACGGACCAGAGCTGCTTTTGCTTTCTTTGAAGACATTAATGCATCTTTAGATCATACAATAACAGACTCATAGAATGGTCTGGGTTGGGAGGGACCTTAAAGACCCTCTCGTTCCAAAGCCTCTGCCATGGGCAGGGACACCTTCCACTGTCCCAGGTTGCTCCAAGCCCCATCCAACCTGGCCTTGAACACTTCCAGGGAAGGTGCCTCCACAACTTCTGGACAATCTGTTCCAGTGCCTCACCACCCACACAGCAAAGAACTTCTTGCTAATATCTGATCTAAACCTTCCCTCTCTCAGTTTTAAGCCATTCCCCCTTGCCCCATCACTTCATGCCCTTCCAAAATGCCCTAAGTGGGTGACTTTTAAGCATCACCCGCTCCGTACTTGGGAGCAGATGCTGTTGTAGGTGCACATCAGCCCCACTCAGTGGAAAACACTGCCCAGGGATGTGGAAGCCAAGAGCTCAGGATGTCACAAACTCCCCCACACCAAGACTGGATGCAGTAAGTAAACTAAACCGGGGTCTTTTGCTGACCTCTCCTCATCCTGAGAGACCTCAGCTTGTAATTAAGAAAACTACACATGCCAGAGGGACAAGGAAGGCTGAGGGACCTGGTTCTCACTCAGCCCATCTGCTTGGCTTCAACTGCCTGGGGCATTTCTCTCCCAACCCTGACTTTCATATGGTGCTGCCATACAGACCCTGGGGGCACCTCAGGCAGGGCTTGGCTTCGCTCACCTCCTTGGATTGCTCTCCGAACCCGAATCCTTGCACAACCCATAGTCAGGAGGGAGCTGGAGAGAGTTAGAGCCGTTCACTGCTCACAGAGGTACCACCAGGCTCCAGCTCACCCTTTGGTATCAGAGACATCCTTACATGCCTTGGGACTTACAAAGATAAATGGTTTTAACAGAGCTGAGGCAAGAATGGGTCAAAAGGCAGCGGAACAACAGAGGGATTGGGAAGCCATGCACGTCTCCCAGCCAGGCAAACAGCAGCCATGGAAAAGGGCTGGCGAGCCCACGGATGGGGAAGAACAGATGGAGTATAAATAATCTGGCAGCCTGCAGACAACACGGCAACTCGCGGGTTATTAAAGCGCAGCGTGCGGAGCCAGGGCCAGCCAAGCCATCAGGGCATGAAGGAGCTCGGGACTGGGATTTGGATTCTAAGGGAAACCAAAGGCACGCTTGTTTTACGCTGCTGCATCAGTACGTGCCCCTCGACTGAGGGGGGATGAAGACAGAAAAACCCTGTTGGACTTCAAGGCTACTCAGGCCTTGGCATATCATGCCAAGGTCAGGACTGTCCATGAGCTGAAAGTATCCCACGAGTTTCTCTAACTTAAACTCTTCCAGAATACAAAACACTTGAAGAAAACACTCGAAAATACCCAAAATGTTTACTAAATTCTGAGAGATGCTGTCTTCCTTTTTTTAAAAAAAAAAATTAAGGTCCTGGAGAAAGTTTCAGTCTTACTCTCATTACTAAAATGCACAATTCCTCCAATGGAAAAAACATTTCCTGGTAGGAAGGAGTCCTGTTTTAATATCTGTCTTCAGGCTTGTGAGTGCAGAACTAGAAGCACCACTCTGTCCTGAATTTCAGGGGCAGCTCTTGCCTGGATGGTAGATGGTCCCTCCATCAGTCTCCTTAGGAGAGATTTGTCCCAGCGGATTCCTTCCATGTCATTATTCTTACTACTGATTAATACTATTAACTGGTAACAGGAGACATCCAGAAGCTCCAGTCAGAAATAAGGGAACACTAGGCTGGGCATAATGTAGAGGGTTTTTGCTAGAAAGATTTTGAGCTGGAAAAAACAAAGAACGTCGGGGAAGGAGGAGAGCAGGGTGGAAAACAAGAGGAATGGGACCAAAGGCTATGAATCAGGAACTTCCACCTGTCTTAGGTAACACCTCTCTCTCCTAAGTGCTCTTCAAGCAGTTTATCACAGTTTGGTTTAGGGATGTGGCTGGTAACAGCTCCATCCAGGGCAGTCATCAGGATTCACTTCATAGGAATTGGGAACAGGATGCCAATATTCAAAATCCATGGAAAGATGACAAGCACACCAAATCCTGGGTAGGATTTAGTTGCCCAAACAGAGGTGTCTGAGGTGAGGATCCACGACATCTGCATAGGACCCACAGATCTGGCCCAGGAGACTGGAGGAAGCAGAATGGGAGGTCAGAGAGGATCTCCAGGGAAGTAAATCCATTCACCTTACACAAGCTGCTGGGCTGCAACTCTCAAACATGCACTGATTTGTAATATTAGGGCTGTGTCTGGAGCATGGCTCCCTCTTAGAAAGCACCAGCAATGCCAGCACTGAAGCAAACCACTGAAATTGTTCCACTTAACTTGAAATCAGGCCCCCATAACACTTTGACCATCTTTATTCACAACAACTCCTGACCATTTTATCAGGTGTCCCCTGAAGCCCAAGCCATAATTTATGACCAGTACCAAACCAAGTGTAGGGGCATCACAACAGCACCCTCAAATCAGAGCAGACACAGCAAAGGACTCATGTCCTTGGGTTGGGGCTTTTTGGAAGGATTTGTGCTCCTAAGCCATTCAAACATCCTTGAAAACCCTGTATTTATTTTTCTTCAAGGATCAACATGTTTTCTGAAAAGCAGGGAATGACAAAATAGCAGGTGTGTTGCAAAGAGCTTTTGTGAGGAGAAAAATTTATTCCAGGATGTGCAGTTTGCAAAACACTATGTTTAGTAGCTGCATAATAGCAGCATTTTCTGCCAGTTAAACATCACGTTCCTTTCTCAAAGGATCCTTAAGCATTTTACAAACACTTCCAACATATGGCCAAGTGTAAAATAGCACCAGGAAAAAAAAATAAAAAAGAAAATCTTGTTTGCAGCCTTCTCCCTGATTTTTGCAACTGGCTCCTATGGTCTGGTGTCCTCTCCCTGGATGCCAAGAGGGGATCAGGGCTGTGCTTTTGCAAGGGGTTTTTGGACCTGCTGGTGAACACCACCACGTGCCAAGTTCAGCTCTGCCACACTTCTGAGCATTGATAATTCAGACTCAAACCCATGGTTTGTGACTTCTCAGGCAGAACCCAATCCTGTGACACCAAAACCGCGGAGTGCCACTGCCGACAGCAGCAAGGGGCTGAGAGAGCCCTTGGAGCAGCTACTTCTCACACTACCAACGTGGCTCTGCTCTGCCAGTGCCACCTCCTGGGGACAGTTTGATGGCACCACAGTGACACTTCCCACAGTCATACACAGCTTTCAGGACAACACGGATTTAAGTCATAATCCAGCCCAACGTGAATGTGCTTGCCCTGGGGACGGCTCGTGAAGAGCAAGCAGACACCTACACCCTCCTCAGCCACGGAATTCTGCAGGGAAATGTGGAAAAAACAGAATGTAACTGCTCAGTGTGCAGTTACCACGTCTGCCAAAGTAGACATTTTCAGCTTTCCAGAAGATCTCTAAGAGCTGCCAGCTGTCAAACCTTGTGTTTTTTATCTCATCTAACACACGACAGCTACAGCAGCAAAGGAGCCCCGGGCACCGTGTAGAGACATTACTTTTGTGATGGGTTTGTAAAATAAAATTAAAAAATTAAAAAAATTAAAATTAAAAAGAAGACATCTTTGGACACAACACTCTTTGCTGGGATCTTGGATTCTCCTAGAAGGTCCCACACATAATCATTTGCTTTCTTTGCAAGATCAGTCGAGTTTACTCTCAGATAGTCTCCTAAAGCCTTACCTCATGTTTAAGCCATTACTAGAGGAAGACTTGCTCACAGGCACGGGTGAGATCTTGTCTTTTTCCCCTTAATTAAGATGCACAAGATGGGGTTGATTCACCCTAAATGGGCAGAATAAAGTGATGCCCACACACAAAAAATTTATTCAGTCTCCTGCCTTCCCAGCACCAGATCCAGGGTTCAGACAGCACCAAACTCTGAATTCCGCTCATCTTGTGCTCAGCTTCCACTTTATAACAAACAGAGAAGTCCTACTGACCTAATAAATGACCTAAACATTGTCTTTTTTGCCACATTTGGACCTGAACTAACTTTTCTCCTGGGCCATTCAAGCATTCCAAGGTTTTGCATTGTCTTCTGAGAAACATCTTTGCAAGCTACAACCACGCAGACAGCAACTGCAATTTGCTGAGTTCAAATTTATGACCTGCATGCAATAATTAAAATAAGTGGGTATAAGTCTGGCACGCTGGGAAGAGGCAGCAACACAGCTGGTAGTTATAAACTTTTTTTCAAAAAGGATGTTTCATGAGCCTCATCAGAAACATTCTTCACTCTTTCACATAGACAGGAATAAAATTGACACATTAGACATTCCCTTTTGTGATTGAATCCCTGCCCCACACAATGCATTTTTGATCTTGAAGCTGCCAATGCAAACTTTTAATAGAGCTGGCAGATGGAAGCCTTGGATGAAACAAATGGCAGAGACCCAAAACTCTCCGCACGCCACTTCCATCCCAACACGGGGCTCCTCAAACCCACATCTGTGCCCAAGGCCAACACACAAATCTTCCCACTTCTCCCAGCACAGCAGAGCTCCCACACTGCCAGCACATCAGCCACTGCCCGAGCCATTAGCAAAGTGTCCCCAAATTAATGTTGCTAATCTGAGTGCATCCCAGCTGCATGAGGAGCCTGGATTCCTCATGGGAAGCTGCTGACACGTCCCTACAGGGAGGGTGAAGGTGGCATCAAGGTTTTGTGGGAGCAGAATGGGGCACGATGAGGGCCTTACTCCAGTTACAGAACCATAAAATCATTGCAGTGGGAAAAGCCCTCTAAGATCAAAGTCCAGCCATTAACCCAGCACTGCCAAGGCCACCACTGAGTGCCACATCCACACATGAACTGCACCAATTCCATGGATGCTCTGGAGTATCCCAGTGCAGTGTTGCTTAAGGGCTGGGAAGGAACCCCAGGCTGGTGGTGGGAAGGGCAATCTGGTTCACCAGGTCCCCAAGCAAGAGGTGACACCAGGACATCCCTGTGCTCCCACACACCTCCCTGAGCATCCTCTCACTGCCCATCTCACCCCAGCCAGGATGGAATCGTTGGAAACCAGGCAGGCAGAGCCATAAACCAGGATTATGTGGAGCCACTATGGTTAACAGCAGTGCAGATTTGGATGGGAAATTAAAGCCAGTGCCTTGGTGCTGGAGCACAGCTCTAACTTTTACAAACTAGAGTGAGAATAAAAAAAAATTTTAAAAAAGATGATGTGTGAACATTATCTCTCACTTCCATTACAAGTCCCTGAAGGAGGTTTCTCTGCCTTGTGCCTTGCAATCAGGTAAAAACTTTAGTGCAAGGCTCACAGAAATCTGTCCAGTTTGTGTCAACTTTTATATTCGTAGCCTTACTATTTCACAGTTGGGTATGATGTCTTTGCACAGGTCTAACAGAGTAAGACACACGAAAAGTAACTGGAGAAATCCCTGCTGATCACTCCCAGGCGCCAGCAAATACTGACCAAGAAATAACATAAGTTCACACATAAAAATGTGTTTTATACAACCACCCCACTTGTGACCTTCCATGGTCATGCATTACAGCAAAGGCCTTTCCTGTAAAAAGTTTAACATAAGCTGCTGAACATGGCATGATATTTTTTCATCACGGGTTCCACAAGTGAAGGAAAAGTATCTTTTACCTTGAACACTTCCATTGGAAGAGGAAAATTTGCTGCATCATTAAGGGATTTTTCCAGAGCGCATTTCCACTCAGTTATAGTCTTCAGAGAATAGATATCTAAAGGAATGACAATAACAAAAAGAAGAAAAAAAAAAAAACAAAACCAAGAGGTGACTGTTTGGAGATCAAACATTTTTGGAAGACTAAAGTTCTTAAGTCATATGAATGGACGGAACAAGTGAAATGAACAGTGTGTATGTTCCAAGCTGTGCAGCATGGATAAATTCAACACAAAAGCAACTAGCAGGGGCACACTGGAGGAAGATTTGTGTTATATATCCTGGAGTAAAACCCAGAAAAATTCACACCCTCCACCTACTGCTGATGAAACGAGAGTTGTATTATCTCATTACTTGAAAATAGGAAAAAAAACTCTCCTTTGATTTTCATTTCTCAAAATACCTGATGTCTCCTAGTTTGAGGAGCCTCAGGTCTTCAGCCAATTTTTGAACAAAACAAAAATGATCATTATTGAGGCTCCTGTTCATGGGAAAGTGTTTGGGTTTTGGGTTTTTTTTGTTTGTTTTTTTTTTTTAATTGCAGGGTTGGAGTGGGTGTGGGAAGAAACATTTCAGCTCAGTCTCTACCCAGACACATTTGTTGGTATTACACTCAAACCAGAGCATCATACCAGAGCAAAGACTTACACTGAGGAATTTTCATCATTATACTTTTAGGCAACATCTTTGTGCAGCTTCACATTGCTTCCAGTGAGTTTCTTTACACAGGTTTAATATTATTAAATCATTATATTAACAAGCCCTTTATGGTTCAGTGCAGTGAAATGCCTATGAATCATCAAAGGGAACAATGTAGGAAACAATACTGTGATGAAGAACATTATATTGGATTTACTCCTGCCCTAGAAAACATATTGTTATCTTGCACGTAACAAGTTATTGCAGAGCATTCATATCAAGGCCTCAAAGAGAGAAGATAGGTAGATAGATTGCAGCAATTATTAAAATGGAAATGAACATTTGCTCAATAATAAATCCGAACCTTTATACAGAGTGAAGAGTGTGGAGCTTTTCTTTGGCCAGTCTGGTTTCCCACACATACATCAAGGTTCAATTTGGCCCAATTTGCATTTAAATCCTGTACATCCAATAACCATATATATTTACTAGCTAGCAGAAGATTTACTGCTGTATCTTACAATTCTGAAGGAGAGAATAAAATATATGTGTAAAAAAAAAAAAAGGAATTGGCAAGCACTGTTTCCACCTAGCACTGATGGTACAAGAGAATTTTATGCTCTGAACTCAACAGATTTAAGACCTTATCAAAACAGGATTTGCAGAATCACTCACTGAAGTGGATGTATTTATACTTCTGCTATATCAAATCTCACTACTTCAGAACAGACATCAAGGATATGCATATGAATTTAAACACATTTGAAGGGGGATGTTAACCTTTCAGGGCAGTATTTTTAATTCCTCAGCTGTCTGGTTATTAATGGGAATACAGATTTCAAGTCTTTGTTTACAGCGTGTGCAGCGGGCACAAGTGTTAAGAAGTGCACTCTTTGAATAACTGTTCATTATTTTATAGTTTTGTTGCCCCACTTCTCCCTTGCTCGCAGGAACTCTGATCAGCATGAAGTGCAGGGATGGGGACGACTCACCTTGTTGCTTTCTTTTTTGGTTTAATTTACAGGGAAATACTTCATACAAAATGATTTTGCCCCACGCTGCAGCCAGCCTGTTGTTTCAAGTCTGAGTTTAGAAAAATTATGCATGACGCTTTCCTGCTGGAAACAGACCCTCATTTTCTGCTGTGATGGCACTGAAGCACAGGAAAGATGAAACTGGCATTTTGGCCAACTCTGGCCAAGTTTTGGGCGACTTTGGCCAAAATCAGTGAAACCAAGCAGCAACTTCTCTGGGCAGTGTCAACAAACTTCAAGATACAAAGGCAATTCCATTGGTTTCAAGGGCCAGCAAGGAATATCACATGCACATTTAATTAGTGGCGTCTCGCTTATGCTGGCAAGCATACGGACACTAAATTGCACGGTTAAAAGAGCATAAAGCATTTTATTTAAGTGCCAGGGCTGCAGGTAATTGAACAAAGTGTACTGTGTCAATTTGTATTAGGGTTCACAAGTAGTGAGCAATTAAAATGACTGGCAATTTGTCTTTAAATAGAAAGTAACATAAACTGAGATGATCTCGTCCTGCATAAACAGCTGAGCTCAGGCCGTAAGTGGCTCTGTGTCAAGCAGCCTCTGCCAATTTGCACTAGCAAGGAGGTTTATTCCAGATTCAGATATACATCTGAAGGGAAAAATAAGCTATAACCCCTTTGCTTCAGTTGAATGGGCTCGTGAGATATACGGAGTCCATCTGAAGAAGACACCTGGGATGCTGTTTCATAGAATCATTGAATGGTTTGGTTTGGAGGGGACCTTAAGAAATCTAGTTCCAAGCCCCAAAAGACCTTCTTGCACATTAAGGGGGTGTTAGGATGTGGGTGGCTTCAGGAAAGAGACTCCTCCATCCAAAATACTGTTTGGGTCAATGGGATCTCCTTTATCTGAGATGCTCTGCATCTTGAAAGACTGACCTGGAAGTGAAACCTGTCAAGTGCCAGAGGTGGATCAACACAGGAAAGTCTCACCCCAGACAAAGAGGGAAATAAGCTCAAGGTGAATATGTAGCATCTAAATTGAGGGTAGGCGAGGCACTGTCACAAGCTGCAGAAGTGATGTGTAAAAACACCCTTGTTTGATAGCAAGGGGACACAGCCTGATTTGGGAGCAGCTGCATGTCCTCAGCTTCTCTCCGGAGGAGATTCATGACAGCTTTGATACACAGTTTAAGGCTGTTCCCTTTATCAATCAAGGAGTTGCCTTAACCGGCTTCAGATGTTCAAAATTTAGGACAACCAGGTGTGTGCTCATTGGTTGCAACCCCCTGAGTGAAAAAATAGGCTTATAAAGATGTCATTTCATCTCACCTAGGTTGGGTATGTCTTAGCACCCCCTTTCCCCTACCCATTATAAAGAGAAAGCAATTTCTCATGCTGAATTGTCTTTTGATGCCTGCACTGTGGCAGGTAAATCTAATCCCTGATGTGTAAAAAAGAAGGTACTGCCCACAGACTCCCTCTCCTTCCTAAGAAGGTCCACACCAGGTCCTTCACACAACAGAGGTCTTCCTAGTCCACACGCTCTTCCCTGAAGAAATCACTAGGAAAGGGGTAAGCAGGCCAGGATGTATCCCTGGCACAGTCTCCAGGCCTCAGGTCCTTGGGAAACTGCATTCTTTGACAGTCTGTGGTTTAGTAGCTTCATCCCCGAGTTTCTTCTTCCTCTGAGTTAATGTCTCATACACTTTTTTAATCCATTGTGCCTCATGGACACGCTGGATGGTTGGACAAGATCTTAAAGGTTTTTTTTTCAACCTTAACAATTCTGTGACTCCATGTTAGGTGGACATCAAATGATCAGGAGTGGAACAACCAGCATTCCTGCCTCCAGAAACTCCTCAGATTTCCACTCCTGACTGGCTGCTCCCTGCAGTGCAGAGCATGGCAACTGGGTCAGAAGGTAGGGTCAATGAAAGACCCTTCAAGCAGTGATCAGGAGAAGATTTGGGCAAAACCAGAAGAAGGTTCAGACCTGAAGGGTCTCTTCTCAGCAAACTCCTATGAGGCTCAGCTTTAGGAGGTGTAAAGTAATGAATACCTATTTAAGTCAATGAAAAGTCAGGAAGAAGATCTGGGCACTGAGTTCATTAATAACAATGTTGACTAAAAAGGGAATGATCAGAGAAACGCAAAGGAGAGGAAACAGGTATCAGATGAGAACAGGTAAGAACAAGAGAGAAATTTTAAAAGTTAAAACAAGGACAGGTGAAAAGAAAAGAAAACAACTTCAGCAAATAAAGAGTCCAGTAACAGACAAGACAACTGAAAAAAATGAAAATAAAAAGAAAGGCATGACAGGTGGGGAATCCACAGAAAAGGATGCACAACTGGATAAAAGGAGGAAAGAGTAGGAAGCAAATGGAATAAATGAAGAGGAGTACAAATCTCCTTTGGGCCACTTCTATATTCACCAAACCTATAAAGGCCAAGAGGGGGGTTCAGAGATGGTCAATAAAAAAGTTGTTTCTCTGTAGTGTAAAGAGTCTGTAAAATAACAGAGTGGGTGATAGTCATGCTCTCCAGCATTCACATCTAATTTAGAAGTGATGGGGAACATTGATTCCTACCTATCAGTGAAGAAAAACACATTCCCAAAAAGCACTCGAGACCCAAGTCCCAGACAAATTTGTGAACACGAGAATTGAACATATCAGTGTAAACTCTCCTCATTAGGTGTGAGGGACAGAAGCCACATCAGAAACACCTTCCTAAAGGAGGGGAATTCAATACCCATGGAAAAACTTCACCCACAGCACAAAGAAAATGAGGCACAGACCTGAACGCACTGTCGACCTACACAAGAAAAGGTGGATCAATCTGTGATCCCAGACTGGCTTAGCTGCAGTCCCAATCCCTCGCCATTCAAACTGGTTTGAAAACTAAACTCAACCTTAAAGAGCTTCTTTTCCAAGCTGTAATCTCCTGGTGTTTTGTATGGTCTGACCGACTAGAAAAGACTTCAAGTGAATTTATTTAATAAATAATACAGTTCACCCGGCCCACTCTGAGCTCAGATTAGATGGATCTCATGTCCCATCTGTGCCACATCACAGCCAGAAACTACTGACAAAGCAATGTGAATGCTGGAGAAGGACAAATGGGCTGCACAAGTATCTCAAAACATCAGTGAACGCCACAAAGGGAGACAATATTCTGGGGAGGTTCTTTACCTGCAGGTGGGTCCATTCTGTATTTATTCTCTTGACACCAACCGACTGGTCGAAGTCTGCAATCCAAGTAAAACAACCACTGGTCATAGGATTCAGTCTCCTCCAATCCCACATAGCGAAGGCGTAATCTTCCTCCAACATTTTCAACCACACTAACTATCCAGTACTGAAAGGGATTCTGGGAATCCTGCAGCTCTATTAAGGAATCAACTGTAATGAGGTCTACAGGGTTTTTTCCTCGCAGAGGCTGTTTGAATAGAAGCAAAACTCCTTATTTTAAACTTTATTTGAAGACTTCTCAAGGAAACAGATGACAGCAGAAGATTATTTTTGTTTTTCACACCATCATCCAAGCGATCAGCAAACAGTCTGTTCTTCTTCTATTTTACCCAATGTCTTCCAAGTGCAAATTCAGAAGTAAAACAGAAAACAACAGTTGTGCTAATTTCTCAACTGACATCATCAACAACAACAACAAAAAAAGAATAATAAAAGGTGGAACAGCTCGTAAGGCACATCCACTTAGGACACTCCTGAACTACTCAAAGCCCAGTTATATTGGAGGATTTCAAACCAAATTCTCATTGACTGCAGCTGGTAAGAACCAATCACAGGACTGGACCCTAACATTTACCTGAAAGATGACCACTTTGTGCATGACCCAGAAATTGCACTCTGTGTACTGATCTCTTTCACCAAAGGCTTTATCTCATTCCTACTGGCGTGGAGAGCAAATTATCCCCCCCAGCCATGGATGCATGAGTCTGTGGGGGTTATTCCAAAGCTCAAAGCCAAGAGCAGGTTTGGATCCAAGCCCAAGGCACACAGGATTTGCTGGATCAAGCCACCATGCCCAAGAAATCCCAGTGACTGAGGTTATTTACTTATATGTGGTTATTTTCTGGGATCCCACTTAGCAGCCATTCACACACGTGTGTCACTTTCCACCTGCAGAGCTGCCAAGCACAGGCATTAAAAAGCCATGAGATGCTCTGCAGAACAACCACTTCGGGGCTCAGTGTTTCTGTTTTGTGACTGTGAGCATCTCTGTGCTCTCAAGCTTTAACAGAATGGTTAGATTTCTTGGTTTTTATTAAATACAGGTTTGAATTCTTATGCAGTGTCTCGATTTCGGGGCTTTAAGTGCAGCATTAAAATGACCCCAAGACTTGAAAGCATTGGTCCCCAAAGGAGATGCTAAGCAAAGGCAAAACACATTAAAAACAAGGACTTCTTTTGTCCTGGGTGTTTGTCCCACTTTCACTTAATTAAACCATATAAACATCTCATATTACTTTTTAAAATATTAATTCTGTAAATCAAGAGTCAGTCCAGGATGGTTCTTTCTAGCAGCGGCTACAAAACAAAATAAGGAGAAAGCCTTATTTTTCAAAAAGTTCTTTTTCCTACTGAATATTGAAAATATTCAAATTTTGAGATGCAACTGATTTTCATACATCTCTCTTAATCCAAAAATGCAGGCAAGAGAATGAGAATATAGTAAAAAAAATGCAATTAAAATTAACTAAAAGCTTATCACATGTACACTTTTAAACAGCTTTATGATTAATAGATATTTCTCAGAATAAGATATTTGCCATAATAAGCTACTTTTCTACAGTGCAAGCTGCAAGCATCTGTATAATCTCTTCAAATATTATTTCATGGAAAAATGCAGTGTCAGAATTTAATAATACAACAGAAATCCACTTTAATGTGGATTTTTTCCCCTCTCACACAACTGCTTCACTGCAACAAAATATTCTTTAACATGAAACGATGGTGTAATGATTTAACTTATTATAATAAATCCCTGGCTGTATCAAAGTGAATATTGCTTCTCTGATTTGTGTGCTAAATTTTAAGCCAATGGGCTGTCACTTACCCCATGAGAACTGAATGGCTAGGATTAATAATGGGCTTGCATGAAATATTAACATTTACCATAATGCAAGAACCCTTCACATGCGTAGCTGGCATGTTAAAAAAAGATTTAAAAAGTAGCACTACATATTGATTTAACAGTCTAACAACAATCTGCAGCACTCACGAACAGCAAATCTGTCAACAGGGGCCAACATACATTGCACGACACAGACAGCACTGAGCACATAAAACACCAGAAAGGGGTCAGAAACTGTTTCAAGCCAACAAAATGTTTTCTCTCTCTGCTTTTCTGCCTGGGGCTGCCTCTCTTCCCTGCCTGCAGAAAGGAAAGGTTTGGCACACACCAGAGATGGGGGCTGGACACCATCAGATTTCTGCATATGCCACCTGGGAGTGGTCCAAGAACGGGGATGCAGCAGGCCCGAGGAGGTGGATTATTTGGGGTCTGCAAAGGCTGTTCATCCCTCAGATAGGGGGGAAAAAACCCTACTGGTACAATATTAATTCTCCCTGCCAGGCATGGGCATGTGGAAAAAGGATGCAGCTGCAGCTGGGAAGTGACCAGAGGGTGAAAGTCGCCCTGTGGATTTGCTGCACAGACTGGGCTCCTGGCCATATGGCAAAAAATGGGACTCTTCTGCTCTTCTGAGGCCACCCCACCCAACAACTTCCCCGCTAAATGTGATTGCTGGATTTAAGTGGAGGGAATGTCCTTGGGGGAGCTCTTTCCATACACAGATAAAGGTGACAGTGCTCCCCACTAACCTACTAAACTCCCTCTCCAACCTGTGCCACAGAATCACAGAATGGTTTGGGCTGGAAGGGACTTTAATGATCATCCAGTCCCAACCCCATGCCATGGGCAGGGACACCTTCCACTAGATCAGATTGCTCCAAGCCCCATCCAACCTGGCTTTGAACACTTCCAGGGATGGGGCAGGGCTGAGCTGGCAGCTCAGGTCACCAGTTTGATGGATCTAATGGGGCACTGAAGGGCTGAGTTCTCCTTCCTATGGATCCACATTCTCCCACCCAGCCTTTTTTGAGCACCCAACTTTCTGAAGAACTAAAAGGCAAATCAAACTCCCTGTGACTGGGTCAGAAGCAGAGCCAGCAGAGTGCAGGCATTGCTGCCATGGATTTTGGGGCAGGGCTGGGTCAGGTCCCAGGGCTGGCACACAGACACTGCAAGCACACAGCCCTGCGGGCCGGGAGCACACACACCGAGGAGGAGAGGAAGTGCAATCTAATACATACACCTTCCAGCAAATTCGCAGGGGCCGTCCTGGCGCCGGTCAGATCCTGGATGAGAAACTCTGTCCAGTCCACGTATTTCTCTTTGATTGCTGGGGAAGAGGAGGGAAGAAAAGAAATGCTTAGCACAGCAGAATGTATTGACTTGCCATGTGTGTATCACGCAATGGACTTGGTGTATTTAGTGAGAAGAAATTCTTCGTAATTACAGGGGTGAGGCCCTGGCACAGGGTGCCCAGAGAAGCTGTGGCTGCTCCATTCCTGGAGTGTCCAAGGCCAGGCTGGACAGGTCTTGGAGCAACCTGGGATAGTGGAAGGTGTCCCTGCCCATGGCAGGGCGTGGAACTGGATGATCTTTAAGGTCCCTTCCAACCCAACCCATCTTGTGATTCTATGTTTTTAGAAACACCTCCTCGGGGTTTACCAGCTCTAAAGTTTTGGATGCAACTGCAGCTCAGACCAGAAAAAAAGCTGGTTTATTGTCCAGTTCTCTGGGCAACCTGTGCACACAGTTAAATCCCAAAAAAACTGGAAGGTGTTGCTCCACTGTAGCCACTGGCAGTGATTTACAACATCATGGCTTATCATCCTCATCTCTCCCATTCAGAATTGGCCGCTGCTTGTGCAACCACTCGTTTCCTGCTTATCACCTGGGCTCAGATGTGATTTATAAAGTCTCTTTGTATGTTCACTAATGACCTCTGGGAAAAAAAGAAGCTGTGCAAACTTTCAATTCCTTGACAGGAGACCAGAAAGTCCAGGTGCTTTTCCAACAAAGTAGAAAAATCAACCCTGAGAACATCATATATCAGCTGCTGAGTCAATATACTAGCAAGAAAAAAGATTTAAAGAGCCTTGCCTTCATCAGGATCTTCTGTTTCATTTAGAAAAAACTGAATAATTTCTGACCTAAACACTGTGTACCTGTGTTACTTTAAGACATGCATCCAGACAGTTTTATAAGATTTGAACTGAAATATATAAATTTTGCCTCTAGGATTCATGTTCTGGGTCAGTTCTGGTTGAAATCGGTGGACACATAAGGGCAATAATTCAGCAAATCTCAGCTTCAGAGATGCCTCTTCAAATGCATTGTGCATTTGCAATCAGAAATGCAGAAATCAGACTTTTAATTCTACCTGCCTGTAAATGAGAATTAAATTACACCTGAAACTTTGTTTTCTCCCCAAAATAATCTTACTTGTATGTGAGAGAATCATCAGGAATGTAGTTATGTTGCTAACTTAGAAACACCTATAGAAGGGAAAAACCACAAGCATTTGAAAATTTAAACGCCTCCTCCGAATAAACAGCTAGGTATGTTGTTTAAAGACAATTACCCCATGGTAATGCATAGGACTGGGCATGGACAGAGACACAAGCCATGCCCAGTGCACCTTACCTCAACCTTATTTCTGAGTTGTGCTCCTTCCCCAAAAGCCAGTTCTCCCAGCTTGAGCTATATATTCAGTTTATAGATCTAAATTACATTAAAAGTGCATTTAAATGTATTTAAAATTATCAAACCTTGCAGTGCTGGACTTGAGCCTCCATAAAATAATACTTGAACTTGCCTGGAACCATGCTAAGTCTTTTGAAGCACTGATTTTGCATGATTTCCAGAAGATTTATGACCTTTGCATTATTTAAGACTAAAGAACAGCCTGAGAAGAAATAGTTTAGATATGACACTTTCTCTCTCAACGCTCCTGCTGCGGACACCTCATCAGTTTCTGTCCACCTACATCAGGATAAAGAACACAAGCTGAATTTTGGCATCAGGGAGAGGATAGTAATTGTGGTAATGAATGAGGCTGGAGTCCCTCTAGTTCAGACTTCTGCCTTTCCCTGAGAACAGAACTGGGTGCAGAACAGAAAGGTGCAAGTTGAACTCAATTTTCACTCATTCCCACAAAGCTGTCAGCCAAATTCTGAATGCCAGAGCTTCACTACCAAGGAATGACAAATGTGATAAAAAGCACACAGTTTGAACTTCCAAAGCTGGCAGGAGTGGGGGGGGAGGTGGGGGGAGAATAGGATTTTTAAAGTTGACAACAGATTAACAGATTTCAGGGGCTTCCACTTCCAGATGCCCAATTGGAGATGTCGTAACGGTGCCTGATTCACAGATCTGGCTGTCTGTCAGTCAGTCTCCCTTCCAGTGCCTTTCAGAGAGAAAAAAAAAATCCCTTGTCCTTTTCAAAAGATTTGCACCTCACAGTTTGACATCTAAATAAACTGATGCTTCTCTCCACATTCAAATCTGGATTAGAGGCTTCCAAAGTCCGTAAGTGCCAAGGTGACCTCTGTTTTCACACTAAACAGGCTCAGTTTAAAAAAAAATCCAAGCTATTCTCAGTTTCTAGCTGGTTTCAGAACCATCCTTCCCATATAAATCTAATTTCTAGTGTTTTCCTTTATTTTATTCTGCTTTTGTGGCATAGATAAAACAACTCTGAAAACCTCTGAGACAATAAATTGCACTGGAAGTTGTAGAAACGGGGATTTGTACCTTCCTCTGTGCCTACAGAGCACAAACAGCCTTCTCAGTTCTACAGTTCAAGTCACCACAATGCAAATATTAATTTTTAGTAGTAATGAAGTGAATCTGAATGATCACAATAGCTGCAAAAGCCTTTGAGGACCAAGCAAAATGTTAAACAAATATATTCAAACTAAGTAAAATCTGCTGGGTAAATGAGAATAGCTGTCAGTGCAATGCATGGGTGCCCAACCCGAGTATCCCTCTCCAGAAATGCCGTATCAGACTCAGCACCCGGGGACTGAAGCAGTGAACTTTCAATCACTATTTCCTATTTTCCCTCATTAGCTACAGAAAAGGCTCTACTGAACCTCTCCTACTGCAGACAGGCTGGGAGAACTCTGCTTTTTTTCACAGCTGGCCAACTGCTGGGAAGGGAAGGTGGCCAGGATAAAGGATCCTGCTCCATGGTGACCTAAACTCCACTAGCATTCCTATTCTCAAAACATTTTTTCCTGCCTTAAATAATTTCAGTGAGTCAGGAATGGTCCATGGGCTTCAGACAGCCATGCTTTCTTCACCTTTCAATAGATCCATTTTCCCAAAAGACCCCTGTGAACTTCCCCAGCAGCTCTGCTCCAGATTGTCTTCATTCAGGAGTAACTGCACACAGAGGAAAACCCACCTGAATCCAGACCACTACAAAAAGACGTGTGAAAGATCCCACACTTCCCTCCCCAATTCCTGAGGAGCAGCTGTAGTGATGCACCAGTTCCCAGACTCAGTGCTGGGCTGGTGAAGGCTGAGCCACTCGTAACAGCTGAATTATCCACACCTGGAAAAGTAAAAACCAGGTCCCTGCAGCACACTGCCTCCTTCCATGAAAAAGTATTTATTTCAGAGAGCACCTTCTAGTATGGCAAACATTAAAGCAAATTCTTAAATTAGAAAGAAAAAGGACCTTTCCACATTAAGACTCAGGTTATAAAACTGAGCACCCCTTCCAGAGGGCTGGACTCCAGCAAAAAATGGATCATATCCAATATCCCTCAAATTCCTCCCACTTTTCTCTACCCAAATCACCTTGCCCACAACCTCTCTGACTCTCATGCCTCCTCCCTTCTGACCCAATGCCATTTCCTCACTTTTACTCATTGGTTTAGTTTTCCCAAGCTGTGTCTTGAGACTCCAGGCTGTGGTTGGACCTGGCATCACCTGAGGAGCAGGGGCTGCTGCCAGCTGGTCACTGGCTGATGTGCAAAGTACCATTAGTATTTAACAACTGGACACCAGGTTTTCCCCATCAGCTGCTCAAACCCAGCCCTTTCCCCTTGCTCTGACCATGAAAACCATTCCAAGAGCAGCTGGAAATGCTGGAGCAATGCACACCCCATCCCCTCCAATCCCACTGAACACGTGCCCGAGAGCCAGGACAGGAGCTTCATTCCTGCAACCCTGTAAATCTCAGTGCCCTGCCTCAGCCTCAGCACGTAATGGGCTCAGATTTATCTGCCTCTCTAGAGAAATAAGAGATTAAAAGCACATTCGCAGTCCCATGATAGCACTGAGGCACAGGCACTCCATTCAATGAATATGAGATACTATTATCACATTAGCAACTCTTGGGATTTTATCTGGTTTTCTAGTAGTTGCTGGTTTTCTGAGAGCCACTCCTCTCAGGTCATGGGTTTACATGGAAGTTCTCATTTTCCCTTTTTTTTTGCAAGAACAGGACACTGCAAAGTGCAGGGAAAACCTTGAAATGTGAAAGACCGACAAGACAATGGAAAGAACATGGGTTTGTTTTTTACTTTTCATGACTGTTTTTTTCCCCCAAGGCACCCACTTGACTGACAAGAACAAGACTCAGGGATCTGAACTGCTACATTTGGTAAAATAAAGGAAGAGTAGCATAAATAACTTGCAAGGCATACAGCACCTAAAAATAAACTACTCCTTGGAAACACCTCAGTGTGCCCCATGGATACACGTGCCCAACAAGCAGTAATATCAAATTATGCTCATTTTTGCCTATACTTTAAAAAAACCGAACAAAAACCAACAAAACACTCTTCATGTTGGGTTTCTTTTTTTTAATAAGCCAGGATCACCAGCAACCTGTCGACACCTCTACAGGAGAATCCCCACTGGAACCCATCAACCTCTAAACAGCAGAGTTTTAATTTTCTCGTATGTGAAGAACAGCATCTTAAACAGCTTTATAAAATGGTTTAAGATCTTTCAGATTAATCTGCTAAGTGACAACACTCTCAGTTTGGAAACTATTTTTATCATTAAAAATTTAACTCTTTCCTAGGACTGGAATGAACAAAAATAGTTAACAAGACGAATTACAGCTGGGCAGGACCCAGGCAATCCTTCTCACTCCACTGTGAAACAAGCTAAAATACTGGGATCTCATTAAAAAAATTAATTTTCTAAACAGATAATTCAAGGTGTTGAAAATTTAATATAGATATACAGATTAAGGTATAAATATATGTATTAGATACAAAAATTAGATACACATTTAAGATACATTAAACTAAAGCTGCTGGTGCTAGAAAGAGATGCCCAGAGCCTGGAGAAGGATCACAGATCAGCAGGAGAACACCTGAAGGGCAGCACAAAGGAATTCCAGCCACTCCATCCAGCAGGGACAGGTGACATTATAGTGGGGATCTGCTGCAGGTCACTCAGCCAGGAAAACTAAGGCTGGACAGGGCTTGGAGCATCCTGGTCTAGTGGAAAGTGTCCCTGCCCATGGCAGGGAGGTGGAAAAAGATGATCTTTAAGGTCCCTTCCCACCCAAACCATTCTCTGTGACTCTGTGATAAGACATACAGTTTTTTAAAAGCTAAACAGCATATTGCAAAACTATAGAAAGCTTACAATATTGACATTTTCTTTTAATTTTAAAGTTGTCACACATTTGATGCAATATTTGTAAGTTACAAAAATATTAACACATAAATGTTGTAACTATGTTATAAAGGTCTAAATGATGGAGTCGAAATGAGATGTCTTTATATCAAAATAACATAGAATGCTAAAACAATTTGTTTAGACTTCACCCATCAAAACAATTTGTCAAAACTGACATGTTCTCACAAAATATTTCCATTTTGATAAAACAGCATTTTGACAGGAAACGGTTGAATCTCCACATTTTCATTCGTCTTGCTGAACTATTTACATCCTTGTGAACCAGACTGGATGTGAAAACAGGATGGGGGTTCAGTGCTGTCCCTAAGCAAAAGGCTCAGGCTGTTTCTGAACCCTCCCCAAGACCTTCAGGGCTGGGAACACACTGCACTGCATACTCTACAAAGCCAGATCCCCCATGAGGTATTTCCAAAATAAAATAAATAAAAACTACATTTTAAAAAAATCTACTTAGTGCTTCAATGGCATTTTTTTATAAAAATGACTGTTTGCTTTGAATTCTTTGGTGGGTTCCCTGAAAAAAAGCCAAATGGGGCTAAAGACATCTTCAAACAAATTTCTTACTTAAAACTTCAAACAGTCTTCTGTTCTCACAGCAGCGGAGTTCTGTGGTTTGAACTGGATCACAAAATAATGCAAATGCAGTCCAGAAAAGAAAAGAAAGCGCGTCAAGAGCTGTTGATCTGATTTCCTTGTGGTGCAGCCACAAGTATCATGAGACCCCAACTTCAGAGCTCAGGCACTGCCTTCTATACACCTGTCTTAAACAAAGTGTTCAAGGAAAATATTATACAGCGAGGATTTTCATGGAAACCAGAAGTCACAAGCAACTGTCCATAAAACAACACAGGTGCTCAAAAGACACAGATCAGCAGTACTCTGTGGTCCCATCAACGCCAATTTACAACAGGCTAATGAACAGATGCTGGAAGGAGTGTGATGTCTGTACGACAATGTGTAGCTCTTGTATTCTCTTAGTAGATGCTCCTTTAAGCTACTGATTGATCTACTTGCTCTTACAGCCCTTAATTATCTCACTTTTTAAAAAATAAAACTGAGTAAGTGCAAACTTCAAATTAATGTTTGACCCACATGAGCTACTTAATTCAAGACTATCCTGCATGCTTTTTTTAATTGTCTTCAAGGTATTTGCTGCCCTCTGTTTTTTCAGGCTACCCAAGCCATCCTGAAATAATTTCTAAGAGAACTATTAAGCTGCAGTTTCTATGGTCTTAACCCAAGAAAGGGCCAACACACAGACTTTAATCCTTGCATGCCCAACTCTGCATGAAAAAGTACTCCTTGATTAGATAAAGTAGAGGCGGGGGGAAAAAAAGAGAAAGGCATGAACACACGCTTTAGGTTCTCACCTGAACAACTCCCTTACAGTTTTTTCTATTAAACTACACCCAATTTCAGTACAATGCAACTTTTATCCTTCCTGCTGCCATTCAGGGTTTTCAGAAATTATCTATTTCTGTTCTCCGGGTCAAAATAAGCAAGTTCATGTGCAAAAAGCTGCCTTACTGTCCACAGGACACTTCGCTTCCTAATATCCTTTGAGCCCTTCACAGACGTGCACACCATTCCCCTCGGGTTTCTCTACTCCTTTAATTAACTGTTATCTTTTTAACAATAAAAAGAGCAGCGGGTGGTTTGGGAGTTGCTTTTTCATTTCTGGAAGTTTGCACTGGCTATAAACTCCAACCCAGATGCGGGAACTGCGGGTGGAAGAGGTGGATGCTGTGGGAGAAAACCATCAGTGTGCACAGACAGCGTGAGTGGATGCTATTATAATGAGGGGGGGTTTTTTTAATTATGCAAAATTTGGTAAAAATCCCCTCCATTAACTCGCTGCAGCTTGGGAAACTGAACAAGACATTTTGCCTGGAAGCAGGGTCACCACCAACGACTGAGGCACTGCCATGCAGTAGGATCAGCTGTCTTCACCCCAAACACAACCTTATGGATACAGACACTGTTCTGAGATCCCACTGCTGTGGCTTTCTGCTTCCAAGTCAAACTGCCCAAGATCAGAAGAGAAATTCGCCTCGTGGATCCCAACAGCACAGTGACCACAAACCCAGATCAGCCTGCCCTGACTCCCTGAGCACAACAGCCTCAGGTACCCACCCAGCAGTAAATGATCTACTCATAAGTACCGTGATTAATTACCTCTCTTCAGTCAAAGTCAATACTTGGCTTGCACTAAAGTATTTAAAATTTAAAAAAAAAAAAAAAAGGAGAAAAAGGAGAGGGGTGCTGATAATGGGAAGTGACTCTGCACTATCTTGGTGGTGTTACTTATCAATTACAATCAGATTACGTAGATAAGGAACAGAAGCAAATTTATCAGCTCCACTTGCACTTGTCACGTCCCTTCGCTTCAAGACTTCACCCAAGTGTGATCAGCACCTCCCAGCCTGGAATCACCCAGACACAGCACTGCTCTCCCTCAGGATATGGGAATGGGGGAAGAGGGGAGAGAGATACAGGGACACGGCAAGAGGAGAGGGGAATTAATCTCTTCCCACCCTTCACCTTGCAGGGATGCAACCAATTCATTCACCTGGTCCCTCAGCATAACAAAAAGTCACCTGTGGCCATCCAGCCTCAGC
This sequence comes from Eulacestoma nigropectus, assembly GCA_013397775.1. NCBI lineage: Eukaryota > Metazoa > Chordata > Aves > Passeriformes > Eulacestoma > Eulacestoma nigropectus. The sequence goes on from VZTE01004411.1 coordinate 470,333, forward strand.
AGGGTGGAATTCAAGGATGAGGCACTCGACTGTTTATAGAGTCTTTACCACATATTTATAGCCTAGGTTAATGGTTGGGCTCAATGATCTTAGAGGTCTTTTCCAACCCAAATGATTCTACAATTATTTATTTATTTTTAAGGTGTTTTTACATTGATTTCACCTGAAACACAATTCTGCAACGTTGTCACCTAGACTAGGTACCAAAACCCACCCTCACTAACACTACCACGAATTGGGAAGGGAATGCAAAAATATCTTCTGGACATGACCATTTTTAAGTGGGTCAGTTATCTGCTCTCTTGTATCTGCAGGCACGAATGAAGGCTGATTATTCTGATTTTGCTACACAATCCAACGTGGCAAAAATGGGCTAATTTTAGTCTCTGTTACCTCTGTGATAAATTAGGAAAAAACCTGAGGCATAACTACAGAGTGTTTCTCCCAGAGCGAGTGGTTTGTGCCCCTCCAAAATTTCTTACCTAAACAGAAACTGCACACTTTAAACACAGCAATAACACTGCTCTCTGCCCAATTCAATTCTAGGTACAAGGTAACTAAATTTCATTGCTGTCAACAACAGTCTAAGAAACAAATCAGGATTAGCTGACTTAAACGATCTTGGATGTGTACAGAGAGTTCCTGAAAGGCATTTCTGAAAGCCAGGCAACACCTGGATTTTGAAAGCTCTGCACACACCATGTAACCATAGGGGTTCTCCCATCATTAGTATCAATGTCCATTAGGGTGATGGCTCACTGTGAAAATGAGCATCTGAACTCTGCAGCTCCTGGCACTTAACCCCAAGCCTCCACGCACATTCCCTGATTATTTTTTCCTTCCGTGTGCATTAAGCACTGTGCCCAGGGCACAGAAGAGATGGATCACGAGCACTGAAAGCTCCAGCCCACAATCTCCAGACCCAGGAGTCTTAATGAAAGCCTTGTCATATAAGCAGTTCGGGAGCATTCAGGGAAAAGAGCAGGGACCTGGTATTGTGATTGTAATTTCTATATCAGTTTTTATCCCATAGAGATAAAAAAATAATAACAATAAAATTGCAAGAGCACTGTTATCCAGGGAAAATCAGCATCTTAACCAAAGTGCTCAGAAGCAAAACCAGATCACAGAGCCCAGAGTGTGACTGCATGAGAAGGTTATGAATTCACCCATATGAGACACAAGTGCATACACCAGACTCCCTGCACTTAGCAGGCATTTGCACCGTTATTTCCTTCCAAATCATAGCCCCTCTGGGTGAAAACCAAGAAAGTATTTAGTCATCTTTGCAGGCAAAGAGATTTGCTGCTGCAGGTAGACAGAAATGCACAGACAACTGTAAAAAAATTGTAAAATCCCAATTTAAAAGTTTTGAAAGCCATGGGGGAGTATGTTTGTGCTGCTTGCCCAGCAACACCCTGGTAAAGCCTTCCTGTAGCATTCCACAGCTCCTTGTGCACTAGCTCCACACCAGAAATGCAGAAAGAGGAAAAAAAGTATAAATTCCTAGATAAATCCCCATCCAAGTCAGAATTCCTAACCACAGCCAGAACTATTGCAAGCCAGCCACCAGCTTGGTTCAGACCTGAGTGAGTATTTCTGGGCAGCACGGGGAACACACTGACCCATGCCAACAGCAGGTATGAACTGGGGTCTTTCACATAAAATTGCATTGCCCCAGGTGTCACTGATGCCATAAAGTGGAAGGAAGAAAATCTGGAGCTTTCCTGAACACCAAACATCCTCCCCTTGGCTTGCCTTGGCAATGGACACAAGAGGCAGCTCCATGCCCTGTGTCTTTGGGATCTCACAGACCAGCCCCAAACAGATTTTGTGGCATAACACCACCTAAAATTTATGGGCCATTCTGTCCGGGGATGTTGCTGCGGTATAAATATCCTACCCAGGGCTCTGACCTCACACCTCCAAACTCCATCCAATTATCCCCCATACTAAGTGCCTTTTCTCACTCCCAAACCCCACAGTCGCTTTCTGAAGGATATTCTTTGGAGACAGCTCCATAAAACCCAACAAATTTACAGCAGCACAGTGTTCTTACATAAAGCATAAACCAGTTCACTGCACAATTATGTTTTTTTTCCCCGGCCGTGCCAACAGTCTACAGCAAATATCCACTAAAAATAAAAGCATCAAAACATAGAAGACAAATAGAGGCATGTGACATCCAAGAAATCCACCCTGATTTTGGGTTGTTGGTTTGCTTTTTTTTTTTCATTTTCTGTATTCTACAGAAAGAGGAAAATGAGTGGGGATGATGCTTAGAAGTTCAGTGTATGCACTGTATCGTTTAATACACAACAGAAGAAACACCAATTAAAAAAAAAAAAAGGACTGAACTTTTGGTTAATGCTTAAAATTGGGGGAGGTTTTTTTGAATCACAGAATGGTTTGGATTGGAAGGGACCTTAAAGGATCTTCTTGTTCCAAGCCCCTGCTGTGGGCAGGGACACCTTCCACTAGACAAGGTGGCCCATCCACCCTGGTCCTGAACGTTTCCAGGGATGGGGCAGCCACAGTTTCTCGAGGCAGCGTGTTCCAAATTTTTTCCATTTTTTTTTCCCACAAGCAGTGATTTTAAATAAAAAAGCAAGCCACTACCAGCTTCAGCTTGACACCCCCAACACAAAGATGCATCTCAGAGGCAAGAGGCAAAGGGATTCTTTGTTGGAAAACTCTGTTAGGACTCGGGGGGAGGCTGGTGCCACTGTGCTTGAGTTAGTGAGGTACTAATAGCAAAGCTGGACTTGTAAGGTCTAATTTAAGGATTTGGCCATGATTCTCCCCAAATCTCACTGCTCACACCCAGATCTTGGGACAATAGTGGTTATCTAACTATTCCCATGACCCAGCACACTCCCAAGTTATCATGGAAATAGCAAACAAGCCTCATTCACCACAACTCTAACTCCTGACACCCCATGAAGCAGAAACATATGTTTTCAAAAAAAAAAAAAAAATCATCAAACTGATTTCACAATTTACAGTGCGTTCTGTAACTAATCACATTTGTATTGCCAGCTCCTAATGACTGAATCTCGTTTAATCACTCCGGAGCCTCTTGGCTGTGTGATGTGAGCACCACAAATCAGAACTTAGAGGGCCTGATGAACATTCATCATGCATCCTTCCCGAAATTAATGGTACAGTCGAAGCACAGCCAGGCCCCATGAGGTGCTTAACATCCTATGCACAAAATGTAAATTCATAATCATCATCACAACAACATCAAAGAAATACTCCATCAAGGTTCATTTTGTGCTTGCTAAACATGTGTTTTCTTCACTTGGAAACAGAAAAGGGGCTTGAACTATAAATCCCAGGATCAAAAACATCCCCCGAACTTTGAAGAGTTTAAATCTGAATCGGAGATCAAGGAACATTATGCAAGGCAACATCTGAAAATGAGAATAACAATGTGCTACAGGACCTGAAACGGGAAGCAGCTTTTCCACAGTGCTCTAAACTTCCTTTGACTTATAAAACTTCAGCTTCTCCATCAACCTGGGATATTTTGACAGGAGATGATGATGCTCCGGGTGAACCCAAATGCCTTCACTGCTAAATCAAATATTAGTGCAGAGCCATAGTTCATCGAACTGGTTTCTGAGCCCTTAATTTCATCTTCATCATACAATGCTTCCTTTTAAGTTTTTTTGGCATCTTTCTTTCTAAATAAATTTAGATGTTGTACAGGAAGAGGCCTTCCCAACAGATCCACCTGCTGATATCCAGGCTGAAAAGGTCAAGGGCAACAGCAGAACTGCTCAAAGCAAAGTAGGAATCTATGGAAGAGATAATTTCAGCAGTCAAAATACTCAGGGTGTAGATGCTTCACATGGCCAGGGACTCCTCACTGACCTTCCCAGAGTTGTTTGGCACAGGAGAATTGCAGGATTTCCCCTTCTTTCGGTTCTGTACTCATCGTGGCAGAGCCTCTTCAGTAAAACTGGTACAACACATAGCAGGATAGTTTCCTGAATCTGGCAAAGTTTTCCTTGGATATAATTAATCTTCTACATCAACTCCAGCACTTTAGGAAGTAGCTACATTTTTACACCTAAAAACGCTGACTTTCCCCTCATTTCTTCATTCCCAAGTGACAGTGTGGGGAAAAAAGCTTTTTTTAGCTACAAATGCAGGAGGTGGATGCTCTGTCTCAAAACACAAAATAAACCATCAATCAGGATGGGTTTCAGCACGTCCTTAAGCTCGTTTGTGGGTCTGATTTCTTTTTTCCTTCTGTGACCAAAATCAAATGGAAGCGAGAGAACACTGACACAGACACAGAAACAGATTATTTGGGAATTCACAGCAAAACTCTTCCAATGTCACGCACAAGGGCCAGAACTGACCCAGAATTTGGCATCTGGGTTAGAAGAACTGATTTTTAAGTGTCATCAGGGAAATGCTTTGTAAGAGCATCCCTTAAACCTCTGCACTGCGTTATGAGCCACCTCCACGGGCTCCAGGAGCATATGGTCTGCTTCAGGAATCCAGCCCCTTCCACGGTGACTGGGAGCCCACATCATCATGCATAATGAAGGGAAAATCAAGTGCAAGTCACAGCTGGCTCGGGATCACGCTGGCACTTGCATCTGCCACTAGCAGCTTCCCAAATTCACTCCGTGCCTGCTCCTCGCAAATCTGAGGTGCCCCTGGTTCACCTGAAGGAAAGCTCTGCTGAAGACGTGGCACTGGACACGATGGTTTGTCCTTGGCCTAAAAGAGCTCAGAAAATCCTCCCTCAGCTCAGGACTAAAAGACATCATTTAATCTTCAAACTGACCAAAAAAGGTCCACTGTAGAAAAGTGTACTTCAACTTTCGATCAAATCCCTTGTGCTACTCACCCTTCCCAGTTCCTATCCAATGCACGAAAAAATCACCTACTTCTCACACAAAAACAGCCAAAAGTGTTTCTAACTTAAAATATGAAGGATATAGGGGTTTTTTTAAGTCTCCACAGATGTCTCCAATAGAGATTAATTAAATCTGACCATGTTTTACCTATTAACTACCTAAGTCTAGTCTTACAGCTGAGGTGGCATTTCCATTCCAGAACTCCTCTGGGGAAAATTACAGGAGACTGGGGAAGGGAAATTAAATGCAATTATCAAGAATGACTATTTAAAACTCTCTCAAACTAATAATTTTTAAAGAGTATTTTATTAAAAATGCATTCAGCCAGACATTAATTAAATTGACAATTACAAAAATGAGTGGTCTGCACTCAACTGTTATGCTTTCAGGGTCAATCCTCCCATTTTTCTGTGGTTTCTGGGCTTTTTAGCTCCACAGCTTCAGAGCAGATGTCCCAGGACATGATGTCAGTGTAAAAGAACAACTGGGGATATTCACAGCTGGATATTCAAGGTGTGGAGATCTCCAGAGTCAAGAGTACGGTGCACAGGTCAGTGCTTAAATAATGAATAATGACACTGTAGTCTCCTCAATAACAACACACCAAGCCTACAAATGGGGCTGTAATTCTTCTGTTCAATACTGAACAGATTCTCAACTTTTATGCATTTTGTTTCATATTCACATGGTCTGAACCAAGGAGTTGGACGATATCAAATGCTGGCTCAACACAGAGCAACAGGGACAGAACTCCTAAAACTTGATTTTTTTTCAGGAGCCTCATTGAGGCTGATTATGCAGTAATTTCCATCTTGGCACTTCAGTGTCTTGGGAGGAGGATTTTGCTGTTTCATTCAGTGGAAGAAGTTTTTTGCAACAACTGTTGATGGGAGATTTTTTCTGAAATGGTCTCAAAGGTACCATCCAAAAATCCACCCTGTTCCACTTGCTGCTGAAGAAGGAAGGAATCTCAGGAAATCTCAACTCACAGACTGAGTGTCCGCTCACAGACTTTTCCTGCAGTATTTCCTTGGAAATGCAGCTTCTCATTCAGAGTCTCTGCCCCATGCTGCAACTACTCCTTTCTTCCCCACCTCTGTTCCTCCAGCACAACCTGCACTAAACATCAGGCCCAAAACCAATGGTTTGGTCGTGGTGGAGGCTGCAGAGTTACCCTGCAGACTGTGACCAGAATCATGAGCAACAGAAGGCAAAGCCACGGGGTCTCAGCTGCTCACCTCAAGTGCTCCAAGCATCCTGAACAGAGCCCGAGTCCCAGTGAAATGAGCTTTCCTTGCAGGAGGTCAGGAGCTGCCGCAGAAATTGGTTCTGCCAACATTTTGGGCTGGGTAAGTCAACTGCTGCAGTTCAGCATCACTTGCAAGGAGTTTTGCTGCATCAGTCTTTGCTAAAGTTTATCCCTTTTCCTGTGCAATGGGCTTGAGCTTTGATTTGTAGAGATAGAATCTTACACGTTGCCTAATAACACTACAAAAATAAACGAAACTGAGATCTGTGTAGGTTTGGACAAGCAAAACTCCCTCCGTTTCTAATACAACTCCTCTTCTAATACAAAGCCCTGCTCATATGTAGCAGAAACCTCATGGGGCCATACTCCATCCAGCCACGAGGGATAAATTTCAGTTCCCAAAGTTTCCCACTACAAAATCAACTGGTTCCACAGGAAAAAAAAAAAATAAAGCAAACCACAACAACGACAAAAAAAACCCCCACACATTTTGCTCCTTCTCGAGGCAAAAGCAGCTAAGAAATGCCCCATTCCAACACCAACCCCACTACTCCATGCAAGGTGTGGGGTTGAGAGGATCCCCAGCTCATGCTGACACCCTCCCAAAGTTAACTCTAGCCCTCCAATCACCCTTGCTTTTATCTCCCTACGGTGTCTCATGTGCTTTTCACTTGCTGGTCCAGCTGTGAAAACATCAACTGGCTGCAGTCTTGCTGTTCCCAAGGAAGAATCAGGTCCCCAAGGATTTTTTAGAAATTATTGCAAAAGACATGGAACACAGAGCCTCTAACACACACCCTGATTTCCTCCTGGCTATTTGTCATGACAGCCAACCATAAAGAAATTTCACCAGCACACCAGAGCCCCAGCCTTGCTAAGAGCCTGAGCTTGAGGAGAATTTCAATCTCCCTGCATAAACCTCTGATATCCAGTGCCGAAGTGTCCAAGCCTCACTGGCCCTATGGGGCCAGACTCCAGAGCACTTTGGGCCAGTTCTAGTCCTTCAAGCAGCAGCAAACTGAGTGCTGAAGGCTTCCAAAACCTGGAAAAAATCTTCTTGCTTACAATCAGAAACGACCAACATGCTCAAGTGACTTTCCTGCTGGATAATGACCTCAGCTGGAGTCCTGTAACACCTCCAGCTGTGATGGAAGAGAATGGATGGCTCCTCAGGCTTTAGGAAAAGGAAAAATTCAGGACTGTGCTCTCTGCCTTGAAAACCCAGATGCACCATAAGGGCAGGATGAAATGAATCAGTCTCTGATATTCAAGCACCTTCCAAACAGCGGAACAGGTATCAGGAGAAAACAAACAGAACCGAGTACAGTGCTGTGTACAGAAATGAACTAATATCAAGCTTGACTGAAAAAGTTGATTAAATTAGTTTAATTTAAAAGCCCAAACAAACCCTGAAGGAGGTTCTTTGTTTATTGCTTTTTACCAACAGCACACGTTACAGAAGAAGCACCATGTGGGCATGAAATATTCATTCATTAAATCTTTCATAAAGCTCCACACTATTGGTTTCACTCAGGATATATTTATAACTTGTCAAAGTCCCCGAAAATCACTGCTTTTCTTTCTCCCCCCTCCAGACTGTTTATAAAAGGATTAGGCTTTCAGTTTTCATTGCAATATCCGTGATCCTCAGCTCCGCTGTTGCTTGTACACAAGGTGCTGCTTCTTTAATCATAACAGGATTCATCGTTCAGCCTTCCCTGCACCACCCAAAAGGGACCCTTATGATGCTGCAAACCATCCAGCTGCCATGGGAATGGGAATGGCAGCATCACTCATTTATGGAGGAAGGCAGCAGCATGTGGAGATAAAACTCAGGACAGTGAGTCCACCCAAGTGAGGGAAAGGCAGGCAGAGAGTGGATTCATTTCAGTAGGGCCATGTCTGAGTCACTGGCTCTCAAACCTCATCCACTGGAGAACCACTTCTTTTACCCTTCCCTGGCTGCCAGCCAACCTCCAGATTAAACCCATGCTCCGAGCTGGGTTAGTAACACACTAGAGTAAACAGTGCTGCATTATCCCCAGTGTTAGCTGTAAAACTAAGTAATATTTTTTTACGAGGTTTGCTGACTACACGGCTCAGTCCAGTACAGGAACAAGGACAGGCTACAGTTACAGATGAAAAGTATTTTCCACCCATAAATCTGCAAAAATCCAGGATTTGCATTAGGGGGACAACTGCATCAGTGAAACTGTCAACCCTCTAAGGACTTGCACTGATATCTAATCTAGATGTAGGCCAAATCTGATTTTTCCAAATTATCCATAGTAATACTCTGCTCTGTGGAAGATGTCCCTGCCCATGGCAGGGAGTGGAATGAGATGATCAGTAAGATCCCTTCCAACCCAAACCATTCTTGGATTCAATGATAAAAAAAGCACTCAAATACAGATGCTGAACAGGCACTTTAGGTGCACTGCAGGGTCCTGAGCAGTTCTGGTGCCCACAGTCACTGCACACATCCCTGCCTCACTGGACCACGAGCTGTCTGGTCAGGCCTGCTCCTCTTTCCTTTACTCCATTTGTTTGTGAGCATAAATAAATATAAATACAGCATAAGCAGATGTCGTTGTCCCTGGAAACTAGGCTTGCTGGGCATGTTTCTGCTGAAACGGCTTCTTACTGGAAAATTAGCTTTTGATTAAAGTGTGTTTCTTTTCTTGCTTTTAATAAACACAGCCTACTTCATGTGCAAGCTCTGGGCTTTTTTTCCCTGGAAAACTAAACAATCTTGCACGGTTTCAGTTTTTCAAACGCCTGGTCCTCAGCAAGGGCTGGGTTCCCCAGGCACAAGCGCATCTCATGGGACATCAAGGAGAAGAATCTCAAGATGAATGCAAAATGAGAGGCCAAAACCTCCTGAGACAAAGTCTAACCCAGGCAAAAGGGTAAGGAAAGACCAGCACCCACTTCTGGGGTGCTGAGACTGCTGCGACTCAAGACAGTATTTTGGGTGTTTAATCGCAAAACAGCCATCCTGATGTTTTTGAGGGGAAAAACACTGGCTTTTTCCCAAAGGAAAATATTGGTGAGTACAAAGCAGTGGCTTTGAATTTACGGTTTTGTGAAGAGGAATAAGGAACTTTTCTACGTCAGTTCCACCAGATACTCAAGAGAAGCACCAAGAGTGACTTCAGCTGATGAGACTCGGCCTCAGGGAAAACTCCCCCCTTAGCAGAGAGCTGAGAGTACCCCAAGGCCACGTACCTGAGCCACAGGGCCACTGCAGAGCCAAGGCTGGGAGTCTTGTCTATGTTCCTAAGGACCACCTCTACTGCACTCCCAAAAACCTTTAAACAAGAAGACCTGTGTTTAACCAAACATCGTTTTTTCCCCTCGATTTCCTCCATCACTCACAGCGGTCCCAGCCAGAGCCAGGGCAGTGCACACCTCGCACTTCTCACTCAGGAAGTGGTTTTTTTTGTCTGAGTTTCCCAACTGAAACATCAGGATAAATCATTTACTCCCCACTCCACCTAATAAACCCACCAGCATCTCATCCCTGCAAGGTTCTCTGCAGTTCTGCCTCTAGATCTGAAATATAATATTAAAAGGAATATGAAAACAGAGAATGTTGACCTCAAGCCCAGCAGACCTGCCGATGATCAAAACCCTCTGCATTTATGAAGCCTACAACTCAAACTTCTTTCAAAGCCTGACCCACTGGCCAGGCTGTGCCACATTTACACAGTAGCTCAACAATTAATTACATTCCCAAAAGACACGTGAGGGCCTGTTATGCTCCGTTTACCCCAAAAGGGCCTCACTTGGCAATATTAAGTCTTTTGAAAGTAACTAAAGCCAGCAGCACATGCAAAAGATTTGCAGTTTCACACAACAGTGAAAAGACCATTTTCCCTATCAAGACAACATTATCCTGATGCCACACAAGCCACGGGCTAACTCTTGAATTGTCACATCCCGGACTGAGGGATCTCAGTCACATCAAGGAAGGGAAGGAAAAACTACTGAGGGTGCTGTAATGGAAGTACGTTTTCCTCAGGAGCAAGTCTGCAAGGGGCTAGGAGGGGCTGGGGGGAAATGCCAAGCCATGACATGCTCCAGTGACTTCCAGCTCCTGGAAACTCCCAAGGTACACTCCAGTCAACTGACTCGACTCCTACTACAGCGAATTTCAGCCAAAGCCAGCATTTTTACCTCCTCTCCTCCCCTTTGCCGTCATCAGGAGAGCTAAGAAAAAAAAATGCTATTTTCTTATAAGCTCGTTAAGTATAATCTGTTAAATGTTCTATGCCAATGCATAAAGCTGCCTACTATGCTAACAGAATATTTAATTGACATTTATTTGCTGACTAGTTATTTATGCTAACGTCACCCCTGCATAATTAATAGTCTGCTAAAGTCGACTTGAAAAGCACACATAAAACACTGTACTAGGAGTCATTTGCAGCGTTTAAAATAAAGAAATTCTGCCATCTATTTACATTAGGTTAGTCTAAGCTCAGTTTTGATGGAATAATAGGATAAAGACTGGGCAGAGATTTTAAAAAACAGCCCTGGATACCGTTTTAGAAACATCCACAGTCTTTGACACTGCAACCTGCCAAAGAAGATTTCCGAGTTTCATTTTACTTGGCTCGAGGGCCCAGTTCTTAGCTGATGTAAAACAGCATAAGCTCAGTGAATGCCTACTTATTTTCTCCAGCCTCAAGCACTTAGGAAGTAATATTTCAGGTGAAAAGAGCTAAACTGAGGCCAGATCTGTTCTCCATACCAGTAAATAGCAAAAGGAGAAGTCCACCCTGCCCATCTGATCCCTCTACCTGCGCTGTAATTACAGACTTGCAGGCACAGTTTAATTTTCCTTCCTCTGGGATGAGACTACCAGGGAAAAGCTGCCTTCATGAAAAAAAAAAAAAAATATCCCTGACAGTATTTTCTGAAAGAGAAGCTTTGAACACCCTCATCCACTGTCAGAAACATTATCTCTGATCTCTGTCTCTCTCTTTTACAAGCCCGTGGACAAGCTCTGCAGTCACAAGGGAGCTCCAATAAGGATGCTGAAAGCCAAGGGTACGGGCCACATCACCACCACCCTGAGCTGTGACCCTCAAAAAAGCCTTCTGTGTGCCTTGAAGTGACACCAAATCCACACCTGCAACACAGGAGATCATATTCTGGCCATTCAGAATCCATTCAGAGTCATCATGCTGTAAATTTTGACAAGGCCAACCAGATCCATTTCTCTCCTCCTTCACACCAGTGACCCCAAAGAGCAGGATTTTGCTCTGTCATAGATTCAGATGATAATGTATAAAACCAACCAAACAAAAAAAGCAGTAAGTTGTCACTCGAAGGCAACTCAATTTGCCATGACACAAGTTTTATCTCCCTTTTCAACCATACCCTGCCCAGAATATGACCCAGCATCTGAATGGAATCACAGTGAAATTTCCCTCCTTTGGCCTAGATCTGGGACAGGAGCTAATCTCACCTGAGAGCCACCTGAAAAGCTGTCTCAAATAGTGACCAAATGACACTGTTTGCCTTCACAGAAAGCCTGGGCAGCCAAAATGTGGTAAGTCTACCCCTCTTAATGGTATATTTGATGATTAAACTTTATATAAAGCTCAGCACCAAGCAAGAGAGGGTTATTTCACCCCGAGATCAGACTTCTGAACTTTAATCCTCCTTGTATTGATGCAACAGGGAAGTAAAAGCTGCTTTCCTACGCAGAATCACAGAGTGATTGATCATCTTGGTCACCAAGCCCAGCTACAGCCAGCGTTCAGAGGTTTTCCCATCCGCACCAGTCCACTGCAAAATCAAAATATAGACTTGGTTCTCTCTCTGCTGTGTTTCATTCCATCTCCAGCCTCCCAGTCTGCACGGCAAGCAGACTCCAGCTCACAGATCTGCACAAAGAAATGCCCTGTTCAAATTTCCATCTGTCAATAACATTAAAGCAGAGCCACTGCTGCAATTACAAGTGTACACAACAATCCCGTCGTCCGGTGTCTTTAGCTCATCCCAGGATGCATTAAAACAGTGCCAGGAGAGACTGGGCTCTGTTGGCTCAGCTGTAAATCTACAATCTGTACAAAAACCCCCGAGTGTCAATCACAGGACGTCCCTGCTCTTTCACGATGCATAATTTAGCTACGACACTTGTCAGGTTCTCCACGTCGCTCCTGCACCCGATGGTGGATGTGTCCACAAACTCAACTGTCATCAACAGAGGAAAACAGCACATGGAAATGAACAGGCTAAAAGAGGAGAGACCCCTCTTTTCCTTCCACTAGTCAGGAAAGTTTAGCTAGGCTTAAATTTTTAATGCTCAATGGGTGAAACATCCCACGCGATCAAGGATGTCGACAAACAACTGCACTTTGCTGAGGAGGAAGACAGTGTTTGATTAAGACACAGGAGGGGATAAATGCTGTCCCTGTTTCCACGCAGGCTGATATACCGGGGAAATTTAAACTGAACAATGGAAAACCTACCTTACATCCCACCTTTACAGTGCAGGAAACAAAGCCTCCCATAGCACCACAGCCCTGCCACTGCCAGCGAACTTTGAAGCATGCTGTCCTTCCTCATATGAATTACAACTGCTGAAGGGCTTGTCAGGAAGGACGAAAATTTCACACTCAGCTACATCAGGCAGTACTTACCCACTGCTTACACCACAGTTAATATGCAATAAAGAAGAAATCTCTGTCCCAGGACGTGACATTAGAGCTGATCAGTGCCAAAGCTACAGACCATAAGGACAGCTTCACACTTGCCTCAGCTAGTTCATGAATAAACATCCAATTCATTCAAATGAGTTCTATATTAACTAATTTAAATAATTTTCATTTTGCTTTGAATGGTAAACAGATCTATTCTGCCAGGATAGTTGAGTTTGCAATTCAAATTACACACCGATTTGTAATGAGAAAAATATAATTAATGGCAAAGCTCGAAGTAACTACAATTTTACTCCTTTGATTTCCTGTGGAGGAGGGGGTTGGAGGGTGAAGCTCACAGGCACACGTGCGTTCACACCATCCTGCCATAAACCAAGACATTTTATTGCCACCTCAGGTATTCCTGATCTAGTGACTGCACCATCACGTCACAGGAGGACAGAACATGACTTGACATTTTACTCACAGGCCACAGGCACCATGATGCAACACTAACGTCACCCCATAAATAATGGTGCAGCAGTCTGTAAATTAATAAGCTTCCTTCGATTTGGATCATAAACAACAATTATTTGGCAGCCGCCTCTTAAAAGCTCTGTGTGTGCTGGACTTTAAATCAAATTCTATTGATCTGCTGAACTGAACCAGCCTATTTTGTTGCACCTCTCTCCCATCTAATGAAATTCTTTGTCCCATCACTCTGCCATTCTTGTCTGGCATCACATTTATGAGATGAGCACCGATCAGTCCAACCTGACTCATAAGCAGAAACAGAGCATTGTCCCAGTGCTGTCATTCTGGCTGTTAAACAAGTTCATTTTGGCAACTCTGCTTTTTAACCAAAGCCTTCAGCTCCTGATTAAAATCACAGTCTAATGACAGATAACCAGCCCTGGCCATGCAGTTTGCACACTCTAGCCAACAGATACACTTCTTGTAATCAAGATGTGCAGAACTGATCCCTTCAGAAATGGGTCCATGCAATTTGAAGCTGGTTTTTGTTTCTCTCAAAGGTTTGACACCAAAATAAAAGTGCAATGCTCTAGAAGTTTAAAAAAATCTCCACCGAGTTCATGGAGAAGGTAGTTTCTCTTTTACCAGTGCATAGATCCTATGATTCTCTAAGTCCTGAAGGTTCAGATCCTCTTGGGCATTTTAGATGCCTCATTCCAAAATACGAGCCAAGCATGTAGGAACATGCTTAAATCTCTTCTGAAATAACAAACCATGCATTTAATTTATTCTTTCTGAGACAATATGACATAATCAACGAAGTTTATTCACTGAAAATGGGAGTGGGGGGGAAAAACAAACAAACAAAAAAACCCAGCAGGGCAGTTGCCCAGATTTAAGACCCTGGTGTGCAGTTACATCACCCATGGGAGCAGAAAGGATATAGGACACACTCTGCACACTTGCAGTCACTCACCAAGGCAATTCACACGGAGCGGACACGACCCAAAGGGCAAATTCCAACACATCCATGAAAAGCAGTTGCCTCCAGTTTTAAGGGAATTGTTATTTTCTATTATGACATTCAATAAGTTCTCTGATACCCCCCTGACCCTCACATTTTGAGATTTAGTCTGCAGCCCTGTACACCTTTCTGGTAACACTGATTGTAATCCACATAATAAAATATAGTTTAAGAGGCCAATAAAATAAAATACCTCACTGCTCTCACATCAGTTTGATTTACTGGTGCTAAGCCAAGAGATTTCTCAGCCATATTTATCTTCAATACTTCTATTTTTTTTTTTTTTTTTAAGCATCAATCCTGTGTTTATTCAAAATACACAGACTAGAAAAAAAAAGATAAGTTTAGCTCAGAGTTGGGCATATGCAAGGCAGGAATGTCAGCTTTGGTTCAAAGACTGTGTCTACAGCTCACTTCAGGGGGAAGTCAGGGAACATTTACTCCAGGAGAAATCCCACGTGGCACACAACTGGCACATGCACTGTTTTCAATGGCCACACGCAGCAAAAAGGGGAAGAGTAACTTCAGCAGCAGAATCCTTAAGTGAGACTTTTCTTAAATGTACGCAGAAGCTGGAGGCTGAGTACTCATCTCTTCTTCCCTTGATCCAGAATCAATGGGATATATGGCAGGAATACTCAGGAGCAACACTGACATTATGCCTTTGCTTGGAGCAACGCAGTAGCAAGGACACAACACAGCTGCTCTGTTGATGCATACAGCCTATATATATATATATGTATTTATATTCTTATACACTGGGGATCAAATTGTATTTTTAACAAAATGCTCCACATGGGCCACTCAGGAACCTACAACACTTCCATTCAGCTTTTGTGCATCTAAGAACCGCCAATCAGGACGTGCCTTAACCAACAATGACCAAATTCTGCTATCTTTAATCACGTGGATCTACCACTGGAATTAAAAGCTGCCGGAGTCTGGCAGTGGAAGGTTTTAAACTTTCAGGGCAAAACACTTTGAGTGCAAAGTCAGCTTCTGATTTCGGTTACACCCAAACTGATCTTGCGTATTTTAGTTTGCTCTCACTCTTGAATTTCACCCCTCCTTTCTACAAGAACAGGACGGTTTTCTCCCCAAAGCGAAAATCACAGCATTACAGTTCAGCAGCAAGAAGACAGCTCCCTATGGAAGTGCCTTCTGTTGTTACCAACTAGGGCAAAAACGCCTTTGCTGGAGGCTGATTGGCAAACTGAATCCTGTGGGGACATGACTCTGCTCTCATCACCCAACACCAGCTGAGGACCTGGAGTGCCCATCCCAGACCAACCAGAAATCTGGAGATGAACCCACGGCCCAATACTAGAGCACTACCCTAACAAACCAGGCAGGACTCACCATCTGGAGGCATCAGGACCTTGTTGTTCTGCGTGCACCAGCCCACGGGGTGCAGGTCTGCTGTCATCACGTCACACCAGAAGTCTGCCCTGCGGTCATCTCCGTAGCCACAGTAACGGAGCAGCAGGAGCTGCCCACAGGTGGTGATGATTGTAGCCACCCAATACGTGTCTGGATTGCTCTTGTTGGCCACTTCTAATTTCATCCCTGGCTGGAAGCTGCTTTGAAGGCTGATTTCAACCTTGCAAAATGAGAAAGGCACGGTGTTACCTTTTCTGCTTTGCACGGAGATCCTCCCTCCCCTGGAAATGCTGCCCTTAAAGAGCAGCCCTGGGACAGGACATGAGCTGATTGTGCTTCCTAATCCAACCACCTCCTTCTCCATCTGTCTGGGCAGTTCCATTCCTACTTCACTGGCTCATATCCCATCATGCAAGTCCCACAGGTTCCAAAGTGCAGGAGTGGTACCTTCAGGTGTACTACATCCAAGACAGGACTGGCACCCATCCTCACTCCCTGAATCTCACTAATGCCTGGGAGACTATCAGTGTAACTCAAACGAGGTTTCATTTCCCACTGCACAGCTCCACCAGGTAAATCACAGGACACATCCAAGGTACACAGGCAGGTATGAAGCACCTCTAGATGTTAAGCCCAACTACAATAATTAGTCCCATAACAACACTGAAGCACCTCTAGAGGCTTGACAAGCATCAAGGGCTTAATGCTGTACCAGGTAGACCAAGGAGAGGATTTCCACTGCACCCATCCTCACCAGCTCAAGCCTCAACCAATTCCCCCTCCCAGCACCCTGGAAAATGAGGTACAACCTGTCACTGAAAGAAGTAAATTGTCTGGGTCACTGTCCTGCCATCTGATGGAGATGTCACTTCCATCTATCTCAGCAGTGACAGGTCACCTGTAACTTGCTTCAGGACACTGGAGATGCCAGTGCATCTCTTCTGGGACACTGCTGGCACTGGTGATGAACACCAGGGCCTGCTCTAGCATAACCTGTGTTCCAAGGACCAGTGGGATGCTTCTAGCTGTGGTTAACAAAGAAGAGGTGGATGCCAGTTCACTGCTCAGGTGCCAGCCTTGTCTTCGTAAAACAATCCAAAATGTAACCTCTTACTCCCTAGGATGTGTTTAAGGACAGCTTCTTACAGGTTTGTTAGAACCTTATCGGCTACTGAAACCAGAGAGATTATAAATCTGGGTAAGCCTGTCTCTGATTGACTTGCAATTGAAATGGCAGGTTAAAATGACTATTTTATTCACAAAGATGAATATAACATGGTCTACTTGGTCAACTGATGATTTTACAGACGTGAAGATGCCAAGCTACTGAGAAAACACTCCTCTGGCCCATCAGCAGTAATCCCTCACTCATCCAACTCCAGCTTCTGACCCCAGGACTGCCCAGGCAAACCTACTTACCACGTGTAGGTGGCAGCACTCCATGTGCCTTTCCTTGTGTGGGCACTTCCAGCAGAATCAATACTCAAGAGTCACAGAAAGCTGAAAAGGACCTCTGGACACAGTCTAAGACTGAAAGTGGTCTGTGACATCCACTGCTTTACTTAGTGCTAAGACAGGATTTTAGCGATGCTCAGGGTCCTCATAAATAATCCAGGGTACAGACTGGCCCACATCCCAGTAAAAACTGGATCCCCTGGCCTCCTCCCAGTGCAGACTGGCAGCTGCAGCTCAAAGCACCTGAGCCTGATGACTGCAGAGAGTGATTCATTTGTAGTTTTTCTCCCTGTGCTCATTGTAACACCAACGTGGTACTCTGGAGGCAAGGGACTTGTGACTGGAAATCCCATCAAGAGTGGAATCAGAGAGATAATACAATCTTCTCTGACCACTTTGAGGTTCCTGGCTAGATTTTTGAAGATCAAGTTTCAGATTGTGAAGCAGAGTCACCAAGGACTGTTCCCAGCACCAACCTGCCGTACACTGACATTCCCAGGACTGAGGTGCTGTGAGACACTGCAGTTAGCAGGATGAGCTGGGCATCTCCACACAACTGAAGACATCCTTAAGGGCTTCATGAAGCACAAAACTTTCTACTTTGGGCCGGGAGCAGAAATCTGGGACAAGATGCTCTCTCCACACAGCTGCTGGATCAAGAATAAACTCCACAATAAGCACTGCCCTGTAATTCTCCAGTACAGAGACTTATGGTCCTTCACCCTGCAGTACTCCACTGTTGTTAAAATGAAAGCAAAACAGGGAATGGAGGACTGTACTGGTTTTTCAGATCTAGACAAAAGAAAGGTTTTTCATCCCTGCAACTCCTTAGCCCTACAAAACAAGCCACAAAATCACATGGAGACAAAGGTGGTTTGACCAGGTCATCTCCAGAGGTCCCTTCAAATGCTGCTTGTGCTAACACAGACCAGAGCACAGACCTGTCACTACCACAGCTGTCTGTATGCTCCATGTTCACCCAGGGGAAGCACCACCTGCCCAAGTCCCTGCTTCCCACACTTCTGAGACAGCATCTCCAGGCAGGAGGCTGAAAGATGGTTTCCTATGGACCACACCGAACTCCAGTGCTCAGTGACGATGCCAGTCAGTAAATCAGGCATTAAAGGGAGCTTTGGAAAAATAAGACACTTGTGAGATGTATTTCTACAGGCTAGCATGGACAACAATGAATGTAGAGGGGAAAATAGGTGAAGAGAAAAAAATGAGTGCATTATAAGCAAAAGGAGAGCAACATAAGCCCTCAGAAATAGAAAATTTGAACCAAAGGCAGAGGGAGGATAAGAGAGTGGCACAGACACAGAACTCCAAGCTGTGACTGCAAACACACCAAGGTCGCCTAACACCAGCTTGGGAGTTATTCCCACTCAGGTTGTCACATGTGTGGAGGGACAATTTCTCCCCAAAATGGTCAGACTCCACTATAGTTCTCCAGGGAGCCCCTGAAAACCAGAAGACGAAACATGTACAACACCCACAAGGATCAGAGGAAGCACGTACGTGTTTGAAGGAGGTGTGGGGAGCAGCACTGGCTCCTGTTTCCTCCAGGAACTCGTCCCAGTTGAAGTCTGCATCCTCAATGCTGGAGCCCTCATCTGTTCAAAAGCAAAAAAAAA